>OY804549.1:9618259-10135809 GCA_963680865.1 Spergularia marina
GATGCAACAATGACCAAGTGACTATCAAGATTATATTACTAAAATCAGCCATTTTAATGTACTTATATCTGTTTTCTCTGACGAGACCCTGGGCGTGGGCCCAGCTCGCCCAGGGCCTGCCATGCCTCTGGGTACCAAAAGGAAGGTACCCCGGGGGTAGGATAGAATTTGCGGATTAATGCTTAACTATTTTCAGCTTTGAAAATAGCTTGAACATCGGCTCCTTAATCGTAGACTGATACAGAGGATGTTCAATCCAACAATTGATCGTGGGATATGAATTACTTTAGCATATCTCTTGGATAATTGATGAAAATGATCATTGGAAAATGATCAGAAATCATTAGTAACATGTTAGAGAACCATTTCAACCAAAAGACTAATTGGTGGTTAAGACCCAATAGTTGGTTTAATACCTTAACACGCTCAGTCATGCGAATGCCCTTTGGGCTTAAAGCTTGGAGATAAAGCACATGTGACATGTCCCATGTGCTTGAGAACCCAATTGATAGTGGAAGGGGCTACCAGGATTTAAACTCGAAACCTCATGATCGATAAGGTTCTGATACTATGTTAGAGATCCATATCAACCAAAAGTCTACACCTATGTTTGAGGCCCAATAATTGGTTTAATACTTTAACAAGTCAGCTTAGGAAGCAGGGAAATCCTTCATCGAAGAAGAGTCTACAAATGTTGTGTCCAACTCTTCCACACTCTTAACCTCGCCATCTTGTTTATTTGTTAGGGTGAATTTTTTGGTGAACTCTATCATAGTTATTTGGACACATTGGAATACATGCCGAATAGATATGGGTCGCTTCCAAACAAATGAAGAAAATTCTAAGCATATACTAATCTATCGCAGAATCACTCGATACCTGTCACATCTAAAAAGGAAAAAAAAAAAAAAAGTGGGTAATCATTTAAATTAAATCAATGGATGAATTAGCTAAAGAAAGCAAAAGCGTGCAATCGTGGGCATTTCATTTCATACATCAGAGAGAGAGTAAAGAAGAAGACAGTAGTGAGATACGTGGTGGGTTAAGCACAAACTCCGGCTGATAACAATGACTGCTTTATTCTTAATTTTGCCATCTTCATCATCACTCTTCTTTCTCACCTTTTCCCCCTTGTTTCACAAACACATTACTCCCTCGCACATTTTAGAGACACTCTTTAAAAGAGACACCACATACATCAAATTCACTCTCCTCGTTCATCATCATTCCTTGCATATTATTAACAAACCTTCATAAAATCCCCTGATAACATTTTGTTAACTCCACCGTTATTATTGATCTTTGTAACAATTTCCGTTACATTGGCATCCTCCACAAATCCCAGATTTCCATTTCTCGTGGAAACTTTTCACTGTGTCGGTTTTGGGCTTTACAAGGAGGGGGCACAAATTAGCAACTTTGGCCATCTTTAATCTCTGGTAAATTTTGTCGCATTCCAGTATTCGTATATGAATATGAATATGAATCTTGCCCAATACTTTTCCATTATTCTCTTTCCGTTGTTTTTAACTCAATTCGTTTCGGTATCGTATTGTACGACTCATATTAGCCGACCCCATATCATTTTACTGTTATGTTATTGTCGTTATTGTTGGTTTTATAAGTTGCTTGATCTGTTTTGTTGGAGGAGTATATTGCATGTCGCAACTTTTTTTTTTTCATTTTGGTATGGGTCAAATTTGAGGCACATCGGTTAGCGTAAAGTAGGGGAAATGGAGATTCGAACCTGTGACCCAATACCTCGATATTAACCGCTAAGTTGAGACCTCATTGTCATTGTGGCATTTGTGGGTAACTTCCACAATTTAGGATTATTATAATAGAAATATAGAAGTTTACAAAGAATATTGAGTTGACTTTGAGCAGGTTGATACGGAGTATCGGATTTCTGACTCCTAACTTCTAATAAAAGTTTGATTTATTAATCTGCCAATGAATCATAGATGAGGATCCTTGTGATATTTGGGACTATATCTTGTGTAATTGTCATTTGGCTGGACGCTGGAATTGTCAATACTCAGTTATCCGGAAATGTGTAATCATAGATAGGTCTTGAGATCCTAAGGATTTCTATACTGTCATCTTGACATGACATTGTCCCATGAAACTATTTGCAGCCTGTTTTTATGTGTACAACGTTATTCGCCTATACGTCTTGGCATGATGAGTGTAGTGTGCTCTAAGCATTACTTATGCTCAACATGTTTCAAGTGTTTTTTTACACTATAGTCTCTTTAAAGATTATACCTTAAGGTTTCCAAATTCCACAGTACATAGAGTCAAGGTTGTTAGAATATGGATAGATGACTGTGATATAAGACTAGGTCGGATGTAATGGTCTAGTTGATTGGGTAATGAGTAAGTGAATGCTCTTTGCTTTAAATGGGCTGCAATTCGTACGATAGAGATTTGCTTATATTGCGAAATAAAGGAAAATGAACACACAAGAGTAGGTTGAGTTGGTGAAAGAAATGGTGAAATTCTCATTGACAACAGGCTACATTGGTGGAGTAAAGTGGCTAACTTGGCCCCTGAGTTTCTATGCCGGAGAGGCATATTTTGCCCTCGTATAAATTTAAAAAAAAAAAAAGAAGGGGAAATATCATGTGCTTCCTTAACGTGCTTCTGAAGAATGTTTCTTTTTGTACCACTTGCTTCTCGAATCTAGTTCGTGGTGATATGGTGAGTACTGAGTCACAGGAGGTAGGACCGTTGGAGTTGGAGGAGGATCTTAGGAAGATGTGGAAGCTCTTAGTGAGATCTAGGCAAACAACGCTTTAGAACCCGTGTTAAACTTGGGAGAGTGGAAAGGGCACGAGGGCTAGGGATATTCTAGCGCCAATGAGGTTTAGTTCATTTCATTCTGGTAGGAAAACACTGTTAAGCTGTGATCGTTGTGTAGAAAGGGTTTCCTGGCTCTTTTAGTTTTCTTCTTTACCTAGGGGATTCTTCTCTGCTTGTATTTTCTGTATTGTTTACGCTTATATAATTATTTTTTTTATCTAAAATTAAATGTTTCAGTATATATGAACAAGGGGGAACTATTTATATTAGTCTCACGAAAGCTATGTTGAACAGGTTCATATTTGTACTGGCTGACAATGGGTGGTGCATTAGCGAAAGGTGAATCACCAAAGAAAGGATATTTACCAGAGACCAAGCTTGAAGCCAAAATGGTTGAAGCTATGCAGAAGAGGGCTGCGAAAGGAACTGCTATGAAATCATTCAACACCATTATCCTGAAGTTTCCTAAAATTGATGAAAGCTTTAGAAAATGCAAAGCAAGCTTTGAAGAATTTGGTACGCAATCTGAATTATTGTCAAGGGTTTAACTTACAGGAAGAGCATGCATAGTGCACATAATTCTGTCATCCAACCATATCGAGGGAAGGGGGGCGAGGGAGGATTGGCAGCTCACACATTATAACTGTTGATTTTGAAATGTCATCCGCAGTTTCTTTCTATTAATAATTCTACTGTATCTTGGTAGATGAGGATAAAAATGGGGCAATTGACCACAAGGAGCTGCATCACTGCTTTCGCAAGTTGGAAGTTTCTTTCACAGATGAAGAGATAAATGATCTGTTCACAGCTTGTGGTATTAATGAAGACATGGGAATGAAGTTCAATGAATTCATTGTGCTATTGTGCGTTGTCTACCTTTTACAGGAGGATCAAACAGCCGCCGAAGTGGTAAGTTATTTAAATTTTCAAATGTTCTTAAACTATGTGCTTACCCACTCCCCCTTTCATCCCCTTCAACAAACTCCTGCGCAGCAGAAACCAAGGAAAAGTAGCATACCTTTATGCAATTAAATTTATCATCTTTTTTATCTAATTTAAACGAAAATAACAGGAGTTGAGTAGGGAATACCTTTCAGTTTCATCCCCAAGTTCACATATAGAGATCAAAACTTAAGTGGGAACTTAAAGCTGCTCTTTTCCCCCACTTTCGCATAGCTAGTTTTTTGCCTTTGTTTTTTACCTTCGGAATTTAATGGTGCCTCCCAGAAATCTCGCATGGGCTTGCCCGACTTGGAGGTCACATTTGAGACACTAGTTGATGCATTTGCTTTTCTGGACAAGAATAAAGATGGTTATGTCAGCAAAACTGAAATGATTCAAGCAATAAATGAAACTACTGGCGGGGAACGTTCTTCAGGACGAATTGCAATGAAAAGATTCGGTTGGTGCCCCTCACTTTTTCTCTTTTACATTGTGGACCGCGTCATGGAACATAAATATATCTAGTTAAGCAGAGTTTACTTCTTTGCTATAACCGTTGGAAGTGCTTAAACAATAATGTTTATCTGAATATAAACGCATCGCCTGAATTGAGGTCTATACTGAAAGCTAGAGTTTAAAACTAAAGCTATGCCATAGGGTTGCATAACAGTCACATAGTAGGCTCGATAATTAGGATAAATTCCATGGAAAGCTGATTTCTCAAACAATAATGATGTTTTATGGTCATGAGGATCAATAGCTTATTCTTATTCCGATCTCGTTGCTATTCTTATTCTGGAGGGTCGTCTCGCGGAAAGTAGTATTTAGTCTGGTTCACAAGAATTTGTTTGCAAGTATCTAGCCGTTTAGCTCCACTTTTATTGCCAGCCCCAGAGTGTCTTAGCTGACGGCTATCTAGGGGATTTAATGAACTCCAATCATCTGAATATTAAGTACAAGTGAGGTGTTTCAGTTTATGTCCTCTTATTGATAACTTTTGATTAATGCAATTGCCTTCGTAATTCTCTTCGATTATATTTTGTTGATGTTATGGTGTGCCTTTAGTTGGTTTCTGAAGAATGGTGTTCCCCTGATACAAGGGTTTAGCTGGAGTTTTGCTGCTTATAGCTTGGTTGTAGTGTGGGGGGTTTTGGCTTAACGTTTACTCTTGATGTTTACAGTTTGTAAAATTTCAATGTTTTTTTAGAATTTAGACTACGGATCATGGTAGTTCCGTCTTTGCAGCTCTTTTAGAGTGGTGTTTGGCATGCCTGGATGCCAACGAAAGTTTTCTTGCACGGCTGCAGTGGTGTGTCGTTTTTGAACCATGACTGATAAATTAAATTATCCAGAACGAAAATAAGATGTCTAGCTACAGATCAAATGAAACTCGTATCTGCACATGAAAGGATCTCCAAGTACATGTGATACTCAGTCAGGTAGCAGTTTTTCTTATGAAGGATTAGATGCAAAGAGTTCACTTGTGTTGTTTGGGACATATCAGACAGGATACAAAAGAGATGTGTACAATTTGCTAGTGAAACTGTGAAAGAATAAGCTTCAAATGTGCTATACCAGTATTTGTTAAATCTGTGTTTGGCAAATTTTTATACGCATGTTTTTTTGGTGTGGCAGAGGAGATGGACTGGGACAAAAATGGAATGGTTAACTTCAAGGAATTTCTATTTGCTTTCACCCGTTGGGTAGGTATTGATGATGCTGAAGATGAGGAGGATGAAGCAAGCGCTTGAATTTTTCAGGATATCCTTGCACATTTCTATGTTGCCTGTGGCGAGGAATCTGTTTTGACAGTTGTTATACTCCCTTTGTTTTGTTCATTTCCTTCCGCTTCTCGTATTATGTGAACGGGGCGGTATTTGGAAAAACGTAAAAAGATGGCGGGAGTAATTTTTACGGGTGGTAGATGTTACCGCCTGTATTGGAGTGTGTGTATATACATGTTCTTCTCAGCAAGAGGCGTCTGAAGATTTGGTTCTGACTCCGTTTTCACCACTAGTATATTCTGTACTTAAAACATACTTGAAATTCTCCATCCAGAAAAGAAGTAACGGAACTGTTGTAGAAAGACATGATCCAGGTTTTTCCTGTTCAAGTGAAATTCTTAATAAAAAGTTCCTTTCTGTTCATTAAGAATGAACGCCATCATGTATTCATGTTCCTCCCCTAGAACGCTGGGATCGATATTTGCCAAATGCCAATGACATCGACAAATGAAACGTGAATTCTTTTCTTTTTCCCATATGAATAGAAATGGAAATTCTTCTTCGAGCTCCCTGGGTTTGTGTCTGAGGAGGGGGTTGCATTTTTCACCATTTTTAGGTGGTAAGGTAAAATTCGAAAAAGATTATGATTAAATTTGTATTCTTTTACTAGCTTCTCCTTTCCGTAATCTAAAACACCCCAAAACCCAACATGGAGCCAATGAATTGAGGGTTCAATTCTACAGATTAATATGTAGCCGGGGATCGAATATATATGCTACAGTACAACGTTTTGTTTCCATTGTGTATGCATGAAGGTGGTTTCGTAAAATGTTTAAAAGGATCAAATGGCGGAAATGCTTAATATGCCTCATTGTATACTAAGCAGTCGGGTTAGAAAGTTGACTCTCATAAGAGATATTTGACTCAAACCTCCTCCCCCATCATTATCGGTTTTCCAAGCAACTCAAGAGAAACTCAGTGATGTGTTGTTAGTTGAGACATCTACCGGATAAAACAGATATATGATGGTCTTACACACAAATTCCTAGTAACGATACGCCACAATGATCGAACTTAAGTGCATATCATTAATCAACCCACTTAATAAAAGACGTTCCGTAGCATAGTGTGGGCAGCAATCGTCGTTATCACACTGTATGCACACGATAATATGAACACTACAATTACCCTACCAAAACTGTAGCAATCTGATAAGTAAACCATAATACAAGACTAAGGCAAATTACTACCTACCCTACAGCAAGATACAAATGCAAACCATGTAAACTCCAAAAGATCATATAAGCTACTACCACTTCAATCACCCAGAGTCACTGCTAAACATGCTTCGTGCACAATAAGAATTAGAACCGACACAGTAGTTGTGCCAGTGCCCTGCGATGGCCACTGGGACTTCGATAGCACTGAGCAGGCATATCATCACCAGTAGGCATGACAAGGCTAGTGGTTCATTGCTAGTATTATCCAGAAGTACACCCAACGAAATGAAAAGTCACCCCCGAGTCTTAGCCCTCTTCATTCCAAGGCTGTTGTGGAAGGGAGACACAGAGCCAGACATGTGGGAACCATCTTCACGAAGTGTACCATTGAGCATGGCCAACTCACGTAGCTGTTGCTTTTTGAAAAAATCTTGAGACTCATCCTGGTGAAGAAAGACAGGTCACTAGAAACGCACACATGAGCATAGAGGGCGGGGAGGGAAGGCTATGCTAAGCTTCAGTAATCACAATAAAGTTCTGTAGTTACCACGGGCTTCAGCAGATCCTCGAGAATCTCACGTGCCTGCATGAGGCGGGCATCAATTATCTCGACAGGCAATTCTGCCTCCACAAGTATATGAAGAGGTTCACTGAGATGCTCATATCCTGGTTTACCACGCATCATGTCCTCCTATAACATAATAGAGCATAAAAGGAAAATCTGTATTAGTTCTGTCAGAAATTCGAAACCAGCACTTGAAACTTAGAACAGCAACAGAGTACGCTAGTACATGTCCAATAAATCCAGAGCAGCTTAATTAAAAGTTTATTTATCTAATGGATTTTTCACGTCAAGTTTGGGGCACCAAATAGATTGTGTCCGTCTATTCTGTATGGTGGTGTGCGTGTGTGAGCGCGCGCGCACACTTGTGTGCATGAATGTTTTGAAAACCGCACAGGCATCGAACAGGCTATCCTAAGGGTTTGAAGGTTCAGGAGGTCTAACCGGTTCTACCGAGTACCGATCCAACAAGACTCAAAAACTACAGAGAGAAGAAACTATCATCTCAGCCTCAAAACCGCAATGTCCAATAGCTTGGAGAAAGTCTAGCATACTTGACTACTTGAGTGTAATACAAGACATACCATACATATCACAAAGAACATAAGATTTGAATCAACACGACAAGTGGAATACACTAAGTACCACTGGGAAAACAACTGCTGATCAAGTATGACCTACATGTTAAGACTGTTCTCATGTGTTCTCTCACATGACCTTCACATCTTGGATATCACATTACTATGTATCCTCACATCCCAATTACTACAGGATTCTCCCTGTCCCTCTCCGGCCCCCTTTCTACTGAGAACAGTGTTCTCATATTCACAGCTCTTTCTTGAGAATACTATGCTCAACTCATAATAAACCAGCTATTAGATGCAACATCACATATAAATGAAGAAATCCTTACGCTAACTTGCATCCAAGTGACAAATAATGGGTGACAGGGTAAATATTACTTTAGTTAATTTGGAAGCAAGGGTACAAAAAGTCAATATGGATGCAACAGCATAACACGTCAAAGGAATATCTAAGTTTTTGTTACATATGAGACCCTTTAGCCAGATGGACATGTGATTAGCTGTTACCCTTTAGTGACTTGCCTTTCTTTCACTCAGTGAAGAGAACCCGTGTTTAAACGAGTCCATAGCTCACACTTAACCTAAATACCTAATACACCAGTCCATGGACAATACGCCCAAATGTCCACCCATTAAGCATAAAAATACAAGGAGACTTATATATTAATCAGTCCATCTAGAATTCAGTTCTTGGGAAATACTATAGCTAGTCGATGATAAGTAGGTAGTGGCTCAGACAAGTGTTTATCATGAGATTATTCTATACTGTAACTATAAACTTGTAAGTGTGGATTCACTCAAAAGTTTCCATTTATCTTTTATTTTCCTTGATATATAAGCCTTGGCTATTTCAATCAGATTGATACAACAATGTTTAATCAATTCTCATTGTTACAGCTCACTATATTACATAACCAACCAGCCCCCTCATCCCAATGGTGCCAAAGCATAAAATTGCCCATAGTATTTGGGAGTGCAACGTACAATAGAATGCTAAAAAAACTAAAATAACTGAAACAGAAAAAAGGTCGGGGTTGCATTTCCAATTTACATGAATGTGAGCCAAAATGATGCAATTGACCCTATCAGAAAAACAATGATGCATTTGACATAACTATGATAAGACAACTAGCATGCACTCATTAAATTTCTGTCAACATAAGCATCTATGAAAACATCACGAGAAAAAAGATCTCTTTTTAATGTCAACGGAAGGATACACAGAAAAAAGCATGGAACCAAAATTTCATTTGAAGCCACATACGGTGAGATTGTCAACAAATATAAAACAAGACATGCCAACTTCGCAGCAGACATGAACAGAGATCTGAATCATGAGTATAGTTGATACACAAACAAACAAATGATCACCTTGGTTGGATCCTTGATGCTGCCACGCCCTCTTATAAGTACACGGCACTCAGTGCTAGCTTCTACTCGCTTCAGAGAGTTCCCCCTAGGTCCAAGAAGACGTCCGACAAAGTTGTACTGCTATAACAGGCCAAAAAAATAATAATGTGGGAATTTTGCTTCAGGAGTACGAGCATTATTAACTAATGCACAAATAAACACATAGGAAAGCCCAACATATACGTAGGAAGCACGACTTCATACATTGGGGTATTTATCAACAGGAATATCCACCCTTATAGTCCTCTTCACGATAAGCCCGGAGGAGTTACCATGGGAACCAAGCCAGTTATGGGCCGGTGACTGATGCAACATACCAGGCATCTGCGCAGGATGCTACAGTTGTTAGCAAAAAGAATGTATCATATACCCGACAGCAAACCAAAACACATGAGAGATTACAACAACAACAACCAAACATAATTTCCAAAATGATAAAAACACGTGAGAAATTCTTTCAAGAATAATAAGACGGCTAACACAATGTATTAGAAATCTAATCATCAGGTCCAAAGCAGTGAACCAAGTAGCAAGAGGCCCGATTCTTTGGTATAATAAAAAAAAATAGAAGGTATATTGCAACAACTATATGCATCATCAGTAAATGGTTTCCAAGTCCAAAACAAAGTGAACGACCCAAACGATTTGCAATAGGTAGAGAATAACAACTATCATCTTCAATATTACACGTCATTTCGACCATCTACCAAGGATATATACTTCGCGAATATAATTTAACATAACAGGTGGCCAATTAAACAAAAGATTTTCCAAGGTGATAAATAGCCACATCGTGCACTATATCAAGACAACTTAAGAAGAACTATCTATTTGCAGAGCTGCACTCCAACCTACACCTAATATCATTCCAGGGCAATGTTAGCTTCACCACTCCCTGCCATGAGAAAAGTTGATATCGCTATCGACAGATAGTTAGCACTAAACAAAAAGATTTAGTCAGTAGTAAAGAGTCTTAATACAGTAAATTTTGTAAGAAACAAAAGGTCGTGTTAATGGTCAGTAATCCGTACTTCTGATTGGTAAGGTGATGCCCATCCATTCATCTCCGCTCCACCGTTCGAAAACATTCCTCCAGATGGTAGGGGCCTACCATGTTCAAGCCCAGTTTGATCTAAAATTGATGCATTCCCCAACAGTGTAGTTACACGCAATATTTCTGCTCAATGTCAATTTGCAATAACAGATGTACTAGTTAGCATTTGTTATAATATTAGCCAGTAATGCACTGAGTCAGTTCAAATATCAACAGCTACACACCACCCCCTACCCCTTCAGGAAAAGGGGCGATAGAGAAGGGTAAGCAATCTACGACTAAAGAGACTATAATCATTTCACCATATTGTTACAGCAAAGTAGATTTAATATTGTTCATAAATAGCATGAACACCTGCATACTTCTACGACAAAATTAATAAGAAACGAATTCGCATTTGTACCAAAGTGGACAGCCTAACCTTGAAGATAATACGTTTCAAGATTAAAATTGGCACCTTCTGCTTCTCAACTTTACTAAATGAATCCAATTTTCACCACTAAATGACAATCCTTGCAGTTATTGGTAATTTCTAAAGCTGTCATTACCATTCCTAACTCAAAAACAAAATAGTAAAAAGCTGTACTTTTAATATGCTACGTGACAGAACATGACACTAGCACACTACCATTACAGGCCTACGGAGACGAAAATTTCACAAATTGGATATGACAGTTCAAGTACCTTATTTCTGAACTCTCAATATTGCTAGTGTCGCTGAAACATTTAACCAAATAAGGCAACAAAATGTCTTGATGTAGTACTTCCCACATATGACATAGTCAACTTGCATGTGCTGCCAGTTCACAACCTACAATTGTACGTTGTGAGAATCCTAATCTCCAAAACATATATAGATGTCCTAGGGAGTTTCATCACCATGAAAGAAGTCCATGAAGAAATTATTATCCTTTAATTTGGCAAAACGATAAACGGCCAGGACATAGAAGTTGAGAATAAGATCTTGTCAATGCAAAGCCTCAGAACAGGAGTTGAGTATCTGCTATTAACCATCTCCTACAACAGGACCAACCAGAACTCACATGAACAAACAGCCAACCCCCCCCCCCCCCCCCAAAAAAAAAAAACCCTCCCCACCACGCTCCCAAAGATAGAATGGTATAAACAGTAAAAATGAAAACAGAGTGGGCACCAATAGAGCCCCACTGGTGGAAATGAGTAATCATAAAGTCTTAACCAAAATCTTGAAGATGTAGAAATGATTATGAAAGAATAGCACATGCAAGGACTATCCCACTAGATCTTTTTCTTTGGACGGTAAGTGTGGGCCTTCCCATACTGTGCCTCCTACTATCCATCCACAGCCCAACTGAATGTTGTTCAGGACTCAAGCCAATGGGAGAGTGAGAGAGGATACGGGAATCCCTCCCTCCATGGGTACTAGGGTGGGAATTGACCAAGGTCAACAAATCACACCTCTTTTTTTTTTTTTTATAGGTAAATTTGATTATATAAATAAAGAGAAGAACACAACAAACAAGGTTGGGCTTCACAAAAGGGGCAACACCCCCTAGCTAAAAGCACCTCTTCAAGCCACCATCATAAGTGAAAGTGGCTTTCAGATAGTCAACTTTTTCTTTTTCCTAGAGTATACAATAGTTGGCTTAGTCCGCTTAGGAAAGCTAAAGACCTGAGACCTCTAGAAAAACAACTAAAGTTTCAATGGGGATTGGTTTCCCACAACAGCCCGGTTGTAGGACCTCCAAAATGAATTTGGCGCTCTCCACTTGGCCCTCTGGAATCACCTTAGCAGCAATCAAATCATCCACAGTGAATTCCTTCTCTAAGGATCGAGAAAGGGCACCGAGAGCTTCCGAGATTTGAGGTGCCTCCTCGGGAACAACACCCATGGAGAAGTCCATTTCTTCCCCCAGCCCACAAGAATTGGAATCCTTCTTCAGGAGACCCTCATTCACCCGCTCCTCAACAATTGAAATTCTTCACTGTCATAGTCGGAGCACGAGCCTAAGTTCTCAAAAGAGAGTGGAGGCCCATCCACGCCCATATTGTCCAAACCACATGCAGAAAAAAAATTATCTCCACATGAATCAATCTTTTCGTCCACAACTCCTTCACACAAAGATGAGTTACCCATGTTCTTAACGGAAGTAACCCGCGAAATCCCCTGATCATCCTCTTCACCCTTTTCCTTAGAACTACCTTCTACGGAAACAAGGCCCCTCAAAAAAACAATCAATTTCTCTTGCTCACATGCCACTGCACGCACTACCTCTGATGCCACCGCACACGCCACTTCTTGAAACCACACGCGTGACTCCTCGCGAAATACCTGCAAAGCTTCTTCACGCGCTTTGTTGATAATGTCCTCCACCAAACAGCCCTCAACTCTAGGACTGGAAACCTCTTCAGCCTTCCTCAAAGATTGATCAACATTGCTTGAGACGGAAGCTAGGACATCTTTGTAGCTCCTAGGCCTGCCCGCAACTTCGCTAGCCTTCCTTAAAGGAGAAGCAGCAATGGGTCGTTTTCCCAACTTTAAGATTGTAGCTCTAAAATCCACCCAAGGAGCTGACATCCTTAATGCCGGAACAAAGACCATAGACGCTTTTCCCCTCTTTGAGACCCCAACCTCTAAGAAACGACCCTTAGAGTTCGATCTTACCTTAACCCATCCTTCTAAACGCCCAAACCGCTTCTTTGCAGTAAAACCAACCAACAACGATCTTGGAGAACCTAAGAGACCCCCCACCCAATCTGCCATCGACAATGGCATCTCCAAAAACCTCACCTTGGACCTACTGACCTCCTTGATATGGAGAAAGCCACCTTGTCCCATCCTCTTTACACCCACATCAAAAGATTTCCCTTCAATGTGCACAAAAGTGCGCCCCGCTATACCCATAGAAGAGAGAGATCAAGAGAACATCTAGAGTAAAAAGGAAAGAGGAGAGGGCTTAAAAAAAAAAAAAGTCGCCGGAGAAGTCACCGGTGACCGGGAAAGGTCGCCGGTAACACCCCACACCAGCGTCGGGAAGGTAGACTGCCAATGAAGCTGTTAGAAGTGATGGCAGAAACACGAGAGAGAGGAGATGGTGAGTAGATCTGAAAAGGAGAAGAGATAAGATTCTAGAGAGAGGTTGGAGCTTTTCTCACTAGAATTCAATGTAATTTTTTAATGCAAACAAAACAAAACCAAACTTTTGGGAACACAACATAAATTCAGATTGAGTTGAGTTTGCTGTTTCCGACCTTCCAACACCCTCAAGCTACTTAAGACACAAAAATATGAAATAACAAAACCCTTCAGATTTGAGAACAAAATCCAATGATTAAGAATATCATTAGATAACAAAACTGTTCAGAATAAATCCAATACGTCACTTAAAATCCACTGAAAATTCTAAACCGAATCCCATGAGTAGTTAGCTCAAGAGGTTTGCTATATAGAGGAGCAACTTCGATACCATTAATGCTGAAGTACGTGCCAACCAGGGAGAAGGTAGAAGGTTAGAGCTATGATCCAATGAGATGATTGCATCATTATTGCAAAGTGGTAAACGACTCAGTTTTAAGGCGTCATCCTTACGTGCGTCAAAGAGCTCAAGTCTCATTATTTGTCCAGGGTGTTAAAGAGGAGAAAAATATAAAATCTTTCCATCAATGATCACAAACATCCCTCAAGTAGTCTCGCTATTTCAACCTCTAGCCATCAAGAAGTAACCTCATTGAACACACTTGGTTCCCTATATGAACTACGATATCCAAGAGAGCCAGTCTAAGACAACTATCTATAGAAGTGTATAGAGTACAGACTTAAGGAATGAGAAAAAGATTCACAAAATTTGAGCTCTAACTCAATGAAGTGTCAAGCTAAGATTCTCAGCCATAAACTCTGAACTATTTCTAGCAAAGGGAAGTTTATACAATGACGAAAATATACATAGTCGTACTAATGATAGATAGTCCTCTCATAACTGTTTTACAAAATTTCCATACCAGTTCTCCCAGCTCAACAACCCAGCAATAAACTTGGGAAGACCAAAGAGAAAGATCAGAGATTCATTTAGAAGGAAAAAAAAAAAAAAAAAACATGAAAGAAGAGGACAGACTTCTGAAAGAACCTTTAGAATCTCGTTCCAACTCTCAAAACATATTAAGAGTATCAAAAGCTAGATTATTTTTTATGCTACATTTACATTGCAAATGAAGAGCTTTATTAATGACTCGGCAAGTACCAACTATTTCATATGTGTTCCTCACTTCCTCCATTCTATCTCTTTCACACTTAGCAATGCCTATATTTAGGATGACCAGGTCCAGCATCAATGCCAGACTACATATGCTTGTTTCTTGAAAACAGGGATAATGGGTGGTAAACATGGACACGAAGGAACCAGAAGAGACTCGATGGAAAAACATATCAGTCCTATCAGCAACCACGCTTCTGGAATCAAACCTATTTTCTTGAAAAATCTACAGTATAAAGATTGACCGTGAACTCAGTTTTTGAGTTACAAAAAATGTTTTCTGGCAATACAATATATAACAGAGGATGCACGTGCATGCAACAAAGAAGTTGATAAAACCGTCAGAAAAGAAGGCAGGCTCAGGAAATGAGAAAATTGTGCAAACAATGCCCACTTGACATTAAGACTATATATATTTTTTCCATCACCTATGCATAAATGACACACATGATCTATGATGATCAAACTCCTGTCAGATAAATTACAATGAACTGAAACACCTACGACACGTACAATTAAATTCGAATCTCTCCATTATATATGACTAAGCAAAAGGTGTAAGTTACAGTTACACAAGGAAACATTAGCTTATTCATGGATCATTCATTGCTAATGCTAGCTCATGTACAACTCCAAGGTGGAAATATTAAATGAAGACGATATATTCTTTTCAAAATCTTAGAAACTTAGGGAAGCAGTCAAGATCTTTCCTGCAATAAAGATTGTGCCTCTACATGATGCGTTTCGTCATGCAATGACAAACAAATAATTGCCTATATAGTCTTTAAAACCCTAAATATGCACCCCTTCCCAGCATAGAATAAGATATTTCTCATCTATGGAGGTGAGAGGCAAGACCTGATAAATAGCAGGACTTAACTGGTCGAATCTCTCGTGAATTGAGAACTTTTGTTTACAAATTTCCAGCAGTTATGCTTTCATAGATTATCATCATTTCAAACAAAGAGATAAAATCCATCCCAAAACAATATCTCAACGTGAGTGTTACACGTCCAACCAACACTCACCCTGGTTTAACAACCTGTAGCAGTGTGGAAGCACAGGCATAAAAGGACCAATCTTTTGACGCTCTCCCAGCAACTCGGATAGATATCTGCACACCAATTTCGACAGTTTAACCACTATTACAAAACAAACCATGCTTACATATCACACATCATATAAAAATATCATATGAAAATTAAGGTACACACAACAAAAGAACAACACACCAAAAAGACTGCAACACAGTCCACCCATCATACACACAGATGATTAACAAACTAATCACAAGGAATTTTCGAAGTTTATAAACTCATCAGACGATAACTTCGTTCTTAATAAATCAAAACCAATAACACTAACACAAACACAAACATAGATAAACATACCAAAACACACAAATGAATTAGCAACCACAACACCACCACCAACAACAACAAAATGAAAAAACCCATTTCAGATAAACATATAAAAAATCGCGATCTTTCTGAACATAAACCAAAAATTTCAGGGACATACATACACACTTAATCCATCAACATAATTAACCAAATAGGAAAAAAAACATCAAAAACAACAACAGCAAGAACAACAACAGTAAAAACAACAAGAGTAAAACCAAAAACAAGAACAAAGAAAAGATCTGAAAGAGGGGAAGAGTACTTCTCTTGGTCTTGGAGAGCGGAGGAAGCGGAACGAAGGCCGGAGAGATGAGGAGAGTGAGGAGTGGTTGAAGGTGAAGGAGAGTAAGCCATGTATCTGCCGGAAGACATGGCTGGCTTTGGTCTGTGTGGCGTGTGGGTGTCGACCAATCAGATTTTGACTCTCGTCTTTCCTCCGCCTCCACTCACACCAACGTCTCTACCAACCACAAAACGGAAGAGAGAGAGAGAGAAGTGTGAAGGAGAAGATACACACAACAACACTCTTGCGTCGGTGTTGTATCAAAGTAAGACTACTGTAGGCTTACGAGTGTGTGTTTTTAGGGGTTTTATTTTTATTGTTATTTATTAAGGAGGGGCCGAGGGGGTGGTGAAATTTATAAAAAGTAAAAAAAAAAAAAAAAAAACAAACAAAAAGAGTGAAAATGGAGGAGTAGGAGAGTGTACAGTGAACGTCCCACCTACTATCCTACAATCTACAATCATCTACTTTTTTTTTTTTTTTTTTTTTTTTTTTTTTTTGCTGAGTAACTACTACAATCATCTATCATCATCAGATACAGTCATACAGCACACATGTGATGACACCGCCTCTTTTTTCTTTTCTTTCTATTTCCAGTTTCTCTCTCTAGAGTGTTATTTGGTGGTATATGTGGCAGAGGAGTGAGTGAGTGGAGATCTGTTTCTCTCTCTCCTCCTGTACTCTCACTTGGCCAGGCTGCTGTTCCCCTCTCTATTTACCCACGTGTGGACCTGCCTCACTTCACCCAGATTGTATACGGAGTATACCGTAGACTGAATGGTTTTAATCACTACTCGAGGTTACAAGGGAAAGTCGCTGTTTTGTCCTCTGATCCTTTTTAAACATTTCATCCTCTTTTTTAAGGTCTCGACTTTATTCTTCCCACTAATTTATGAACCCGTGTCATGCACGGGGTTCTTAAATGTTTATGTAAAAGAGTTCTAATAGTGCTATGTATATACTCCTTCATTCTTGGAATATGTGACATTTTTTTAGGTGAGTTTTATTTTTTATTTAACAAAAAACTAATTGGATTCATAGGAGCAAAATAAAGTTATTAGATTCGTAAATGTTAGCATTTAAGAAATATAGAAAGGAAATTATAAGTGATAAAGTATGTAATAATAATAATGTTTGTAAGTGAGATTAATGACAAAGTAAATAATACTCAAATAATAATGCGAGGGCAAAAGACAATCACATAACTAAAATCTTCCAAATACAAAAAAAATAAAAAAATAAACCATCTCTCACAAAATAAGGAAAAGAATCAGCAACATCTTCCATGAAAATCATGACACCATCTTAGGCATCTTTCATCAACACCGCAATTCACAAATCCACCAACAAACTCACGACAACTTAAACCCAGCAAAGTTGATATCATGATAGTTGATCGAAAGTTGATGTACTATAAATCTCCGAGTGATCATCGAACGACATAAGCCAGAATTATTACAGAAGGCAAGAAATATTCTTTTTATGTCTGCCAAACACTTAATATTATGTTTTCACATTATAATTACGCTTTTACATTCAAAAATGTTATTTTTGGTAGAGTTTCTAATTCCGCTATGAACTCGGTAAAGTAACGAAATTTGCAATTTATTGTTTTTGGGAACAACATGCAGCTTATTTACATTTGTATTTGTATTTGTATTTGAGTAACTGAAGGAGGACGCAAAAGTAACGAGAGAGATCAAATGTTGAGCAAATGGTTGTCGTGTTGCTACTATCTACCTCTCTAATTTGCTCACTGTGTTATCATATTCACAATACAAAGCGTAAATAGTGTAACAGTTAACATATGTTAATTTTTTTAAGAGAGTTAACATATGTTAATTAGTTAATACTATATTATATTATTAGTGGCCTACATGTAGGTTAATAGAGGAAATGGTACATTGAGTGTTCACACAATCACGTATAATAAGGAAAGTATGTTTACACAATCACGTATAATAAGCCAATTATTATTATCATTTCCCGTTTTGATTTATTACGGCTCACAGTCAGATTCGGGGGTGAATTATTTTTTTGCTGACATGTCGATAGTTTATTAAAGTCGTGCCACATCAGCTTAATGACGCGGCTTTATTAAAAGATATAGAATAGAATAAATAGATAGATAGATGGGTCGTATGAATGTCCTGTATTTTTTTTTTAAAATTAAATCCACACCCGTATATATTTTATGTTCATACTCACATATGGAATATGGAAGGTCCAATATATTGGAAGCTAATGTATACTGCCATTAATGTCATATATACTTCCATAATTCGTCAAATGTTTCAAAAATAAAAGATTTGGTCATCTACATTCATTTGAACTGGTTCTTTCCTTTTTATAGTATGAGTTGTAAAAATATGCATGAAGTAACAGTTAACCCACTGGTATTGTGATGAATAAGTAAGTAAGAGATCAGTGGTTCAAATCCTGGCTCACACATATTTTTGGTTGATCTAGCACTGAGTATACTGACGTGTTAAATGATTGTTGACATGTTGCTGATATGTCAATTGTTTATCAAGCTCGTGCCACATCAGCTTTATGGCACGACTTTATTAAAAGACAGATAGATTTTCAAAATATTGCGTTTTTTTTTTTTCAAGATAAAAATTAGAAAAATAAGATAAAGATGTTGCTGATAATTAACTTTTATATTTATTTATTAAATGAATTATTAAGAATTATTTATTTTTTTCATACAGTAGTGAGTACTAAATTACTAATGCAATTTGAACATCCTAGCTAGCAATTTAATTGTATAAGAACATCAGGATTGTGAAAAGTGAAAACAGTAGAAAACAGAAACAAGAAAGAAAACCTTCTGAATGTCAAAAATGAATCGAGAAGCATCGTTGATGAAAGTAGGAAGGTGAGTGAGAGATTGTCAAAATGCAATACAGTGATTAATTTGGGTGGAAATTAGCTATCAAAACGGAGTTTTTTAGCCTCCATACCTAATCAGTGCGAGTCTTGGGATATAATCGTAACAGGTAATCAAACATTGGATTATTTTTATTAAAGTGTAAAAGTTGAGTTATTTTTAGAAGATGAGGCAAACGTCGGGTTATTTTCATTAAATTTGCCAAAAAAAAAAAATTATTTATTTTTTGTACTTACGAAGTGTGTAAAATGTAATGGGATGTTTAAATAGGACCGGAGGGAGTATATGGTATCCACGTTTTTAAATTTTTGAGCACGGTGCCTTTGAGGTTTTGTTTTAGTGTAAATGGTGCCCAATTTTCAAAAAAAATGGTTTACCTTATAACGACGTCAAAATTAGCATTAATCTATAACTAATCGTCTTAATTACACCTAAATTAAAACTCCCTCCGTTTGCCTATAAACTGCGTAAGGACAATGGACACGCTTTTTAAGGTGTATGTACACGTCAATCGGGGAATCAAAGTTCTAAACGAATTGCATGGCGGGTTAGATAAAATATTGATCTACCTCGCCATGCAATTATTTTAGGATTTTGATTAGCCGATTAACGTGTACACTCACCTCAAAAAGCGTACCCCACGCATTTTATAGGCAACGGAGGGAGTACACTTTTAATCATCTAAACCTAAGCCTCACCCCCTCTCTCACTACGCCAAAATTGACATTTAACACCGGTATATATGACACCGGATGCTGTAGAACCGGTGTCAGAAAATCATACGACACCGGTTTTGTGTAACCCGGTGTCACATGTATATATAAAAAGAATTGCCACGTAAAGTGGAATTTAAAGCAAACGAAAAAAAAATAAAAAATTAATAAGGAACACATACGACACCGGGTGAACCCAGAACCGGTGTCATATGTATATATAAAAAAATTTGCCAGGTAAAGTGGAATTTAAAGCAAACGAAAAAAAATAAAAAATAAATAAGGAACACATACGACACCGGGTGAACCCAAAACCGGTGTCATATGTCGATTGAAAAAAATAATTAAAAAAAAAAAACAACCTTGTTTTATCCGCCCCCTAGGTCCTACATACCCCCTCTCTCTCCTGCTGCGTATCTCCCTCCTTCACTCCCCCATTCTTATCTTCGTCCTTATCTCTCTCCTTCATTTTTTTTTTCATTTTTCCTCCTTCAATTCATCTCCCTCTCACTTATAAACTCAAATCAATGTTCATCACCCCCCCTCTTCTTTTTCTCTCATTAGCCTCCTCAACACCGTACGAACGACCTCCTGGAAGAAATCATGCTCAATTCTCAGTCATCAACTCATGATATTTTCTTCATCGTCCCCCTTAATTCGATCGATTGTTTACATTTGGGCGACATTTGGGCGAACCGTCACGGATCTGGGAGAAGGGTATGTAATATATTTTTTTTTTTTAGGTTTAGTTTCCCTTTGTTCATTTTATTGTAGTTTTTAGATTATAAATTTTGATTGTAAAACTGTCGTTTAATGATAAATTTTGAATGTTGTGATTTTTTTTAGGTTTAGTTTCAGATCTCAATTAACTTTGTTGAATTTTGAATGTTGAAGGTTGTGTTTGTATATTATTGTATGTGGAATTTTGATTCTATGACAAATTAATTTTCTGCAGTTTCAATGTTTTAAAATAAGTTGATATTCATGAATTCTCCTATTGTTCATCTTCAACAAAATCGTATCTCCTTCCTCGCACTTATCTCGTTCCAATTATTTTTTTTTCCAATTAAAATTCGATGCATTATTTTTTTAATTTGTGCACTAATGTTTTTTTTTTTGATAAATCGATGGAGAAAAGACACCGGTTTAATGTAAAACCGGTGTTGTATGGGTAGTGGAAATTGTGGCTTTATTAGGACCATAAGACACCAATTTTGTCCCGAACCGGTGTCTTATTTGCTATCTTTTAACACCGGGTATGCAAATGGAAACCGGTGTCTTAGCCTAAGACACCGGCAGTCCAGACACCGGTTATTTGATTTTAGACCCGGTGTCAAATGTGATTTTTGGCGTAGTGTCTCTCTCTCCCCTCCCCTCTATCCACCCTAGCCCAGCCCCTCCCACCACACACTACCGTCACGTGGCCTACGATTGACGACCCCTAGCAACCATCGCCAATGACCCCAGTTTCGGTTGTTAACCCTCCTACAACGACCCAATCATCCAACAACTTGTCTTCCTCTCTCTCCCTCCCTCAAATTTCTCACCCGAAAATGGCGCACCCCCACCTCTACCTTCGTCCTCGAGGTCGCCGCCCTGAATTACTTCGTCTCACCTTTTCGCCACCCTCGTCTTTTCAAGAGGTAGAAATAGCCAATAAGGGAAGGGGACATGAAATTGAGAGGGCGAGGAGGACGTGGGGTGGAGGCTACGGGGATGGGATACTTCATGATAATTCAGTCACCGGTTATGGGCGCACGTAATAGTGGATGTTGGTCTGATTGTATGCAGAATTAGGGTTGAGATTTGGTGGCAATGGCAATGGTGGTGGTGGTGGTGGTGGTCCAAGACTAGGCTAGGTCCGTTGAGTAGGGGAGGAGGAAAAGGTTGAGAAATTTTTTTAATTGACAAAAATACGCTAAAATGAAGATTAATAAGAGTAATTGATGTTGAATAGAAAAAATTAGCACTAATCCAACGACCGTTACAATTAGGGGTAATACATGCACGAAACCCAAATTTCAAGGGCGTCGTATACAGAAAGATAAAAACGTGGGCACCATGTGCAAACTGGCAAACCATAGGGGCACCACGTGAATTTCCCAAATTATAAAAACAGCAGATGCTTGCACTAGTAAAATTAAAATTATTCTAGGAAACTAGGATGAATGCATGGGTCTCTTAAAATTGTTTAACAAAAAAAATTGTTATAATTTACTTCTACATTATTGTTATAATTAAAAACTATACTAGGAAACTAGGATGAATGCATAAAGATCTTAATTAGAACCATCATAATTTACTTCTACATTATTGTTATAAATTTGTTCGAACATTCAAAGTTATGGCCTAAAAAGAAACTTGTTGTATACTATTCAAGATTTTTTTAGCTTCCCCTAATAATTTACTATAGTAGACTCCCTCGTTCCATTTCAGACAGCCTAGTCTACTTATTTGGATGTCCCATTTCAAATACCCCATCTTTTTATTGATATCTTTTGCGATCAAACTTTATTAAATAATCACATCCAATAGTCCCCATCTCAACTTACAATATTATTTACACTAAAAAAACTTATTATTTTATTTTTTCGTATTCCATTACAAAAACTATGTGAGTCGGATCGGAGTGTTTGAAATGGGACGTAGGGAGTAAACATGAGTAAATATCCTTATGATCTCAAAATTTAACATCTTTATGTTGATTTGATATATACTCCATCCGATTAAAAGAGATTTTTCTTTTTGTTTTGTTGTTTTGAGTAGCTATGTTTTGAACTTTTTTTTGAATAAATAGAAGACACGCTTATTCTTAGAATCAAAGCAAGGAAGCCACCCTGCAGTAAAGGTCCATGACATGCAAGTAAGGTTTATGCCATGATAGTATATATTAGTGGTTTGCTATACATACCTGAAAATGTTATAGATAGATAGATTGGGTTAAATATGATTTATTAAAATATTAATTAATTTAACAAAAACAATAAATTTAATCTATACTAATAATAGTGGTTTTGAGAATATTATGAACACCAATGTCATGTTCAAGTATGTTAAATTAATTCAAGGTAACTCGGTTTACTTTGCTTGTGACGTGTGATCTATGATTATGCACTTAGAACGTGAATTGAGAAATTATAAACGTAATATTAACTCCCTAAGTTTCTTCAAAAAATTTGGAATAAAAATCTAATTTTCTTCTCTATAAAAATAAATAAATTATACTGAATAAAGCATAACTGTACAACAACAAGAGGAACAAGAACAACAACAAACAAGTAGTACTCTCAAAATGAATTGGGGTAGACTAACATGTATCCTCAACCGAGAACCGAAACAAACATAGATCAATAAACACAAAAATATCAAACACTCATAAACAAAAGAAAGAAAAATGAGACAATAATACAACATTTTATTATAAACAACATATACAAAGAGGACATGCGGAGCACGTGATACATTCTAGTTAAGTTGTACTATACTCCTACTTTATATAATATGGTAAGTTATATACTTACAAAATTGAGTTTTAATACAACGCAAATCATACTTAATGTTTTAATAAAACTAGCAAAAAAAAAAAAAATACATGGAGAGATGAGTAGCGTGCTCTCCAAGCTGCTGTACGGACTTGAAGCTTGAAGCCATGGCTAACAAAAAACGGGGACGACCACCAAAACAAAATAGAGAATTAGAATCGGAAGACAAAGGGGAAGACAATGGTACTACTTTGGAGGAAAATGGTGATATACCCACAACCACCCAGAATCAGCTCTCGCCGATGAAGACCCTGAATGATTTCATCGCCGGAGCTCTTGAAAAATCAGGTAAGCTTAATTCCTCCAGATTGAATAACATTGTTAATGAGAATCGAGCTGGAGTAGAAATTGGAAGCAATTCAAAAACCAATGTTGATTTGGAAATTCACGGGAATGACATGAAAGCCAAATCAAACCTTAAGACTTGGACAGATGTTGTAGGACAAAAACCAAAAGTAGGGATGAGCTTACATTATCATGAATCAATTGAAAATGCGGAGGAGGTGATAATAGAGAATGATGACATTGATGACGAGATGAAACTTTGGGAAAATTCTCTGGTTGGCAATGTCATTGGGGTGAAACCCACACTTAAGGCTATCCAGGAATTTGTTGGGAAATTCTGGAAGGACATTGAAATACCAAAGGTGTTCTATTACAAACGGGGATGGTTTATTCTAAGGTTTTCAAGTCAGAATGCAGTCACTGAGGTTTTGAGAAGAGGACCATGGAGGTTCAATGGTAACGCATTCATTCTGAAAAAATGGTCACCAGATATCTCACTGGAGTTGGACAAAATCTCTGTGGTCCCGGTTTGGGTCCTCTTCCCTGAACTCGACCCCTGGTTTTGGTCTGAACAAGCTCTCAGTAAGATTGCCAGTAAGGTTGGAAAGCCTTTATGTGCTGATTACACAACTACTCACAAAGAAAAACTTTCCTTTGCCCGAGTTCTTGTGGAGGTTGACGTCTCACAGAAGTTGCCTGAGCACTTAATGCTGAAAACACCTTACTCTGAACCACTCTATCAGAAGGTGGAATACGAGTGGGTTCCTTTCTTTTGTCAAACTTGCAAAAAACTGGGACATTTGGAAAACAACTGCAAATTGAATAAGATGGCGGAGGAGAAACCTGCAAAGAAAATGGTGTATAAGCCTAAGCAAGTTGCTCAGAATGTCAAAGAAAAGGAACCTCTGGCTGTACCTGAACAGCAACCTGAGCAGCAGGAGATTATGGAGGAAAACCATACAGAAATAATCACTCCTCCTCCAAAAGAAACTGTGGATGAATTTGGCTTCAGGGTAGTTACAAGAAGGAGGGTAAAAGGGTCAAAATCTCAGTCAAAACCCTTTTCCTCATCTACAATGATCATGAACAGATATGAAAAGTTGGGACTGAGTAAGATTCAGCATGAGGAAGGCTTTGGGATTGAAGCTCAGGAAAAGATTGACTTTCTAGGGGAGGAGGAGCCACCTGACTCTCCTCTTTTACAATGATTATAGGAAGCTGGAACACTCGAGGGTTGAATGAAACCCTCAAGCTGCAGGAAGTAAAGGACCTCTTGCTGAAGAATAAGATTGATATTTTTGGTATCCTAGAAACTAGAGTTAAGGAGAGGAGATTTAAAGAGATAACAAAAAGGAATTTCAGAAATTATAAGTGTGCCAATAATTACGATTACCATAGTAATGGCAGGATTTGGGTTTTATGGAATGAGAGAAGTGTTAGCTTGCAGATTATGGATGCCGGGAGCCAGTTCATGCACTGTAAACTTACTCACATCATTACACACTGTACTATATGGGTCACTCTGATCTATGCTAGCAACAGTGCTAATGAGAGGAAAGACTTGTGGGAGAAGTTGTGCTCTATTAAAATTGGGACTGAGCCTTGGATTTTGCTGGGCGATTTCAATGTTATTAGAACACACTCTGAGAAAGTGGGAGGAGCTCCTCCAACTGTAGCGGATATGGATGATTTCAATTTATGTATCAACTCCTGCAAATTAGATGACATAGTGGGTCAAGGTTGCCACTTGACTTGGACTAACAGTCAAGATGGGAGCAATAGAAACTGGAGCAAACTGGATAGGGCATTGATTAATGATAGCTGGACCACGAATTTCCCATCTTCTTTTGCTGATTATTTGCCAAATGGTGTATCTGACCACTCTCCTGTGGTGGTTCAGGTAATTGCTCCACAGAAAGTGAAAAAATCATTTAGATACTTGAACTGCTGGGCAGCTCACAATAACTATGGGAAAATAGTTGCTGATGCTTGGAAAAAACCAGTGACTGGGACTGCCATGTTCAGGCTTTTCAAAAAGCTAAAGCATGTGAAGCATGAACTCTGCCAACTCAATAGAGATAACTACTCAAATCTGAGTAAAAGAGTCGAATCCTGCAAACATGATTTGAATCAGTGTCAGGTGGAACTTCAGCAGAGACAGTCTGATCAGGTCTTAATTGATAAATGCCATGAGCTCAAGGAGAAATATCTCAAACTAAAGAAAGCTGAGTTAAGTATGCTGTATCAAAGGGCAAAAGTAACTCACCTTAAGGAAGCTGACTGCAGTTCAAAATATTTCTTTGCCAGGATAGCTGAGAGGAAAATACACTCCAATATTGGGCAAATCACTGACAGGTATGGTATTACTCATAGGGATCAGGGGGCATAATCAATGCTTTCCTGGACTACTATCAATACCTACTAGGCACTGAAAAACAGGTTTCTCCTCTTGACTACAATTTCATTCAAATTGGTGCTACTTTAACTCCTGATCAGCAACTCTTTCTGAGTTCTCCTATCAGGAAAGAGGAAATTAAAAAAGCATTGTTTGATATGAATGTGAATAGAAGCCCTGGCCAAGATGGTTTCTCCCCGGGGTTTTTCAAAAGCTCTTGGGACATTGTTGGGGATGATTTCAACAGAGCAGTGTTGGATTACTTTGATAAAAAGACAATGCACAAGCAAGCAAACACTACTATGGTTACTTTGATTCCCAAAAAGGAAAATGCTAGCAGATTTCAGGCCTATCTCATGCTGCTCAACTTATTACAAGACTGTGACTAAGGTTATGGCAAACAGATTGCAAGAAGTTCTTCCTGACATTATTGGCAAAGAACAAGCAGCCTTTGTCAGTGGGAGAGACATATTTCAAAACATTTTGATGTCTTAGGCTTTAGTTAAGGGTTATGATCAGAAGAATATGTCTCCAAGAAGTCTGATCAAGGTTGATATCAGGAAAGCCTTTGATTCTCTAAGTTGGAGCTTCATCAAAGATATGCTCATGGCTCTGATTTTTCCAAAGGTTTTCATAGACTGGATTATGGGCTGTATCTCAACTCCATACTACTTTATCAAAATCAATGGAAGCTATGAAGGTTTTTTTCCTGGGAAATGTGGGGTTAGACAAGGAGATCCCCTTTCTCCCTATCTTTTTGTGCTGAGTATGGAAGTCCTCTCCAGATATTTGAGATCTATGCCATCCTACAAACAATTCTCATTTCATCCTAAATGTGCTCAGGTGAAGCTAACTCACTTGACATTCGCAGATGATCTAATGATTTTTGTTCGAGGAGACGCCCCCTCAGCTATGGCAGTGGTGAAAAGCTTGGATACCTTTGCCAAAATTTCAGGTCTCGAAGCTAACCCTGCAAAAACAGAAATTTATTTTGGAGGGGTAAAGGATAGTGTTAAGAAGCAGATTCTTGCTGAAACAGGTTTTGCAGAAGGCTCTTTTCCCTTTAGATATTTGGTCATCCCACTCCATTCAAAGAGACTTAAGTCCGAATTATATCAAATGATGATTGGGAAAATTAGCAGAGCAATCCAGCATTGGTCTACTCAGATGCTTTCTTTTGCAGGGAAAATTCAGCTCATCAACTCGGTGGATTTTGGTATTGAGAATTTCTGGTGTGCGGGAATTCTTCTACCTAAGGGGGTCATTAAGAGAATCAATCGAATTTGCAAAAACTTCCTTTGGAATATTGAAGAAGGGCAGAGGAAAATGTGTTTTAAGAGCTGGAAGAGCTCTTGCAGCCCAAGGGAAGAAGCTGGCTTTAACATCAAGGAGGTATTGTCCTGGAATAGAGCAATTATGACTAAATGGATTTGGAGAATTCTCAATGATCGGGACAGCATTTGGGGTAATTGGATTAATGCCTATTGTCTTAAGAACCAGAACTTCTGGGAAGTAAAAAGCAATGGCAACCATTCTGAAAGTTGGAGAGGAATTCTGAAGATTAGAGACCATCTGCTAAGCCTCAATCAAGACCCTGGTATGACAAAAAATATTATTTTGAGCTGGCAAACTCAAGGGAAATACAGTGTTAAGAAAGCTTATGAATATTATAGAGAATACCAGCCTAAAGTGAGATGGAGCAAGACTGTTTGGGACAGTATGGCAATGCCTAAACACAGTTTCATAACAAGCTTGGCAATCCAAAGAAAGTTAGCAACAGTGGACAATTTTCAGAAAAGAGGGATGATCATTATCAATAGATGTGTGCTTTGTAAGAAGGCAGCTGAATCACATAGACATCTATTCTTCAGGTGTGATTTTTCTCACCAAATCTGGTCTGAAATGCTGAGGTGGATTGGAATAGGGGCTCGAAAATGGACATTGCAACAAGAAGCAGGCTGGTTTGCTAAACACAAGCAGGGGAAAAACTGGAAATCCAAGTGGTGTAGATGTTGTCTTGCGGCAACTGTCTATAGCATATGGTTAGAGAGGAATAGAAGGATCTTTGCAGAAACCGAGCAATCTGTTCAAGTCATCATCAATAACATAAAATTCCAAGTTTGCATTAGGATTTATAGTTGGCTTAATAATGTAATTAGTGAAGAAGTAGTGGATTGCTTAACAGCCTAATGTAATCTAGTGGTTATTGTTTTTGTAAGAACTTGTTTTATTCCCATTTGGATGAATAAAATCTATCACCTTTCTTACAAAAAAAAACTAGCAAAAAAATATACGAAATTTAAAAAAAAAAAATGTTGTACCCACAACATAATAATACTTGCAAAAAAAAAAAAAAAATATTTACTGAGAAAATCATACATATTACTTTCAAGCAAATACACGTACTTTTTTTTGTAAGAGTTCAACCAATATATATAATCAAAGGGGCGGAAGAAGAACACCCCATGAATCTTACAAAAGAGCCGCCACTATTGGAAAAACCGAAAAGTCTCCACTAATATCTATATAGGTTCTCACTAATCTCATCTGAAAGATAATCTTTTACATGAGCATACACTCTAACACTACACTGAAACTTAATAGGCCAAATTAACAAACTAATATTTCTGTACTTATCGCAAAAAGTCTATCATTTTGTTTGCAGTAAGGCAGTCACGCCCCAAAACGAATATTGGAACATAATAGAGGGCTACCCACAAAAGTAGGCTAAACCTTTCTTATTCATCTATCGTCGATGGTCCAAAAAAAATACTACAAATTATTGTACATCCAACAATTAATATACAGCTATAATCGCCATCTAAATGAATTACAAGGCTAAACTGGTCCGGGTATCTCACTCAATTCCCACTCCAAGCTAGTGACGGTCACCTAAAAAGAGTTTATTATTGAAAGGGTGAGCTCAACAGCTCAGTAAAAGACAGTCTCCAATTTAACTGGATCAAACAAGTGTCAATACAGTAAAACTGATAATAATAATAACAATAATAATAATAATAATAATGCATATAAGCACAATAATAGTTCTCAATAGAGGATAGTAATAGTTCTGGTTAGTTCAGAAGTTCTCAGTCAGTGCCAGTTTAATCCCTTGACAGGGCCAGACGGATATCCTCAGTTCACAGGTAGCCAGAGCATACAACTAACCCACAATTCAAAAGTAGTTTAGAAAATATTCAGAATTCACAGTACTTGATCCTCTTTAAAAAATAAGCATTTTTGGAGTATACGAAAAATAATACTTTAAGCTAAATTAGAAAAAGTCCCTTACCCGATTCCTGAATTGCCGTGAGGTTACTTCTGTGCGTTCGCTCGCTGTAAGTAACAAAAATGGCGTAAGTTATTATTTAAGACTACTTTGTTATTCCAATTATACAGTTTATTAGTCTGGTAATTTACTGTCCAAGGGTCCAACGACATAAGAACTCTAAAAGTGGTGATTATCTAGTCAAATTGTTAATTCACTATTTATCGTCCTTCAGCAGAAATTATTCAGTCTAAGATTATTTTCACCACTGAGATAATTCCGTCGGGTTACTTTTTAATCATGGAGTTACTATTTACCACTATCATATTAACATTTATTCTTGGGTTAGATGTTAATAAGGTGTCGTTCACAAACTGGGTAATTCCGCTGAGTTACTTGCACCGTAATAACTATTCACCACAAGATTAATCAATTATCGAAAACGTGTAAGAAAATGTCAACGATGTTGTTTAGCGATAATAATTCCATAATAGTTTAAGAAAGTATACCTTGATTACGTTAAGTGACGATGACTATTTCGACAGAGTCTTGTTAATAAAATATCAGCTTTCACACGTACGTAACGACTACTTATTTCGTAAATTATCTTTACGAAATCTTATAACACCCGTAACTCATTTTATATGTGAGTCAAGCACTTCAATTTATTGTCACACTTCGAGTGTTTGGTGCGTCGAAAAACGATCAGATGGTAGGGCTATTTATAGGGAAAGTTTTCAGCTAGGAACCAAGTGATACTGTAAAAGGATACATGCAGCATATGGTGTTCCTAGTTTTTAGGGGAAGACATGCCAAAACATGGATGAAAACTCACAAAAATACCATAAGTTTCTTCCTTTCCCTTCGTCTCTTTCCCCTTGTCCATACTACCCAACATATCCTACCACTATTTTGCAATGATACCCAACATCCTACTATTATGCTTGTCAAAAGGAGATCAGAAGTTAGAGATAGGAAAACGGGTCATTACATCCTATCCCTCTAAAAGAAAGTTTCGTCTTGAAACTTACTAGGATCACGATTCGAACAGGTGTGGATAGTTCAACCTCATGTCTGCTTCCTTCTTCCAAGTGACTTCTCTTTCGTCGTGATTGTACCGATGCACCTTGACAAACGGAATAGTATTGTTCCTTAGAACCTTAACTCCATGGCCCAAAATCTTTAGTGATCGTTTGTCGTAACTTAAATCAGGTTTAAGTTGGATTGGTCTGAGGTCGACTATCTGTTCGTCAGGTTGGACAAACCTTTTGAGCATGGAAATATGAAACACATTGTGGACTCTTGACAAGATTGGCAGTAAAGCCAATCGATATGAAACTTTCCCAACTCTTTCAGTACTTCATATGGCCGGGCCAAAAAAATCGTGGACTTAATTTCCCGCGAACTCCAAATCTGTACACCCCTCTTGTTGGAGAGACCTTAAGATACACCTTATCTCCTTCCTTGAAATCCGTGTCTCGTCTTTTTCTATCAGCATAACTCTTCTGTCGGCTTTGGGAAGCTCTCATACGTCCTCTTATGATATGTATCCTTTCAACTGTTTGTTGGAAATTTCAAAATTCCATAATTCATTCGTCGTCTCAACCATTAAAGATTTTAACTGTGACAACAAATCCGTGACTGAGTTTCATAAGGACTCCAAATTTGTAAGCTCAATCTTAAGATAGTTCTGTCTTGATCTTCTACCTCCATATCTCTTATTATCGGCATAACTCTTTTGTCTAATTGCGTGGTTCTTTACTTTTCATAAGATTAACAAGAAACCCCAAAATAATTTATTGCTTTTACCAACGATATCCCGACACTAAGATGACACAATTCTCTTCCATTCAATCGATCAGAAATAGGTATAATTGGCGCTAATATGTTACTCTTGATAGAATCTTATCGGATGTGACCACTCTTCCCTCATAACTTTAATACACATGTCCTAAACATGTTTCCTTGTGTTTGGATGGTTCTATGTGACTATTCCTAAATCTTGGGTGACGGATAACTCCAAAATTAGGTTGTACATATTCTGTCATGCACGTGAGTTTTGCCCAAAATATGCCGCATTTCTTGGCGACACAGACGCAAAATCTTTTGTCTTTTAAAAGCGGTTCTCGACTATCTATCCTTTATAGATATGTTGCCCAAATAACTAGTCACCCGTTTGTATCGGCATAAACTCCTTACAACTACATGTTATAAACCAACTTCTGCACTAATGTCACTATATGTCTGGTCTAATGCCCAAGTTGTGAATATCCATGTGTCTTTTATACTTTACCTTATGGAGTTTTGTTCTCGTCTTCCGTAAAGTACGCCGAGTTTGTTTGTGTACTATGCTAGTTTCCCTTATTGCCTATTTAAGAGGAATACGTTCCTACCAATTACGCAACTCAAACCCAGTTCTAAATTCAAACTTTTCTCTAAACATGGATGTCGGCAACCAAAGTCAAAACTTAAATGAGCAAGAATTTTTGAGAGAACCCGATTTCATTCGGTATTTACCAGAAGATCTTATCGATCTTTCTCTAAACGCTCAATCGAATGAATTTCAAAACACACGTCCCTCATCACCAATTGATCTTCAATTATCTCTCCAGGTTTCTAAAGCTCATGAGCGGACACATCAATCACCTCCTCAACATGCAATACCTATTTTAGTCGGTGATTGCCCTCAAAATTACTCTTTCCAAGACCCTTATTCCCCAACATATCTATTCGTCGCAGATGATAAGGTGTTTGCTTTTATCTATGCATCTAACATTTCCTTTTATTTCTCCTCCATCTATCTCAGTATCTCAACACCATTCACCACCGTAGAGAATTCTATCTGGAAATCCTAGTAGTTATCATGCATGTGTACTCAGACTTTTAGTTTGCGATGCACGATCCTGGTCCGAAGAGTTTCTTATTCTCCAACTAAAGGTGATGACGTGATGACTAGGGTTTATTATCCTTCAGCTTATTTGGTAGTGTTACCAAAAAATGAAATCTGCTAACGGGTAGGAATATAGTGTCTTTTCTCAAAAAGAGAATATTCCGCCTTTGATACTCATGTGGAGTAACCATTGTTTTTGTGCCATTACTCATCTTGTTAATGGCATGTTAAACTTGGTTGTTTATACCCGTCCCACTTGTCTACTAGTGAAAACTATACCTCGTAAGGGCAAAGGTTCTAAGCTTAGCTCGGCAAATTTCCAATGGCCCAATCCAATAGACTTAACCTCGATAGGTCGTCTAAGGATAACAATTGGTGGTAGTTCTCAATTTGAGCAGTTGCTCAGAGATTTTATCTATTGGCTACCTCGAAAGAGATTTTCTTTGTACAACTTACATGAGTCTGTTTGGTCATTGGGCCGAAAAGCTTTCTTTATGTTTATTGATAGACTCACATGGTCAATTTCATCGGCCCCTTGGATATCAGAAGACTCATCACCACATACTGTTTCTATCGCTATTCTATTTGAAAGCCCCCAAAGTTTCAAAGGTGGTTTGACCTTACGGTCTTCTGATGATGCATGGAGTGCAGGAATCAGTGCAAGTGGAAAAAATCAATCATTCTCTCTCTTTGTTTTGTCATTATTCCAAAAGGGTTTACGGTTGGCACACAAGTTAGAGATAAAAGAGTTGGAAATTCTAATAGATGTTCCTCAGTTCGAGTCTTACTTAGCAAGTTTGGAGGTGTTTCGTTCGGAAGTGGAATCACAGTTGTGGGATATTATTTACCTCATGTGCTTACCTTGCTGGGAAGTTTGCCTGCGTCATCTTCTTCAAGATGGTTTAAAGGGTGCTACACTTATGGCAGAACTTAGCTCTCTCTTTCCTTGGAATCATCGAGGAGTTAGAGTCCCTCCCATCTTCTACTACTGCAACGGTGCCATTTTGACGCTTTTCTGACACGACGAAAAACGTCCCTTCTTCTTCTTTTTCTCCGCTTCCCCCGCTCCATTCCCGAAAACTTTTGCCCTCTCTTCTCCATAAGATCCTCGACCGACACTCCAACCTCCAACCTCCAACCCACCTCTTATCCCAAATTTTCTCTTTCTTTTCCTCCCCTTCAATCTCATTGTGCATAATCATCATCAACATCGTCGTTGCCATCACCATTATTCGTAGCCTCCCAACTTTCTTTTGCCAAGTCACAAGTACGACATTTGAAGCGTTAGCCCTTTTCATCTTCTGCGCGACATAGATGAAGTGTTGTGGGCTTTGAACATGGCTGGTCTCTTTACGATAATATTTCTAATAACGTTTATTTGTTGTACAAAGTTCTAGTTGGTAGTTTGCTATGAATAAAAGTGTAGTATTTCTTTTTCAATCTTTCGATTCCCTTGTGAGTGCGCGACTAGCACTTGAAATACAAAGCTACACCTTGGAGTAAATGTTTCTTATTTCGCTTCTTGGTTCAGTTTTCTATAATTCAAACTCTTTCTCAAGGATTCGAATTATCCTTCCATCTCTAATAAGCGGACAAAATTAACCTCAATCTAAGTTATCGTTTGAAAACAACGATTAATTTTAGTCAATGCAAACTATAACTTTTCTAATTATAGGTCTCCATTATCCTAATCCACCCATCTCTTTGGTCTTTATTCTATTCCTAGGGTCGAACTATTACTCTGATACCACTTAATCTCTGTCACGCCCCAAAAAGAATATTGGAACATAACGGACGGCTACCCACAAAAGTAGGCTAAGCCTTTCTTATCCATCTATCGTCGATGACCCAAACAAATACTAAAAAGCGTTGTACATCCGACAATTAATATACAGACAGCTATAATCGCCATCTAAAGGAATTACAAGGTTAAACTGGTCCGGGTATCTCACTCAATTCCCACTCCAAGCTAGTGACGATCACCTGAAAAGAGTTTATTATTGAAAGGGTAAGCTCAACAGCTCAGTAAAAGACAGTCTCCAATTTAACCGGATCAAGCAAGTGTCAATACAGTAAAACCGATAATAATAATAATAATGCATATAAGTACATTAGTTCTCAATAGAGGATAGTAATAGTTCTGGTTAGTTCAGAAATTCAAAAGTAGTTTAGAAAATATTCATAATTCACAGTACTTGATCCTCTTTCAAAACTAAGCATTTTTAGAGTATACGAAAAATAATACTATAAGCTAAATCAGAAAAAGTCCCTTACCCGATTCCTGAATTGTCGTGAGGTTACTTCTGCACGTTCGCTCGCTCTAAGTAATAAAAATTGCGTAACTTATTATTTAAGACTACTTTGTTATTCCAATTATACAGTTGATTAGTCTCGTAATTTACTGTCCAAGGGTCCAACGACGTCCGAACTCTAAAAGTGGTGATTATCTAGTCAAATGGTTAATTTACTATTTATCGACTTTCAGCGGAAATTATTCACTCTAAGATTATTTTTACCACTGGGGTAATTCCGCCGTGCTATTTTTTAATCATGGAGTTACTATTTACCACTTACATATTATGATTTATTCTTGGGTTAGTTGTTAATACGTAGTCGTTCACAAACTGGGGTAAATTCCGCCGAGTTACTTGCACCGTAATAAGTATTCGCCACAAGATTAATCAATTATCGAAAACGTGTACGAAAATATTAACAGCGTTGTTTAGCGATAATAATTCCATAATAGTTTAAGAAAGTATACCTTGGTTACGTTAATTGACGATGACTATTTCGACAAAGTATTGTTAATAAAATATCATCTTTCACACGTAAGTAACGACTACTGTAGGAATGTAGAGGGATTCTCAAGAGGGGGGTGAATTGAGGATCCGCCAATATTCGACTTCTTTTTGACATTTAACAAATTTATCACGAGATCTGACAACTCAGGGAACTGGGGGGAAGAACTAGTCTCTTGGTTGAGGACCTGTGTAGTGCACTAGTTCCTTATGCATTACTTTCGTTGGATGTTCCGTTGTGTTTGCGTGATAAATAAATTAAACGGAAATGCTAAGTAAATAAAACAATAAAGACATGAGCATTTCTACGAGGAAAACCACCTCTCAATAGGTGCAAAAACTCGACCTTCCTTGAAGGATTTCAACAACTCAAAGTTCCTTTATTAGTTAAAGTAGTAGTCTTCTTACAATAGCCTCCACTGGCTAACTCAAGAAACCCTACTACACCACTAATCCCCCAGATTAGTTAGGCCCCTACTGGGACGGCTTAGATCCCTCACGGATCGCAACTCCCGTAGAGCTTCTGGCACCTCTTGTAGACGCTTCTCACTAAGGAGTTAGTTACATCAATTGATAGCACATGTGATAGATCAATCGTTGTGATTCATGGAGAGGCAGTCGCTGAGACTGGATGGAGCTGGGGATAGCGTACTAGAACCTGGGTAGGGAGCTGGTTCTCAGTCTCACGTTACCACACAAAGGAAGACGAAAACTCTTTTAGAATAAACCTAGTTTTCCTCACGTCTCTCCTATGTTTCAATCCCACAGCCACACTTCTTTTGATGATCAAGAGGTCCTATTTATACCCATGTAAAGTTAGGACATTCATAGAAGAAAGAAATATTTTCCAAAATATATTTTCATATAAAACCGGGAAAATATATTCTAATTAAACCTTATGAGTTGGAAATGAGATAGGCACGGAATCTAGCTTCCTAAAACAAATAGGAACCCTAGAGAATCAGATGGAAAAAAACTTTGGCCGAAATCTTTATTTTCCTAAAGAATTTTCTATTTTCCAAATAAACACTTTGCGAAAACCCAAAATATACTTCTTGTAAAATAGGTTTTAAGGAAAAATCTTTTTGACCCAAAAAGATATTATTGTAGAAAACCTTTTCTGATTTCTTAGGACACAATCCAACTCAAGCTTAAACGGCAAACCCTAATGTGACACGAATTCGATCACTCGAATTCTGCGGTGCTGCCTGCTGGTGTCACAGGGAACTAGGGGTCAGTCCTAGGGCCAAACCTAGGTCGGTGGTTCCCTCAGGGTAGTTCCACACCAGTTTCATCTGAGCTTATCCAATCACGCAAATTGATCTTCCCTTACATGAAGTTTAGGTTATAACATTGCTTCTAACTTCTCGACTTTATGTATCAAACAACACCGAGCTCATGGTCGCTCATGTTGTTTGTCAGCAGCGAACCATCATCAAGTCTTCAACAAAGAACTCTTCACCATCATCATCATGAACATTCCTCAATAGAACATTTTTCTCCTCCGTTAATAGCTTACTCAACTTGACATTGCAATCTTCCAAGGATATTCTTCTTGGCATGAATCACATGATCGAACATTACAATCTTCAAGGAGTCCGACCAAACTTGTAGCTCAGCTTTCATTGCCTTGCATTACACTTCTCACTGGACTGGTCTCCATCATCGACCACCATATGTATACAAGTACTTGCAGCAGTAGGAACCTGTTCCCCCTCAAACGGCAGTTCCTCTCACAACATCCTTCAGTCCTTCAGGCTGTTCCCCGCTGGAATCTTTATACTCGAGCTACTTCGTCTAGCACATTCTCATTTCCTCAAGCATACTAGCACGTTGTTCTTCCCAACCTAACTTACAAAGCAAGCATATAACAACACTCAAAGCACATGGTTAACTTGCGTTAGCTTGACATAAGCTTATGTGTAGACATGATATAAACAACCAAGTCATACACACACCATAAACCACATTTGTTCGCCACACAACCATGGTTAAGTACATTTGTTTGTTAATCCACAAAACCATACAAAGCTCCACACATTCGCCCTTTTTGATGATGACAAACAAATGTTCTTATGTAACAAATGATATAAACAATCAAAGCACATAAAGCTAATTGGTAGGTTAGGCAAAACTTCTATCACACGAGAGATAACAAAAACCTTTTGGAAAACATCTTTATGTCACGAGATCTATAAACAATCAAAACCATATAAAGGCAAACTATGACTCTGTAGAAGAAACCATAAGCGTTAGCAATCCTTTATCAAAAATGAGCTATAAGCACAGAACTCTTCCCCCTTTTGGCATCATCAAAAAGTATCTAAGGCCTCAAGCGAACGACTGCACAAGAATTCAAGCTTCTCAAACGTTGAACTAGAGACATTATCAATCCATCAAAGATGCATGAGCAAGAACAGTGTTAGACACTTTGTTGTCTTGAATAAACCAGAATAGAACTGCTTAGGTCAAGAAAAACAGGCCAAATAAAGGGTAAATAAGGAATACCAGAGAGAAGATGAGTTAGGAAAAAAAAAGCTTGGTCTAGGAACTGGTGTAAGACACTGGGTAGTGTAGTAAGGAACTGGTTACCGCAATGTAACTCCGACTCATATTGGACTGATGAGTCAACACCATGCAGATCCTCCTTCATGCCAAATATATATCCATCTTGACTAGCTTCCAACACAACTCTTCCACTTATCAAATCTCACGAAATTCAATGCAAAGTAAACATACCTTATTGATTTGCGTCCAATTCTTCACCACTTAGGAATATGGGTCCTCCAGAAGAATTTCAACATATCCCAGCAAATCAAAAGATAGTTTTGAAACCACAGCTCAACTCACCATTATCGGAATTTGAAAAACTTCATCACCTTGGGGACTGATACGAAGATTGTCGTTAAATCCTATCAAATTACCACAAAATACTACCTAAAGTAGATAGGATAAGTGGGTATCGAACACAAGGAAGAGGGGGAAGTCTAATATGCGATTCTAGTAAGAAGTAAACAATTAAAAAGGGGGGTTTTTGGTTTGAAAGTTGATTAAAAGTGAAATAAACGAAATATCAATTTGATTAAACCGACTCTCGATGATAATCTATTCTAACACCCTAATATAGCAAGTTTTACCTCTCTCTAATATTACCAATTCATTAATAATCCCGGTTTTAACCAATTAATCATCTTTTATAGGGAATTTGAGCAACAACTACCAAATTCCCCTCCTTTTAATCCTAATTTGTCTAGTGACCACTCAAACAAATCACAATCAAAGGCATGAAGAGCAAGGATTAATAAAGGATTAAGAACACCCCAAATTAGTATCTAATTAGCCGCAACCGCGACACTAATCAAATCTAATCTATTAGTTGCCTAATTAATTCCCCAATCACAAGTTAGTCATAACCATACACTAATCATGTGAAAGTTGCTTCCTTTAGGGTTAATAATCAATGACCACCAATTAACAACCAAGCATATGAAATACCCAAGTCTAATCTATTAGCTAATTAGATAAAACAAGGATAAATCATGCATTAAAGAACAAGGAATTAATTATAATGAAAATAAGGGCAAATTAGAGAGAAAAATACTTACGAATACATATGATGGAGAATTTGATTACACCAAGAGTCTAGGAAGGGCAATAACCTCCCATATTAATTATTACAATAATTTTGGGATTAAAACGCATTTTTTTTGGATAATTTCTCTCTAAAACTCTCTCAAAAATGAAAACTAAATGAAAAAAAATATGAAAGGTGATAATAATTAGGGAGGGGTTTAAGCCCCTTTATTCTAGCAAAGTACAAAAGATACTACAAGACAAAAGTAAAATGATCCAAGAAAAAAGCAACCGTCAAAAAGCCAAACGAAACTTCCCGGAAGGGGCCTTCCTCGGACCAAGACTCAAATTCCTCAGGCCGTGACGAAGCTCTCCTCGGACCGAGACAAAATCTCCTCGGGCCGAGGCGTGTATTCCTCAAAATCGGCCTCCTGACGGCTTTTCTCGATCCGAGAAACCATTTTCTTGGTCCTAGAAGACTGTCCTCGACCCAAGATGGGTATACTCGATCCGAGAAACTGGTACGCAGCGCGATCTTCAAACGCGCATAACTTTCACCTCCGAACTTTATTTTGAGCTCATAATATATCATCGGAAAGCTAAGATCACAAACTTTATTCTCCAATTGGAATTTCTACAAAATTGTATCTAGATAAAAAGTTATGATCAAATGAAATTGGAGGTGATGGTGTGTGGTTCTCTAGAATCATCTGACGCTCACCAAAAAGGGTCTTGAGCCACAAAAATCCTATAAAACCATCAATTAAACTCCAAATATACTCCTTATGATGTGGTTTATGAGTCACGATAAAACCACGCCCAATTGTTCCCTAAAACGTCTAAATCATGCCGATTAACGCACCATCATCACACCACATCAAAGTCCCCCATGCTTAGACCATTACTCGTCCTCGAGTCATCCAATTCTCCACACTTGACTCCTTGGTGTCTTGCAACAAACAAATCCTCCAAATAAGAGCCACAAGCCACAACACACAAAAAACCTAGTTAGAGTTGGGGTGGGTGCAATGCTCAACACCCCACCTCTAACTATCTTATGCTACCAACCCGGAACAAATGAAACAAATGGGGACTAATGAATCCTAAGCTCCCTAATTGCTCTCCAACTCCCTCTTAAGCCAATATATGGGATAATGCCATCGAATATGACTCACCTCTTTTTAAACCACCGATGCCACTTATATCAGCAAAATGCAAGATGAATTTCTAACCTAAGACCACCAATTTCTAAACACCGAACCTCCTTATAGCTCCCTTAATAATCCTAACCCGTATCGCCCCAGACTCCTCTTCTTATGTCGCTCTTTTTTTTTTTCAACGGAAAAGAAAAAGCACACCTATATTACAAACTACGTGACAAAATGCCAAGAATCGGAATACAACAATATGCCAATTATCTCCCCCATGCTTAGATCTCGTCATTGCCCAAAATGACAACCAACACCGACCAAAAGATTGGGCAACAACGAGATAGGTAGGGGGAGTACCATCAAAGTATCCACTATCCCACAAAACAATAAACCAAACCGTCTCATCTCATCAAATAGGGAAATAACGGGCTCTCGGGCCAAGAGACACCCACTCTATCTCACTCCCCTATTCTTCCTCGAAAATGAATCCATCCCTCGTCTCACTACTCCATCTCCCTCATTAACAATATCAACAACACGTACTCCTCCAACAATATCCAACAATCCACAACAACCCGACCAAAATGAACCAAACAAGGCTATTTTAGTGGTTTAAAGGGTGAAATGGGGTGGATAGAACAAGGAGATAGGGGGGAGCAAACGCGGTGGGGCACAAAGAGAGATGGTATAGAAACAAGCTAGTGAAACGGGTGGGGAGTAGTGGCTAGAATCGTGAGAGAGAGAGAGAGACAAGTTAAAGGAAAAGAAACATACCTCGTGTGAGCTCCATTTCCCTCCATAATCATCAAAGCAAGTGGCTCATGGTCAAAAGACCGGTAAAAGAGTCACTCTCTCACATCACAACCCTGTCTTCCTCAAAATATGTCGCCTCCTATCACCTTACAAACTCCCATCTCCCTCGTGTGTTTGTTGGAGCATAATGACCCCACGACAAAAGTTGTCCAAAAACCAATACAAAATAGGCCATTTTGTAATTATTTGTGAGTTACGGGCCAATATCAATGGTTTAGGGGCAAACAAGCATGTGGAACAAACGGGAGGGCTCAATATGAAGAGAGATGGTTAAAAATATGAGACAAAACGAGGTGGTGGAGTGACTTGGTTAGAAATGAGATGAGAAGAAGGTGTAGGGAAGAGTGATATCATACCTTGACTTCTCCGTTGTATGGCAAGTGTCACAAGATAAAAACACACCAAAAGCAAACAAAACAAAACAAACTAATAAGCTTGGGTTGCCTTCCAAGTAGGGCCTTTGTTTAATGTCGGTGGCTCGACTCAAGTCATACCATTCCCATCAACCAAATCCAAACCCCAACTCAAGCAAATCGCACTTTACCCCTTCTCCTTTCACCCTCCACCTCAGGGTATTCTTGACCCCGACTTTGGTGGCATTTCTCCTTTTCTTGTTTGGAGCATGAGGAATGGTCTTTTTAGCCTTTGAAATCCGCAAAATCGAAGGCAAAGACTTTCCACATTCTAGGGGTGACTTGGGTAGCGTGAAATACATGCTTTTCACATTAGATTTCATGTTTTGCACACAATTCAAAGACATGCATTTGATACTTGCACTTTTGGGATCGGGGGGATCATGCTTTGAAGATTTCACAACACATGTATCAATGGAGTGAACCGAATGATCATTATCAACATCATGCTTTGAATCATAAACATGCCTCTCTATTCGACAACCATTAGCTTCTTGTGCAAGAATACCGGTGTGCATAATAATGTTCATTCTTGTTGTTTTCATGAAGGGTCGTCCTAGAAGGAGAGGGGGGTCATGCTCACTTTGATGATTTGTATCAAGCACATAGAACTCCGCAGGAGATTATCTATCCTAACATGCACGTCCCTTACAATTCCTTCGGGATAAACCTTAGAACGATCCGCTAGTTCTATCACAATATCGGTTTCATGCATTGGTTTGAGTTTCATCGAATTATAGCATGAGAGTGGCAAAACATTAATAGATGCACCTAGATCTAGCATGGACTTAGGAAAAGTAGTGTTACCTATGGTTGCCGGAACGGTAAACATACCGGGATCACCACACTTTATACGTAGCCGTTGTTGAAAAATGGTCGAGACATGCTCACTTATCACCACTTTCCTCTTGTGTTTAGCTTTCGGCTTCCTCTTGACTGTGCACATTTCTTTCACAAATTTAGCCACCCTTGGAACACTCTTCACAAAGTCTAGAAAGGGTATATTCACTTTGCAATCTTGAAAAAGAGTAGCGTACATTTCGGTGTTGTTGGTCTTGAGCTTCCGAGTGTCATTAAGAGCCTCGGGAAATGGTACATTATCATCCTCATAATCTTGGTGAATAGAAGCCTTAACAAACAAAGGAGACCGAAAAGCAGGGGTCTCTTTCTCGACTAGAGACCGGTTTGTCTCGACTAGAAACGAATTAGTCTTGACTCGAGACCTGTTCCTCTCGACTCGAGACGCTTCATTCCCTGGCCGAGGCAGTATTTCCTCGGTCCGAGAAAAGTCGACAGAATGCCGATTTTTAGGTATAGCCTCCTCGGCCCGAGGTTCATCCTCCTCGACTTAATCTTGTTCTAAAGCTTCTCCTTGATCTTCCCATTGCCCAAACTCTTCCCCTACCATCCTCATACCTCGATTTCCATTCTCAAACTCGATGTGAGGCTTCCTACCACTCCGTAGGCCAATGAAACTCACATTTTTGGTGGGATTTGGCTCGGTTTGAGAGGGAAACTTGTTGGAACCCCTAGACTCTAGTCGATTGACCACATTTGCTAGCTTGCTCATTTGACCCTCAAGATTTTGAATGCTTGCCTTCGTTTCTTGTTGATGACTCACCATTGAGGCTTGCATTGTTAAGACATTTTGTGTGAGGGCTTTCATCATTTCCTCCCAGTGTATAGATGAGCTACCACCTTCTTGACAATGATTGCCTTGAGTAGGCCCTTGAAATGGCGGCGTAGGTTGAATTCGATTTGCTTGAAACCCATTGCCTCCACTAGAGCTTCTATAGCCGGGATTGTAGTTACCATGACCCCCTTGATTGTAGTTCCCGTCCTTAGGTCCTTGAGAGTTGAAGTTTTCATTGCTACCTTGCCCTTGACCTTGGAAACGGTTACCCTCTTGATTGTAGCCACGATTTCCCTCATTGTTGCTATAATGCAAATTAGGATGATCTCTCCAACCCGAGTTGTATGAGTTTGAGTATGGGTCATACCTCCTTGTAGAATTTCCTTGAAAACCGCCCACGACATTGACCTCTTCAAACTCCCTAGGTGGTGAGTTCCTTGATTGATTGCGTAGAAGTTCCTTCATCATGCTTGTCAATTCTCCCACTTGGGAATCATTGGAAGGGGTCTCCACCATATTAACTCTCCTTACACATCTTTTGGATTCTCGGTCACGTGAGTTTGTTGCCAACTCCTCTAACAAGTCCCAAGCCTCGGCCGGGGTCATCTTGTCCAAGCCTCCATTGCTCGATGCTACCACGTGCCTATAATCTTGATCATCGAGGCCGTGGTAGAAGAATAAGATCAAATCTTGTTCCTTGTAGCCATGGTAGGGGCAACTAGCTATCAACTCTCAAAACCGGTCCCAATAAGATGCAAGTGACTCTCCCCGTTGCTTAATTGTTGATCTCTCCGCCTTTGTGTTGGGGAAGTACTTAAGAATGAAGACTTTCTTCAACAATTCCCAAGACGTGATGCTATTGTGGGGGAGAGTGTAGAGCCAATTCAATGCTCTATCTTTCAACGAAAACGGGAAGACCTTGAGAAAGAAGGTGTCCAAGTCAACCCCCGGAGGATTCATATTGTTGCACACCATGTGAACCCCCATGATATGTTTGTTAGCATCCTCCGTGCTAAGACCGTAGAAGGTGGGTAGATGGTGTAATAAAGCTCATTTGATCTCAATTCTTGCCGTAGCTTTGCATGAGGGTTGTTGTGAGAGATCCAGGGCGGTGAGTTCCCGAATACTCATGGTGTTAAGGTCAACAAAGTCGGAGGTTGCGGAAGTGTAAGAACCGTCCTTCCTAAACAAATCAAACTCGGCAAACACGTTCCCTTCTTCCTCAACAACCACTTGATTCACTTGCTCCAGTGATAACTTCTTTCTTTGCCTCAACGTTCTCTCAAGTTCCCAATCTATCTCAAAATAACTCAAATCGAGATTAGTAGCACGGGTTTGGACCATAGGCTAGTGGCCCAAACACCGAAAGGAAAAAAAAAAAGAACAAGCCTCAAACACAATTCATCAAAATTAAATCACACAAAAAGAAAAAGAAACAACAAAAATAACAAAAAGAAAAGAAAAACTAATATTTACAAATACCACTCAAAAATAGCAAAAAGACTAAAAACGCCTCTTCCCCGGCAACGGCGCCAAATTTGATACGAAGATTGTCGTTAAATCCTATCAAATTACCACAAAATACTACCTAAAATAGATAGGATAAGTGGGTATCGAACACAAGGAAGAGGGGGAAGCCTAATATGCGATTCTAGTGCGGAAACGAAATAAACAAAAGAAGTAAACAATTAAAAAGGGAGGTTTTTGGTTTGAAAGTGATTAAAAGTGAAATAAACGAAATATCAATTTGATTAAACCGACTCACGGTAATAATCTATTCTAATACCCTAAGCAAGTTTTACCTCTCTCTAATATTACCAATTCATTAATAATCTCGGTTTTAACTAATTAATCCTCTTTTATGGGGAATTTGAGCAACCGCTACCAAATTCCCCTCCTTTTAGTCCTAATTTGTCTAGTGACCACTCAAACAAATCACAACCAAAGGCATGAAGCGCAATGATTAATAAAGGATTAAGAACAACCCAAATTAGTATCTAATTAGCCGCAACCGCGACACTAATCAAATATAATCTATTAGTTGCCTAATTAATTCCCCAATCACAAGTTAGTCATAACCATACACTAATCATGTGAAAGTTGCTTCTTTTAGGGTTAATAATCAATGACCACCAATTATCAACCAAGCATATGAAATACCCAAGTCTAATCTAGTAGCTAATTAGATAAAACAAGGATAAATCATGCATTAAAGAACAAGGAATTAATTATAATGAAAATAAAGGCAAATTAGAGAGAAAAATACTTACTAATACATATGATGAAGAATTTGATTAGACCAAGAGTCTAGGAAGGGGATTAGCCTGCCATATTAATTATCACAATAATTTTGGGATTAAAACCCATTTTTTTTTGGATAATCTCTCTCTAAAACTCTCTCTAAAATGAAAATTAGATGAAAAAGATATGAAAGGTGATAATAATTAGGGAGGGGTTTAAGTTCCTTTATTCTAGCAAAGTACAAAAGATGCTACAAGACAAAAGTAAAAGGATCCAAGAAAAAAGCAACCGTCAAAAAGCCAAACGAAACTTCCCGGAAAGTGCCTTCCTTGGACCGAGACTCAAATTCCTCGGGCCGAGAAGAAGCTCTCCTCGGACCGAGACAAAATCTCCTCGGGCCGAGGCGTGTATTCCTCAAAATCGGCCCCCTGACGGCCTTTCTCGATTTGAAAAACAACTTTCTCGGTCCGAGAACACTGTCCCCGACCCGAGACGGGTATTCTCGGCTCGAGAAACTAGTACGCAGCGCGATCTTTAAACGCGCATAACTTTCACCTCCGGATTTCATTTTGAGCTCATAATATATCTTCGGAAAGCTCAAATCACGAACTTTCTTCTCTAATTGGAATTTCTACAAAATTTTATCTGGATGAAAAGTTATAATCAAATGAAGTCGGAGGTGATGGTGTGTCGTTCTCTAGAATTATCCGACGCTCAACAAAAAGGGTCTTGAGCCACAAAAATCCCAGAAAACCATCAATTAAACTCCAAATATACTCCTTATGATGTGGTTTATGAGTCACGATAAAACCACGCCCAATTGATCCCTAAAGCGTCTAAATTATGCCGATTAACGCACCATCATCACACCACATCAGGGACGGAACTAGTTTACTGAACAACCAACAACCCTAATGTCGAGTTCCCCTATTATCTCCGAATGGTTCTTCTTTTGAGTTCCCTCACTTGGTCTCTTGTACCATTACTCGTCTCTTGACGTCTTCTGCAACTCATGCATGATTCATAATTTCTCCGCATTGTCCATTAAGCGCAATCATCAAAACCGTCTTGAAGAGCAACCATACACATATGCACAAGGTAATCTTTTTCTCTTTACAATCAACTTTAGAAGTTGATAGAGCTTTCCACCTATAGTAATGGGTTCATTCTTGCTTGATAGATTGATAATCACCAATAAAAATAAATATAACTGATTTTTTTTTTTTTTTTTTGTTTTTTTTGTTTTTTTTTTTTTTTTGCTTTTTGGCTTTTTTTTTTTTTTTTTTTTTTTTTTTTTTTTTTTTTGCAAACAGTATTGGTGATTTTACATTAAGGGTACTCAAGCAAAAATAGAAAAAGTATTAACCTTGCAACTCTACAAATTACCAACGAGGTGTACTCTTCATGGCTTCTTTGATTTCTTCAATGTTCTTCGTGAGATCATTTTCCTTGGTATCCTCCTTCTAATTTTTGGCTCATCCCAACTCACATCACCACATGTGAGCCAATCACTGGTTTCTTGTCGTCGCACATAACATTCGTAGGAAATGGTAAAGAAAACAGGTGCCACTCTTACTATTGACAGCTCGTCGAGTTCCTGACAATGCACAGGAACTGGTATTGTATCAGGTGCCACTCCTGGTTCCATTTGCTCGTCAAGTACCTCACTGTGAAGGGGATCCGGTATAAGTACCAGGTGTCACTCTTGGTTCGTTTTGCTCGTCCGTTTTTTCTCAATATCCACGACATGAATTCTCCATCTCTTCTCATGTCTATGAGCATTCAACTTCCACTTCATGTAGCAATGATCACACATTCCCCCTCAATTGATGCTCTCACACATTCAATTCAAATCTCCATTACTTCTCTCCTCCACCACACCATATTTCTTCCACATCATCACCAAAGATTCATCTTCTTCACTTAGTAGATTTTTGTGGTGTTTAGATTTTTGGCTCAAATGGATGGTTCGACATGCTCCAGAGAGAGGTTAGGGTTTTCAATCATGTGTGAGGAATGTTTGGAATGAAATTTTATGGAGGAAGGCTTATAAAGGCACAAAGATGAGTTAAATCAGTGACGGGTTTTGGGCAACAGTTCTACGGACAACATCCTGCATGCTCATATCAAGAAAGATAATATAACAGTTTGTAGTGAGTACAATATAATCTTGACAGGTGGTTAGTGTTTTCACTTATATTATTGTAGATGCAAGCGTGCAATTTGCCCATATTACGATAGAGATACTATTCTAGCCAATCATCGAGGAAAGCACATGCATAGCAAATGTTACTCCAAGTGACTCATTCATGCATTGCTTTAATTTTGTTCATCTCTTTCAAGTCAAGTTACGCACAGTGGTCTGATTTTATGTAAGTCCAAATCTCCTGAAAATCATTTCAAACCATTTTCCTTATCATCTCTCAAGAAGAAGTATGCATAACAAGAACAACTCATAAGATTTTCATTAATTGAAAACTAGGGTAAACATGCAAGCTCTAGAGTCTAACAATCAAGCACGTCAAGTAAGAGAGATCTTACTGGTGAGGGATGCAACTTACGACCCTCAATGCCTTCAACTGTCGTTGGAAGTATTTCCTCTTGATCTCGTAATCCACAGGACATAGGCAGGAAACTGGTTACCCATTAGTTCCCTGCAGGCATCTTCTCTTTCTCTTTTCTCTGTACAACTTCACCATACCACAACTATCTCACGTTCCCCCTAAGACGATGCTTCATATTCCTTCATGTTTCTCCTGGAATACCTAAGAGGCAAGCTTCTTGAAAAGAAAATAGGTGATAGCTAATAAGTTATTATTACTAGTCAAATTATCACTATTCCTACTAAACTAGCAAGGGTAAGTGAGTATCTGATGTGGTGTGATGATGGTGCGTTAATTGGCATGATTTAGACGCTTTAGGGATCAATTAGGTGTGGTTTTATCGTGACTCGTAAACCACATCTAGGAGTATATTTGGAGTTGAGTTGATGGTTTTATGAGATTTTTGTGACTCAAGACCCTTTTTGGTGAGCGTCGGATGATTCTAGAGAACCACACACCACCATCACCTCAGACTTTATTTTATCATAACTTTTTATCCAGATAATATTTTGTAGAAATTCCATTTGGAGAAGAAAGTTCGTGATCTTAGCTTTTCGATGATATATGATGAGCTCAAAATGAAGTCCGGAGGTGAAAGTTATGCGTGCTTGAAGATCGCGTTGCGTACCAGTTTCCCGGACCGAGAATACCCATCTCAGGTCAGGGACAGTCTTCTCGGACCGAGAAAAGCCGTCAGGGGGCCGATTTTGAGGAATACACGCCTCGGCCCGAGGAGATTTTGTATCGGTTTGAGGAGAGCTTCGTCTCGGCCCGAGGAATTTGAGTCTCGGTCCGAGGAAGGCACCATCCGGGAAGTTTCGTTTGGCTTTTTGACGGTTGCTTTTTTCTTGGATCCTTTTACTTTTGTCTTGTAGTATCTTTTGTACTTTGATAGAATAAAGGGGCTTGAACCCCACCCTAGTTATTATCACCTTTCATTATATTTTTGCATCTTGTTCTTAATTTTAGACAGAGAAACTCAAGGAGAATTAGTATTTTTATTATGATTTCAGTCTCAAATATTAGTGTAATAATTAGTATTGGAGGCTAATCCCCCTCCTAGACTCTTGGTGTAATCAAATCTTTCATCCTATGTATTAGTAAGTATTTTTCTCTCTAATTTGCCTTTAATTTCATTATAATTAATTCCTTGTTCTTCAAATGCATGATTTATCCTTGTTTTCTCTAATTAGCTACGAGATTAGACTTGGGCATTTCATATGCTTGGTTGATAATTGGTGGTCATTGATTATTAACCCTAAATGAAGCAACTTTCACATGATTAGTGTATGGTTATGACAAAGTTGTGATTGGGGAATTAATTAGGCAACTAATAGATTAGATTTGATTAGTATCGCGGTTGCGGCTAATTAGATACTAATTTGGGTTGTTCTTAATCTTTTATTAGTCATTGCTCTTAATGCCTTTGGTTGTGATTTGTTTGAGTGGTCACTAGACAAATTAGGACTAAAATGAGGGGAATTTGGTAGCGGTTGCTCAAATTCCCTACAAAAGAGGATTAATTGGTTAAAACCGGGACTATTAATGTATTGGTAATATTAGAGAGAGGTAATACTTACTATATTAGGGTGTTAGACAAGATTATCACCGAGAGTCACTTTAATCAAATTGATATTCCGTTTATCTCTTTTAATCAACTTCGAAATCAAAATCCTCCCTTTTTATTGTTTATTTCCTCTGTTTATTTTATTCCCGCATTAGAATCGCATTGTAGACTTCCTTCTCTTCCTTGTGTTCGATACCCACTTACCGTATCTAATTTAGGTAGTGTTTTGTGGGAATTTGATAGGATTTAACGAAAATCTTCGTATCAGTATCGTATCCACAAGGAAGAGGGATAGCCTAATATGCAGTTCTAATGCGGAAAAAAAAGAAATAAAACAATAAAAAGGGGGGTTTTTGGTTTGAAAGTTGAATAAAAGGGAAATAAACGATATATCAAATTAATTAAGGGGACCCTTGGTGATAATCTAATCTAACACCCTAATATAGCAAGTTTACCTCTCTCTCATTATACCATCATAGACAATCCCGGTTTTAACCAATTAATCCACTTTTATGGGGAATTTGAGTAACCGCTACCAAATTTGCCTCCTTTAATCCTAATATGTCTAGTGACCAGTCAAACAAATCACAATCAAAGGTATTAAGAGCGAAGATTAATAAAGGATTCTGAACAACCCAAATTAGTATCTAATTAGCCGCAACCGCGATACTAATCAAATCTAATCTATTAGTTGCCTAATTAATTCCCCAATCACAAATTAGTCATAACCATACACTAAACATGTGAAAGTTGCTTCTTTTTGGGCTAATAATCATATACCTTTAATTATCAACCAAACATATGAAATACCCAATTCAATCTAATCAACCAATTAGAGAAAATAAGGATAAATCATGCAATTGAAGAACAAGCAATTAATTACAATGATATTAAAGGCAAATTAGACAGAAGAAATTTTACTAATACATAGGATGAAAGATGCTGATTACACCAAGAATCTAGATGGGGATGGATTAGCCTTTCATACTAATTATTACACTAATTTTGGGATTAAAACACATAATCAAAACACTAATTTTTCTCTAATCACTCCTTGAATTTCTCTCTTTAGAAATGAAAACTACATGAAAAATAATGTGAAAGGTGATAAAAACTAGGGAGGGGTTCATGATGCAGGCGCAAATAGCAAAGATATCAAAATTGAATGTTTATACAAGTGTATGAGTTTCAGGTTTGTGCGGGGCTCGCAAAATGGTTTGTGTTTGATGATTATTGAACTAAACTAGGTTTGATCGTTGAAAACTCAGAGTCGCCACTCTGTCTTTACCCCAACAAGGAAGGGTTTCGAAACAAGTTTAAAAAGCACAAGTTCCAAAACAAATGAAAGAATTTTAAGGAACACCTTTCGAAAAACCAAAAATGACTCCATGTGCCTTAAAGGCAAAATTCCGTTTTTGTTGCTTATTCACATTTTGGAAAACTAGTCTACGAATCAGAGAAAAAAGGGTTCGGGGCCTTAGTTAAGGGGTGCGAACATTTGGAACTCGTCTCTCCTTCCGTCCTAAGGAAGGGCACTTACTAATACATCATTTCCTTCTAAAGAGTCTCGGTGTAGTGGTTACGTTAAGATCCATATAATTAAGTAGAAATAGAAAAACACATATATTTACGTTGTCATTCACATGCAAGAGTTTAGAAGAAGAATTTACAAAAGATTTCCCGACTCTTTTGGGTACGGACTTGGAGGGGTTTGAGCACCAAAGTTGCCCTACGTACATTTCATTGTGGGATTGGAATCCACTCGAGGATCAAAACCCAACGTAGTTCTCACGGGCAGCCCCACGACAACGACCTTTTCCATTGGGGGGGATAGCGGCTAATATCCACGAGGGTAGGTGGATGGATCCACAGGGTAGATATCATTCCACTGGGGAAATGATCGGGTTGATTCCACTCTTGATATCACCCATGTGGGGGTAGAGATGGGTTTTACTTCGCTTGGAAGGGGTAGAAAGTCGTTTCACTCAAAGTCGTACTATTGAGAGACTTTATAGATGACTCACATTAGAGTCAAGTCGATCCACGTAGAATAGAACAAGGTATATTCCGCTTGCATCTATGTGTCTCTCGTCGAGACGACGATCGCCATTGATCACCATGCCTCCTGAACCAGGCATGCCTCCTGAACGAGGTCTTAAAGTGGATGACTCGACCTCTCTAAGGTGAGTTTAAAGATTAGACCTCTTAGTAGTTTGACTATGGTTGAATTAACTATTGCGATGGGATTTAATGGAAAATGGATTGGGTTGTGTGTTTGGGCTCAGTGGAATTGGCCGTATCGTTAGAGCTGCCCGTGTAGGCCCTACAACAATATAAGGAAAATAAATCGTCGATTCGATTATGTTCGATAATCAAGTGGTGTTCCACTGGGGCGTTGGTGGAATAGTTGTAGAGGTGAATGTAGATCGACCTCATGATCGCGCATAAGCGAATTGTGACATGCCTAAAACCGAGTTCAAGCAAGTCTAATCATCCTAGCATAGCTTAGGGTCGAATCCACGAGAAACGGAGGGTGATTGTCTATCAATTAAGTCCTAATTTTAGTCTAATCAAATCAAGAATTAATGCTTTAGTCTAAACTCTAACTATCTTCTACTAATCAACAATTTAAACAAATAAACTAGTAGCTAATTGAACGAAAACGCGAGTTTAGGTAATAATGACGTGCGCTAGGGGTTCGAGAGGTTCACGGGTCTAAAGTTGGGGTCTTTAGCTTAGGGTCGTTGAATAGAGCCTAATCATGCACACTAGCAATTTATCAAAGCCAAAAAGAAGGGTTAACTCTCTTTCAAGCAATTAACCAAGGCTTAATTACTAATTAATTCACTCTCATGCAATTAATCAATAATCCCAAGTCTAATTAGCCAATTTCAATCTCAAGTCTCCCATGTTGATTAAAACGCAATAACAAGTAAAATAGATCGTCATCTATATTTACCAATCGTTAAAACATTAGACAAGGTGATAAAGTAGCATGCTTTTCAAGTAATTACCATTAGACAACCCCCCTAAACATAAAGTTCAAAACTTTAATCCATTAGCCTCAACCCTAGCTATAGAAGCTACTCACACATGGTTAAACTAACACTAATATCAATTAATAGAACCCTAAACATGATACTAAGCATGAAAAATAGGTAAAGATTCAAATTTGGACGAATAAACTAATTAACCAACTACTAAACATGAATTTATAATAATTAACAACAATTAAAACCAAATAAACAACAATAAATAGGAGAGAGAAGAGTTGTTACCCAAATAAAGGAATAAAGAGAGGAAATGGAATGAATAATACTTGATTTACATTGAAAGTAGAACTTGAGAATTGTTGCAATGAAAGATGAAAATAAAATTACAAAAGAGAAGAAACCAATGTTGAAACTACTAGAGAGAAATTCTAGATCTAAATTTAAACTCCCTAAAAAATATCTAAGGAAAAATGAAAGTTAAAAGTGCCCTACCCAATTAGGTTAGGCGGGTATTTATAGTGTACAAAAGGAAAGGACGAAAAAACGGGTCAAAAAGCAGTTATCCACTCGGCGAGTCGCTCGGTGAGCGGATATATGCGCTCGCCGAGTGGAGCGTTACGCTCGGCCGAGTGGATGTAGGCTCGGCGAGTCACTCTCGGGTGCCTATACGCTCGGTCACCCGCTCGGCGAGCGTACGGCCGAGCGGTCAAAAATTGGCGCACGTACTTGACTTTGGAAGGCCATATCTCACTCGTTTCTAGGTCAAATTGGGCTTATAATATATCATTGGAAAGCTAACGGGATGAAATTTCACCTCCAACTTGAATTATCACCATATAAGCTCTAGAACATGAGATATGACCCTTTTAAGTTACCCCTTGTGCGAAGAGTCTCCAACTCATGTGTTTGGGTTCTCTTTGCTTCCAAACTTATATACTTATCCCTCACTCTCCATTCCCATGCCTAGAGTCCCACTCCTAGCTCCATATCCGCTCCTTGAATTAACTACTAGGAAAAAGGCTTTGTGCGGCGCTTTTAAGTAGCTTTGGGGACGCTAAATAGCGCTTCTACCCCCTATACCGACGCAAGCAAAAACGTCCCATTAGATGCCGTCCCTAGGGCCTATTGGGACGCTTTAAGTAAGCGTCGGTAAATGGTTCTAAATAGCGCTCCCAGGATAGCAGTGCTTTTCTCTGATCTATTGCATCGCTTTAAATAGCGTTGTAAGATATCTCCTGGCAGCCTAATTGATTTCGGACCAACGCAGCATATTGACCGAGGCAATGCTTTTAAAAGTGTCGCAGGCTGCAGCACCCAGGAATGTGACCGCATTTGATTCTCCAAAGCTGCATTTTTTTTTATTTATAACAAAAACTACACTTTTATTTACGATATTGGACGCTGATGCTAGCTCACAATAGACCATTGAATAAACTTTGAGCTCAAGTAGAGCTAAAATGTGTTACAATAATATTTATCCATTTGATAATGTACAAAATTATACAATGCAAAAGAATGTAAAAGAAAAAAAAATTCAATCAATTAAGAGATTTGTAATCTTCCTATATTTCCTAAGTGCTAAAAGATGTCAACAAATATCCACCACCTCCATAGAGCATTGATATCGTTCCGAGTGCCTCTGCTGCCGGAACATAGAATAGGAAATAGAGGCAAGCTAGTTAACAAACTACTTGTATACGATAAACAAACGAGGGGTCAAAGTGTAGTGCTATTTATTTAGCCTTGTAAAATCTCTAACTATTGTGGTGGTTTCATTCTAAGACTAGTTTCTAATATATAGATGGAAAATCCCAATAAAAGTTCAGAGATGTATCATAAGTTATTCATAACAAGGGCATTTAAAATTCAAGTCCAGTACCTTAGGATCGAATAGTCTACTAGAAGTTTGTTTCTCGAACAACATCCAAATTCCAACAGAAAGGACAATGAAACAACCCCAAGTACAGTGTGTATACTATACACATGCTCATTAACTAACAGTGGTATTACTTAGCACAAAGTTCATACACACGAGAACAACTTTATAAAATGTCGCATGCAGGAGTCTCTACATTAAACCCCTCTCATCATCACTTCAAATAACAATGATATCATGTAGCATCTACTTATATTTATACAGTTACCGAAACCACCCGATGTGAGTAGCATCATCTAAAGGATGTATGCTTACTAAAATCAAAAACTTATTTGTCTAATGCTATCTAGTAGCATCAGCCAAATGTCGTACATTTCATTCCAAGTATCAAATCACATGCATAACACCCAAGATAAAGTTTTAGTATAACCTGAGACCACCAAAAATGTTGTACTCGTAGAGTCGACATGATTTAACTCGATGGCGCAAGTTGAGCTAGAACCTGCATGAGCTGCATTTGTTTCTCACTGAAGTGGGTGGAAAGTTTGATGTATATTTTCCTTTACCTGATACAACTCCAATCATAGGTTGCTCCTGAATAGTATATATCTTCAGTAATCAATACCTAAAACAATACTCCTAAATCACATAAGTTCGAACAAATCATCAATAGACGCCTACCTGCCCAATCATCTCCTCTTGTATTTTAGTCAAAAGCAGAAAATGTCAAAGAGAAACATGAAAACCACTCAGAAACAAACACCACACGCCTCTCCAAAACCAAGCCAAACTTTAAAACCCACTTCACAAAAACATCATTTTAGAAAATAAAAGACAAAAAACCTTCAAAAGTGTAGGACGCACTTCACATAAAAACTGTAGCTTGTTCGATCATAAGCTAGACGCAGTAATGTCTTCAAGACATATATAGGTGGACTCATTAAAATATGGTCTATTGACACCTAATGAGGGAGGAGAAACATAGTTAAAGAGGCCAGTGCAATATGCATTAATAAGTGTGTAATGCGTTAGTTACATAACATGCTCATAAAGTCATAATCCTAGTTATATAAGTCAGCAGTTCAGTAGGCAGATTTCTTATTTTGCAGACAATTAAGCGAGAGTTACCTTGAGTCATAGTGCTAGAGAAGCCATCGTCATTTGAAATGATGCCACCTTGTTGTAGTTGGCAATAATGTGGTCATTCATAATCTCTTACTCTTACTCAAAAATATCTCTGAATCTACACCACAATAAACACATCATAGTGCAATGTCACAAGTTGCTTATCTACACTTTAATACAATATCACTTGCGCTTATTCCAGAAAAATCGAAAAACGTAGTAGCAAAAGATGCAACTCACACATTGTCAGACTTGCTCGCTCACAAATGGTAATAAAGAACAGTGAAATTCCAGGAATCTGGAGCATTTTTTTAAAGAACAGTGAAATTCATAAATGGTGATAAAGTTCAGGAAATATACTGCATGTTATACAAAAGAAAGTGAGGTAATAAGAAGAGTCCGGGTAACAGTGATGTTAACACTAGATTGCATTTCGAATAAATTTACTGGACGCTCCCACATCCTCAGCACGAAGGGTCAGCCTAAGCTTCGCCCACAAGAAACTATAGGTGAGTCTTAAATGTGGGAATGAGGAATGTAAAAAAAAAAAATTATAGTGAAATCTTATAACATGCTTGTTAGAGTACAACAAAAAATAAATTGAGTAACTAGAAATCATAAGATTTAGCTAATACAAATAAGACAAAAACATACTCAAAAGAATTTTAAGCATTCAATCCTTTAGTATCAACTATATCTAACATCCGCAAAGTTTCTAAATTAACTTGATTTAGCTTTTAAGGGGGAGAGAAGGTAAGAAAAGCTTATTGCTAGCAAAAACTTAGATTAAGATTTGCTAGAGAAGGCTACACTTGTAGCGAACGTCTAAAAACCAACTTGCATTCACAAAAAGATGGAAGGCAAAGAACAAGTCTCACTCGTAAAGAAGTGTCTGCCCTTCCAAAATGGAAAGAAATTTACTTAAACTAGTATTCTGATCCCCTTACATAAGTATTCCTATTTGTATTCATCTCATGTGCTATCGAATTATTTGGCTCGATAATAAGGCACAGGGTTGAAGTACAAATCAATCAAATTTGTGCAAAAGAGATCTCAAATTATTCATATTGATCAATTTCTATTTCAATACTCATAAATTGTCTTGAACTACAAAGGAAATTGAACAGCAAACTCGCTGATGAATGAACTCGTTTAACATTCACTTAGATTTGCTAGCAAAAGATAAAGAAGATAGCATTGCGAATCGTATGCAATTAGTAGGTTTTCGACAACATACACAATGAATCAGTACAAATCAACAACAAAATCATTCCTTTCGGCATCCACATAATAAAGATCTCAATATTCAAACAATTTTGCAGATGAATCCTAGTTCATTTGATTTACGAGGTACTATGGCGACGTTATTAGGCGACGCTTATCAAAGCGCTTCTAGTTTTGTTCACAAATTAGTAGCCCAAAACTTTTTTAGACGAAGCGTCCCTAATAGTGCGTCGTAATAGCCCTATTCTCTAGTAGTATGACTCTCCAATGCCTCGGGTTCCGCTCCAACATGCTCCGTAGGTGTCCCTACAATAGCCAAAAGCACATCGTAGAACCCGATTCTCGTACAAAATAGAAAATGCACTAAAAATTGCAAAATGACATTGAATTGAGCTAATATAAACATATACGGTATATGAAAAGAGCGGGAAAACAACTATAAAATCATCAAAAGTAAAAGACGAGAGGACAAGAATCACATGAAAAAGAGGACGAGTGAGTCATATATCAAACTCCCCCACACTAAACTCTTACTCGTCCCCGAGTAAGTCAAATCAAACCACGATGCAAAAAAGGGGGAAACGAGCACAAAATCAAGACACAACTAGATAAGCACCACTTTTATTACAATAAACAAGCACATATATACAAAACTAGCCGAATAACCATTTTATTATTATAATAGCCGATTGAGCTTTAGCGTGCTCCGCGCCCCTTCAACTCCCACTCTGGGGTATCCTTGAGGATGGACACCCCTTGGGAGGCAAGGAGGGTCTTGCGAGAAAATTTTGAATGCAATCACGTCATTTAAGCACATACACAAAAAGTAGATTGATTCCGAACAAAAAAAGCCACTTCCCTCAAAAGTGACTTCCTAGCCCAAATGGGAGTGTAGGAGGTTTTCTCCTTTCCCCTAACTAAGAAGAAATTGTCCTAAGATTCAACTAGAAAGGTAACCATATACATTAGACAATCTACCAAATCCATCAAAACATAGCTCACAAGGGTTACCCCCCCTAACACGTTGACAAAGAAGCATGGAGGGAGGTGAGAAAGTCCTCAAGTGTGCGTTTAGTCTCGTGGACCCCAAATCCCGATTCCTACAAGTGTAGGTGCTAAGGATCGTCCAAAATCGTGCTTGACAACTAAAATTTTGTGGAGAAAGAGGTTGAGAATGTCTATAGAATTTGTGGTTTATTCAACAAACATTTTTTTGTGAGGCAAAGGTGTCCCCATTTCAAAACTAGATAACAAAGAAAATCAATTTTTGGGATTTTTTCTTGCAAAAATCTTTTTTGAACTTTTTTGGATTTTGAAAATTGGAAATATTGGTTCCACCCTTAACGGGTTTTGCCAACTTTATTGGTGGTGGGAATTTCCCACTTTATTCGTGTGGCAATGCCACGGGTGGTAGTTGTACCACTTTATTGAGGGATGGGGGTAACTTTTTGGTGGCTCCACTTATACAAGTCTTGCCGATTTTCTTGATTAATGCAAGTTTTTGGTGGCTCCACCCGCATTGGGTCTTGCGAATTTTCTCTGAAATTTCGTAATGAAAGGGGATTTTATTACCAAATTGGCTTATTAAAGCCTCATTGGTGGCGGAGGTGCGCCAAGGTAGGGGTGGGCACACCTCGTTCTAAGTGTTTGTGGAAAAAAAAAACGTTATCAAGCACAATAATGTCACCTTGGGAGAGTAGTCACACAAAGCATTCAACTCACAATATTGGCAAAAACAAATTAATCGGAATAGTAGCCTCAAAGTAAAAATATTAGGCGAGAAAAACACTTCTTCACAATGCAATGGTGCAATTGTGATTGTCTATATGGCATGGTTATCTAAAAAGTTGAAAACAAGAAAAACTTCTAAATTGTTAGGGGGAAAACAAACCTATTTACACAAAGATTTTTGGATTTTTGAAAAATGAGAAAAGAAAATAAATAATACAAGAAACAAATAAAACAAAGCAAGTAAATAAATATGAACAAGTGCATCAAAAATTGGATATTAGGGATTTGGATTCAAAGGAGTATAAAATATGCAAATAGTCAACTAAGGAGAATAAACAAATAATCAAAAGCCATATAATTCTACCACTACATAGACTCAAATCATCAAACAAGATGCATTCATGATCAATGAAAATCCAAGTCTAACATAGCATCATATTGCACAACCACGAGTTATCACAAATGTAGGCAAGAGCAACAAGAAACACCAAACTCAAATCTCCCCCACACTTGAATCAGACATTGTCCTCAATGTTTAAGTAAAAGGGGGTGAGGAAAGTGTATTACCTTTGATTTTTCGAGGTGGATACTCCATCTTACGTTCTTCTCTTGGCTTGTGGTGGTGAGAAGTGGTTTATGTCATGTCGGCCCCATTATTAAAATACCCATCAATGCACGTAGCAATTTGTCAAAAGAGGAAGAGTAATCAATTGATGGTACCCAAAGAGATGCATAAGACATTATCTTCAATGAGGCTTGAGCAAAAATATTTTGACAAGACTTGAGATGCTTGTAGGAACCTCTCCACCCCATTGACATACCATTGTCTTCATGGGTTTTCTTGGATTTATGGTGAGGCATGGAGAGATTAGAACCATTAACATCAAATCGACTCGCACTCGATACCTTTTCTCTAAGACTCTCCAAAAGCCCAACTTCCTCCTTATAAGAAGGGACAATCTTAGTATGTTCTTCTTTGCCCCGTGGTTCCTCATGCTCCCCAATTGAAACTCTATCCTCATCCTTACTCAATGACTTCTCCAAAATTTCATCAAGTGACAAGTTTTCGTCATAAGTATCAAAGAGTGGATTGTCGTCATACGAATAATCAAATTCATGTAGAGGATTGTCTTGGAATGCTTCTTGAGGTTCACCATTGCTCAACATATCAAAGTTATCATCAAAGTCATCATCCACCAATATCATCCTTTCACTACAATCACCACTTTCCTCACCCAGTTGCTCATAATCATCATCATCATATACATCAAATCGTGGGTTGCCATAGAGCGAATCGTATCCATATAGGGGATTTTCATGAGAAACGCTCCGAGACTCATAAAGATTGAGGACACTCTCATTGAGGGTTTTCTCTTGGACATTGTCCTTTGGTTTTTCCTTGAACTTCTCGACGATCACGTCATCATCCTTCTCAATCTCTTCCTCATCCTTCTCATCATCATCATCATCTTCAAAAGCATTAGGGAGATGATGACCTTTACTAGTACACTTTTTACATTCTATAGCGGTTGAAATGTCGATTTACAGCGGTTGTCCAACCGCTATAGTATCGAGCGCTATAATATGTAATCTGTCTTTCTACAGCGGTTCTGGCAACCGCTGTAAAATGTGCACATCTTTTTATAGCGGTTCTTCTGTAACCGCTATAATATATCTACGCCTTTAACAACTGTTCCTTGACCACCGCTGTTAATTACTGGATTCATTATTCATTGCGGTTTGCTTCAACGGCTGTGAAAAATGTTATTCCGCAAAACAGCGCGCCATGATAAACTGCTATACGTACACATGGGTTTTGAAAAACAAAATTGTTGTGCTCGACAATAATAATGCCACCAAAATTTTCATTATTATTATTAATTATAATAGTAACGGTAAACATTTGATTACAACTTCCACTAAAGATTTACAATACAAAACGTTCATACGAGTCTCGTATGAACAAAAAAAAGCCTAATCAAAACGATGGCAAAATACATACTAATCGAGAATCCTACGAGGAAGAAAATTATTACTCGTATCTATAAAGTCACTTCAGCAAACCCCATGATATGATGAGCTAACTCAGTGCGGACTTCGTTGGTTTGACTTGAATCATAGGTAGACGATCTACAATCCAAAAAACACTGGAACAAACACAATGTAACCACGTATTAGAAAATTGCTATCCTAAGTAGTAAATAAAATCATATAAAAGTCGATATAATCAAGACTTACCGTTTCTGGTATCTTTGTCATTTTGTGCATCACAATCTCCTTCATGAATCGCAATACATAATAACCACAATCGAGGATATTTGTTTGACGTGGGCACTACAAACGATTATTGTCATATTAGAAGTTAATGAAACAAGAATAAGAAAATGAAAAGAAGATAAAGAAAATGTCAAGTAGTAATAACCTGTATATGAATCCAAGTGGTTTCTTTCACCACAGATTTAGCATAAGTCTTCTGAGCACCATTTCGATATATGAGAAATGCCCTGTATTATATTCCAAGTGTTGTAGTAATATAAGTTTTCAAAAATTCGGCAGCATTTCGACTGAAACTTGTCAAATCCAACAAAAAAAAGACACGCAAATGCAAAGCAATGGCACCAAACTAACCATTCTGAATCACATATAGATTTCCTCCACCATACTGCAATTCATCCTTCTAAAACACACAACTCCATTCCAAAATCAAGTAACTACTTTGGTTTACAACCAAAGTACAAATCCAAATCTACTACACCAAAAGATGTACTTCATGTACAAAAAGGGAGAGAAAAGGAGAAATTTTACTTACGTGCCAACGATGCAAGTCAAATTGCTAGGGATTTCCAGTTCTTCACTTGGATATGGATCGAAATAATAGACGACATTAGCATGAGGATCAATAACGCCCAAGACCCAGTGTAATAGCCCGATCCACCGTCCGTCGCAACACAACCCAATAAGATGGGTAGTCACCTATTAGGCCCATATATCCTCTCCGGGCTCTAAAAGGTGAAGGCCTTGTTGTTAGTATGATGGTAGGAATCTATTATAAACTGATCATATGAGCCTTAATTTTCCAATGTGGGACAAACCAACTCCATAAACCACTTTCCAAATTTCGTAGTGTTACAAACTCCCCCACTTAAAGACCGCAACGTCCCCGTTGCGCCTCGACCAAACCATACCAACATTAACACAGGTCCAAGATCTCCCCCCCTAGACGGCTGGTCTGGGCCTCGCCCCAGCACCCAGCACGCGATCGCAGGGTTGCTCTGATACCATCTGTAATAGCCCGATCCACCGTCCGTCGCAACACAACCCAATAAGATGGGTAGTTACCTATTAGGCCTTGTTGTTAGTATGATGGTAGGAATCTATTATAAACTGATCATATGAGCCTTAATTTTCCAATGTGGGACAAACCAACTCCATAAACCACTTTCCAAATTTCGTAGTGTTACACCCAGTGACGCCTATTTTGGATTATAAGAGACTATTTAGGTGCATAAATTTAATAAATACTCCTTAAGTATTTTAAGCATCATGTGTACACAAACATAAAAACTAAGTCACGATATCTAGCTAACTCGCCTAGCATTATATGGTGCAAAAAAAACCTTCCCATTTGATGCTCCATCTAATAATGCATTCAAAATATAAATTGATCTTGCAACTTTATTCTCTTGAACTTGCAGCTGGTTCTCGTTAACCACTACTAAAGATATTGATAATGGGCACAAAAATCCATAAAATGATCTAATCCCATTCATGGCGCATCGAAGTGATAACAACCTGCTATAAAGTTTCACTAATTAGTGTTGAAAACAATTTAGACACGACATATTCTAATATGTATATTTTGTAGTAATATAAAATAGTAAATTATAAATATACATAGTACCTTATATACGCGGATACATGGCAAGCTCCTATCTCCTCCTTACCGAGTAATTGAATAAACTCTTCACGGCCAAAAAAGAGTTGTTGATAATCATGAAAGACGGTCTTATCTAGAGGTACACTAATCTGCTCATCTGCTCTCATCTTTGAGACATACATCAATACCACCCTCGGCTCACTAGGAAGCGACTCAATGTCCACACGTTTGAGATCTGACTCTGCCTTAGACACATGTTTGGTCATGACTGACTTCTTACCATGTTGTTGCCCATTAGTTTTAGAAGATTTAGTGTAAATTTCCTACTCACAAATAAGAAGTAATAAGAGACGGAAAAAGAAAAAAAAATGCAGTCAGAATGTTGATACAATAGAACAGTGTCAGAATTAATCACATATATACTGAGTTGTATACTCTGTACATGATGGAGGCCTACATCCCTTTATTCATTAGTCATACCTCATGAACAACACTGGTCAGAAGCAAATTAAAAAAACTACAACATATGAAGAAAAAGGCATACCTTTTCAATAGCAATCAAATGAGTTGGCCATGCAACATGAGCGCTAATAGCTTGACCAACTGTTTCACCTTCATCATCTGGTAGAGGTATTGGCAAAAGTGCTTCCTTTTCAACTGCATACTTAATGTCTACTCGAGCATGGTGAGGTGGTAGTGGTGCTCCATGTATAATTTCGGTAACATTAGGCTCATTAATAACCAAACCAGTAGCAACGACACGACGAGTAGGTTCCAACAATAATAATTTGCACGGGGTAATGCCCTACATACATAAGTGTGAAAATAGAATAATAACCTCCGGGGAATAAATAGCTTAACAGGAAACAAGAACATCTGGGAGATTTGAAGTAAGTGACAATTCTCTGATATTACCTCTGGGAGGACCACGTCGTTGCCAACCATATCGTTGCTTATCATGTCATTGCTAACCATAGCGTTGCTTACCATGTCTTCTACTTCTGTCGGTTTTTTATGTTGAGTTTGTGCTTTCAATTTTCTGTTCTCTTCTAACACTCTATTTAACTTAGTTTCGAAGGAGCTCATTCTTAAATTTATTTTGTTGATCTGATTTTGAGCCTCTTTTCCAGTAGGCATCTTCCTAAAGTATTTAGTTATGGTAACACCTTGTCCCACGCCCCTTACACGACCACCATGCTCTTCCTTTTGTAGGGCTTGAAAGAGTATATCTTCACGACCATATTCACAGAAATTCCCTTGAGTAGATTATTGTGAGAGAGTATCCTGTGACACAAACATAGTTACTTAAAAGAGGGGTGTGAAAATGTTTCAAATGGGGTCATATGTGAGTGAAACTAGAGTAAATCAAATTCTTGCAGTCACATCAAGAAACCAACCAGCAAGTTTCAAAAAAAAAAAAAAAAGAGATTGCCATAATACTCACAATTGTATTCGCAACTTCTAATGCTTTTTCATTCACTATATTTCCAGTTTTGTCATCTCTCATTTCTTTCCATATCATCGCTCGTGATATTTCAGTTGCTGACTTATCACCTCGAGCCAACCTTGACAACTAAAGAAAATAATATTACAAATTTTCAATCATTTTTCTGTAGAGCGAAGACCAACTCACTATCAAATCTGAAGCATTAGATCCATACCATATCTTGCTCAAGTCGGGCACATCCTCTATGTGAACGCTTTTGGGGATATAAGTTTTTCTTGGCATAACCTCGATTATCATCACTTTTTTTCTATCATATGTAGCATCGATAGGTTAACATATCATAATTTCAAATTGAAACCAAAACAAGCTTAAAGCATGCTTTACCTTAAAGTTTGGATCCCAGCCGCGTCTTAACGAAAAATTTCCACTCAGTTTTATTTATATATGACAGAGGCGGATTTTGAAGCTCACTCTCATCTTTACCTTGTACAAACTTCGTTAAAGAACATTTGAAGTTTCGCAACATAACCCCAGCTTGAGCAATGAGCCACTGTTTCTTTTCTGGGGGTAGGTCAAAGGCCACCTACAAACAAATCAAAATCAGTAGTATATATTCCTCGAGTCAGAGTTGGCTATTATATAACAGTGGGCCTGTTACCTACAGAATTAAGTAAAAACAAGCATACATGAAATCAAAGGATTGTGAAATAATATAGTATTTACCGATACATCTTGCCAAATAGTATTTTTTATGGCTCTGGAACCTTATGCCATGATTCTGAATCAATTGGCGCTGTAGTACGAGTGGTAGAACCAAGATAACTCATCATCATGACGCTATTTTTTCCTATGACCTGATCTTTATCATTCCAGTGGACTGGAAACTTTTTATCCTTATTTTTTGCACGTATCACTTTTTTCATACGGGTCGGGCCTCGCTTCTTCTTGTTAGTTTTAGGTAACTTAGAAGCACCAGCAGGATCCGAAGAAGAAGCCATCTACATAGCAACCAAAGATATCACAATACATCAAATGGAGGTAAAAAGGTGATCAAAACTGACAATATTCCAAACAGATATACAAAGTTTACTAAATAGCATGTCGAAATAATGATCCACAATATTCCAAACAGATATACAAAGTTTACTAAATAACATGTCAAAATAATGATCCAACGGAATTTAATCACTACAAACTGCATTTCTCAATCATTTGTGCTCACCTCTATAGAAAAAATAAGAAGATAAACATAATCTGACTTTACATAATTCAACCTTCAACGCTTTCTTTCCTTACTATTAGGATGATTTATTGCACGCTTTTTGATAGACTGTCTTCTAACACGTTGATTGTGACGACGTTTAGCTTGCCTAATCCATATGCCATCTCTATGATCATCTCGTACATATAAGTTTTCATATCTAGTGGGATCATTCACAAGAAGTTGGGTCGATTGAGAAATAGTATGCTCATTAACATCATCTTCCATTTCATCTTGCAGATTGTCTTCCCCATCAGAATTTCTTTTACTTGCAGGCATAACAATGCACCATCTATCATCCGATGGGTCATACACATAAAAGACTTGTTTAGCTTGTGATGCTAATATAAATGGTTCATCTTTGTAGCCCACTTTGCTAAAGTCTACAAGAGTGAAACCAAAATTATCAATCTCAACTCCAGTGTTGTTATCAACCCGCTTACAACCAAAAATGGGTACTGTAAACTTCTTATAATCCAATTCGTTCCCATATATTTTCAATGACCCCGTAGTAAGTCATACTAGCATTAATAGGATTTTTGTCTTTAGAACTTGAGATATGAATCGATTCAGCCACGAGTGAAACCCCACTGTTTTACACTGTTGTTTGATCATCTCTTTCCTTTGTGTAGAAAGTATGACCATCAATCTGATAACCACAGTAGGATAATTAATCGAGGATCTTGGGATAACCATTTCAATCTCTCAGAAACAGAACTATGTTGTTCGAGTTCAAAAATGTGATCTCGTAGCCAATCTATAAAGGAACGATTATGCTCAATTGCAACCCATGCCTCATTCTTTTTTGGATTCAGTCTCCTCACAATATTCATGTGTTCTTTTCTATAAGGTTCTACCTCCGGACTGTTTTGCAAAACATACAGGTGTGCTTGCTTCCATACCTCGCGAGAAATGCCGACTACTTTGCTACTCATAACCCCTTTCCCTGTCCTTGTGGTTGTTTGTGACTTTGGAAGCCAAATAGCTTGTATATTTGAAACATGAGCACCGCAAAACTCAGCTGCCTCTTCAACTATGTATCTCTCAACAATGCAACCTTCTGGCCGAAAATGATTAGCCACATAACCCTTCAAAACTTTCATGAAACGCTCTATCGAGTACATCCATCTAAAAAATGTTGGACCACAAAGTTGAATCTCTCTTATCAAATGAACAATCAAATGAACCATAATATCAAAGAATGAAGGAGGGAAATACATCTCAAGATCACACAAGGTGATCACAACTTCCTTTTGCAATGATCTTAACTTTGCGGGATCAATGACTTTGCGACAAATCTCTGTGAAAAAGAGGCATAGTCTAGTAATGGCATATCGAACGCGTTTAGGCAAAATAGAGCGCAAAGCCACTGGCAAGAAACGCTCCATAAGAATATGACAATCATGTGACTTTAAACCCACCAATTTCAAGTCTTTCATGGATACTAGGCTTCTAATGTTTAAAACAAGGTGGGACTCAATACACCTATCTAAAACCAGAGTTAGATGATGCAAACATGCAGAAAAAGAGTCACTATGTACTGTAAAGTCGTCCATAAACACCTCCATGCAATGCTCTATATAATCAGTGAAAATACTCATCATACACTGCTGAAGATTGCGGGGGCATTGCAAAGTCCAAAAGGCATGCTCCTGTACGCAAATGTGCTAAAAGGACATGTGAAAGTGGTCTTCTCGCGATCCTCAGGTGCAATCTCAATCTGAAAAAAGCCCGAGTATCCATCCAAGAAGCAATAATAAGCGCGACCTGCAAGTCGCTCAAGCATCTGGTCAATAAAGGGGAGGGGGAAGTGGTCTTTCTTTGTTACCGCATTCAATCTACGATAATCAAATACATACCCTCCAACCCGTTTGTGTACGATTTGGGACCAATTCACCACTCTGATTAGGCACAACAGTAATGCCTCCCTTTTTAGGTACTACCTGTGTAGGACTCACCCACTTGCTATGCGGTACTGAGTAGATGATTCCATCTGAAATAGTTTGATCACCTCCTTCTTTACAACCTCCATCATAGGCGGGTTTAAACGCCTATGGGGTTGCCTTACCGGTTTGGCATCGTCATCCAATAGTATCTTATGCATGCATTTCGATGAAGGAATACCACGGATGTCGGCAATTGTCCATCCAATAGCTAACCTTACTATCCTTCAACACATCAATTAGCTGCCTCTCTTGTTCCTTGGTTAACTCATTAGAAACAATCACTAGCATGGTATCTCCCTCTCCAAGAAACACATACTTGAGATGATTCGGCAATGGCTTCAACTCAATCTTCGGTGCCTGCACAACAGAAGGAACCAACTTTTCTTTCGGCATATCCAAAGGGATGACCCTTGAGTTAGAAGGCCTCATAGGGAGGCTATCATAAGTATTTAAGCTGGCAATCATCTCTTGTAAGCAAGTAGATAACTCAAAATCTAAAGTATCATCTACTATATCACCATTTAAAGCATTAATCAAATTATCATTAGCAACATGTGCATCAAAGACCTCTTGCACAACATCATCCAACACATTCAAAGCACACAAAGATTGATGGTCAGATGGATATTTCAGAGTATCATTCAAGTTGTACTTAACTATTTGACCATCAAATTCCATAGTTAGTGACCCACTAAACACATCTATCTTCGTCCTAGCCGTTTTTAAAAATGGTCTACCCAATAAGATTGGTGCGCTGTCCTTATCATGATCCATTTCTAAAACATAGAAATCAGCAGGAAAGATCAAACTATCAACCAAAACAAACACACCTTCAACTAGACCCTTAGGGTAGACAAGCGATCTATCAGCTAGTTGCACAACGAAATCAGTTTCCATTAATGGACCAAGTTTTAACGACTTATATGCAGAATAAGGCAACACATTAATTGATGCACCTAAGTCTAACATGGCACCATCAAATCTAGACTCACCTAAAGTAATGGGGATAGTAAACATACCTGGATCACCATACTTAACAGGCATCTTATGTTGGAAAACAGCGGAAACTTGTTCACTTACCTGAACTCGTTGCTTACCCTTCATCTTGTAGCTCTTTTGAACTTTGGTCAAATCCTTGTAGACCTTTCCCCACTTGGGAAACAATTGACAAAGCTTAAGCAACGGGATCTTCACCATACATCTCCTTGTTACTCTCATACTTGCGTGTATCCTTCAATGCATCAGGAAATGGAGCAACTGGCTTGTATGTAGGAGGATCAGGTGTCACATGAGTATCTTTCTCCCCCTCGGAAGAATTAGGGGTGAGTTCCGTCTCCACCACAACATCGGAGCGAATAGGAGTTCTCGGCGACTGGGACGACTCGTCTAAATCTCGGACGACTCGTCTTGAGCTTTCAAACGACTCGTCTGGGCCTCGGACGACTCATCCTGAGCTAACAGACGACTCGTCGCCCAGGGGACGAGTCGTCGGAAGGTCTCTGACCTCTGACTCGTTCTCTTCTTCAAAGTCACAAATTTATCTTTTTCACCCACTGTTTTGCCACTCCTTAATGTCACTGCACTCACATTCTTCTTTGTAACTTCCGCATTTGAGGCCAAACGTTGGGAATCCTTGGCTTCCAACCTAGCTATAGCGGTAGACAGTTGTCCAAATTGATTCTCCAGATTTTGGATGCTCGATTGGGTTTGCTATTGGAATTGGTTCATGTTAGTTGCCATAGCACGAATCATCTCCTCCGTAGACATAGGCTTATTAGACTGGTCTTGAGGTGCCCCTTGTGGTCTAGGTTGGAATGTTCGCCCTCCTTGAGGACCAAAGTTAGACCCTCCTTGAAAGTTGTTGGTGGGAGTTGACCACCTGAACTTAGGATTATCTTTCAATCCTTCATTGTAAGTGTTGGAATAAGGGTCATACTTCCTTTGAAATCCACCTTGATAGCCTACAACATTCACATCTTCGACTTTCTCATCTTCAACAACAATGGAAGGGCAAGCATCAGTCGGATGCCCTTCGGCATAGCATACTCCACAAGTCTTCACTAATGCCGATGTACCTCCACGCATAATGGCTCTCATCATGGATGTAAGCTCATCTACCTTCTTTTCCATAGTTGTTTCGGTACCAATCGCGCTCACTTTCCTTGTAGACCGCCGACCACTAACACGAGCTTGGTCTTGATCGGCCAATTCATTAAGCAAATTCAACGCTTCAGAAGGAGTCAATTTATCAATACCCCCTTGACTAGCAGCTACCACATGGCGTTGATCATCATCCTGAAGGCCATTGAAGAAATAGAGGACGAGATCCTCTTCTTTAAATCCATGATAAGGGCAACTTGAGCACAACTGTTTGAATCTCTCCCAATATGTGAAAAATCGCTCATTCTTTTCTTGCATAACATTGCTAATAATCTTCTTCAATGACGATGATTTGGTGGCTGGGAAGTATTTTTGAATGAATGTCTTCTTCATATCATCCCACGAAGTGATGCTGCCTTTAGGAAGAGTGTACAACCAATCTCTCGCTCTCTCTTTCAAGGTGAAAGGGAATGCCTTCAGCAGATAGTCATCAATCTTGATCGAAGCGGGCTTCATCCCATTACAATAAAAGAAAACATCTGACACATGCCGATTAGGATCCTCAAACTGATTTACCCACTTTTTCCTCTGGGTATTTGATGCATGATGGTTGCTTGGCGAGATTCGGGGCTGTGAGTGTTCTGATACTCATATCTGCAACTTTACTGGTTTCAGAGTCACACTCTGGATGGGAAAACGATAATTCCCTAAATGCTTTTCTCGTAGCTCGCAAAGTCCTTTCTAATTCTGAATCAAAAGGGACAAGAGGCTTATTAGTAGCACAGGTGTGGACCATAAAGGGTCCACCACACACACACAAACACAAACAAAAAACACATAAAAACAAATTAAACCGCTCCCCGGCAGCGGCGCCAAAATTTGATAGGCTAAAGTCGTATGCCTAAATCAAATATAAATTAACACACAAACCTAAAACATAGTAATGGGCAAGTCGAATCCACATAGAACAGTAATTGTCTAAATGTGCAAAAGTAATTAAATGGGGGGTTTTGAGGGTTTTTTTTTTTAGGTCAAATGTGTATATATATATATATATATATGTATCAATCAATCAAAGAATTACAAGGCTTACTACTAATTCAACATTAGTAGACAAAAAACCAAAAATAACACTTCTATTCTACACTAACATCCTTTCCTGAATCCACCTCAAATCCCTCGATTTGATTTTGCTTATCATTCTCCTAATTTTGCTCCTCACTTCTTTCCTTACACACTCAGCAATTGCTTCAGGCTTGTTCGCAGCATACTCTAGTTTGTATTTGTTCCTCATATACCAAATCTGGTACACCAAGTTGCACATCACTTCACTCGCTATTTGATTCCGGATTCTTGATCCCAACTTCTTCTTCGCACACCAAGTAATTGTCTCACTCTATGGGAATTCTATTATGCTCCAGTTCTTAATATACTCCAGACATTTCTTACTATATGCACACTTAAAGAACATATGCCCATGTGTCTCTGGTTCTGCCTGGCATGAGAAGCACATATCATCACTGCAAACCCCTAATCTCTTCAATTTGTCCCTCAGTTGCAACTTTTTGAGTGCTAGCAACCAAGTAACAAAGAAGTTCCTGGGAATGACATATCTAACCCAAATGATTTTCCCCCAATCCTTCTTCAGTAAGATACCACTTAACCACCTGTAACCCTTAGCCACAGAGTAGTCTTTCCCAGTTCAAATCCACTCACCATCCTTATAACCATCTTTCAACTTATCCTTTGTACTACAAATTTTTTTCCAATGCCAGCTTGAGTCAGTTGGAGGAGAGTAATCCTCCCATCTAGCTCCTTTCAGGTAGATACTGTCAATCCATCTTATTCATAGAGTATCAGCCTTGCTATACACCCAGTGTACAAATTTTCCAATGCTTGCAATATTCCATCTCTCTATGTCCCTCAAACCCAAGCCACCATTCTCCTTTGGGAGAAAATATTCTCCCATGCTACCAAAGGAACCCTGGTATAATGCTCACTTCCATCCCATAGAAAATTGTGACATATATCCCTGATTTTCTTGATGACTAATTTAGGGAAGAGAAAAATCCTGGCCCAGTAATCATGAAGATGGAGCAGTACGGCTCTGACCAAGGTAAGCCTGCCAGCATAGGAAAGCTTTCTAGCTCCTATTGCTCTAATCCTGCTTGCAATCCTGTCAACAAGGACAGTGCACTCCCTATTAGATAGTCTCCCTGCAGTTATGAGAACACCCAAGTATTTGAAGGGAAGACTTCCCCTACCTAGACCAAGCATATCCAGAAGGTCCCTAACCACATCAACCCCAACTCTTGCAAAATAAATCTTAGATTTTGAAGTATTGGAGCACAAACCTGATGATTTAGAGAAAGTAGCAAAACCTCTTAACATTAGCATAACCGAATGAGTATTGCCCTTACAAAACATCAGTAAATCATCTGCAAAACACAAATGATTTAGCTGCATCTTATGACACATCGGGTGATACTAAAACCCACTCCTATTTGCCACTACTCTCAGAATTCCAGTCAAATACTCCATACAAATTGTGAAAAAAAGAGGGGACAGAGGGTCTCCCTGTCTCAAGCCTCTTTTACCTTTGAAAAACCCAAAGACACTTCCATTAAGGGAAATAGAGTAGGAAGTAGTTTCAACAAAGGTCATCACCATCTCCACAAAGGTTTGCGGAAATTTTAAAGCCAACATCATTTCTCTCAGAAATCTCCACTCAACAGTGTCATATGCCTTCCTCAGATCAATCTTTATCATGCACCTTGATTATCTGGAAAAAGATCCAACCAATCCCCATTGATTAAATCTCTATCAATTTTATTAAAGACTCTCTTTTCTCCATGTTGTTTGTTATTCCAAGTATATTGAGCTCCACCTGCTTTCATATCCTGGATTCCACATTGCCTTACACAACTCTGAAACCCATTAATCTCTACCTGAGAGACTTTTGATCATATTCTCTCATGAAAACAGAGAACAATATTAAAGTCCCCAATGACTATCCAAGCTTCACTAATATTAACAGCCAAGTCCTTTAACTTTCTCCAAAGTCCTTCTTTTTCTTTATCATCATTAGATCCATACACAAAAGTAGCAAAAACATATTTGCTAGAAGTTATCTCCTTCACATAAGTATGAATGAACTGCATTTCCATACCCAAAATATCAACTTGAAACCTACTAGGATCCCAAAGAACCCAAATTCCCCCCCCCCCCGGATGGAGAGAAGTATTAGTACAAATTGCCCAGTCCCTACAAATACTAAGATGAACTCTACTTAATGAGCTAGACTTCACCTTAGTCTCAAGAAGACTAAATAACCCTATCTTATGGTGAAACATAAATTTCTTTATGACATTCTGTTTATTAGGGCTATTCAGTCCTCTTATATTCCATACTGCAAAGCTAGCCTTGGTCAACCTGACCATGCTCAGCACTACCAAATCCTCCTACAATCCCATCTCCAGCACATCCAAATATAACCATACCAGCATAAGAGATATTGTTTGGCCCTCCTACTTGCCCCTCCTGATGCTGTTGTCCTAGAACCAGTTGTCTCTGGGCAGACCTTTGTATACTCCCTACAGGTGCTTGATTAGTCTGATTTTGGGGGGTTACAAATGCATTCCCAATCTCCTTCTCGGGTTGTTGTATTGATACTTGAGGTTGTATTTGTTTTGGTCTCCACACCATTCTTGTTCTCCTCCGGGGTTCAGGTTGTTTTTGTTTTTGCCTTCTACACTGCCCAGCGTCATGTCCAACCCCTTTACATTCATTACAAATTATAGGTTTCCATTATACTCTATACTTTGTTCCACAATTTGTCCCCTCTCATCTAGGAATTTCAGCATGTTCAAAAATTTCTGTCCAACCTCAACTTCCACCATCACTCTGGCATACCCAAGCTTGGTTTTGTCTACAGTTGCAGCATCACAATGAATGTATTTGCCCACCAGTCCAGAAATCTTCTGGATACATGTTAAAGACAAAAACTTTAACTCCAAATGTATCAACTTTATCCATATTGGTACCTTCTTAACACCTCCCTTATTCAGTTCCATATCCTCTGTCCATGGTTGTGTTATTAATGGCTTGTTATCAAACAAATGATAGCCAGCCTTTAGCACCACATCCCTTTCTTCTATTGTTTTAAACCTCACCACAAAAATCCCATTAGGCAGCACATAAACTTTATCCAACCCCTTCTTACCCCAAATTCTGTTAAAAAACCCATTTATTGTATCAATCGGAGGATTTGCCCCCAATACAAAGCACACAATCGTAGTTTTCCAGTAATTAACACCCTCTTTTACATCCTCCTGTGTTAAAGTCAACATAGGGGGTACAAAATTACTAGATCTAGGATTATTTGAAGAAAAGTTGGAATCTTTACCGTTACTCTTCTTTCGTACGGTCTGCCATCCTTCTTCTTCTTCATCCCCATTTGTCTGATTTAGGTTCCCATTTCCTTCAACTTCTACATTATCAGCAGTTTCCTCATCACCTGATTGTATGTCAGACAAATCAAGTGGAGGAATTCCTACTATATCACCCAAAGGCCTCATCTTTTTCGCATCCGAAGTCGAGGGGGCTATTTTCTAGTTGTTCTTACTATTCTTCTTCTTCTTCTTAGATCCTTGGTGCTTCCTAGCTGACCTTGATCTAGCCATGGCAGAGACCAAAAATCAACCCAGAAAAACCACTAACCCTATTCGTACACCTAATTTTTGTGATATTCAGAGTTTCTCTCACTAGCTTTCTCTTTCTTTATTTTTGCTTTCTCTCATACTCATTTTTCTCTGTCATTTGGGGGTTTTGAGTTTGTAATGATCAAATGTTCAAACGAAAAGAAGTAATTTGCAATTTAATTAAGGGAAATAGTCTCGGACGATTAATATCCACTATAGTTCACTAGTAGAAAAAGACACATATATGTCTGCATATACACATCAGTCCTTATATAAATGATGTATAAAGTAGACTTTATAAATTGGTTTGCATGTACAACAAACATTTAAAGCCGGCTGGGAGTTTGGCGCCGAACTAAATATTACTTTAAACATCAGTTCTTGTAGAAACCGACATATAAAGTTGGTATTACACATCACTTGTAATAAACCGATATCACTTGTAATAAATCGATATTTAAAGTGGTGTTTTTCAATATCAGTTCTAGTTGAACAGATGTCTAAAAGGGGTAGGAATATGAAAAGAACATAAAAAACGCAAAGGCAGAAAACATCAGTTTTCTTTCCCCGCTCTCTTGGTTTTGCTCGTCCGTCCCACACATCCTCTCTCTCACTCTTTAAAGCCTCTCACCGGCGACCAGTTTAATCATGGACGACTGATATGGTGTAAAATGTAGTGTGTAATCCGCATGTTTTAGGCATTTTAGGGGTTATTGGGGCATGGTTTTATCGTCATTCGTAGACCATTTTATTCGGAGTAATTTTGGAGTGTATTTGATGATTTTACGGGATTTCGATGCTCAAGACCCTTTGGCAGCCCTTGGATGTAAATAGAAGATCGAGCTATGACTTGGAGCGAGTTTCGAGGAGAAGTTAGCTCGTCTATGCATCGAGATTTACAGTAGCTCGAGAGAAGAAGAAAAGAGAAGAGGAATTCAATTTCCTCGACTCGAGGGAGTGTGTCCTCGAGTCGAAGATTTCCACGCTCGACTCGAGGATAGTGTTCCTCGAGTCGAGGATTCCGTCGCTCGACTCGAGGATTTCTCTCCTCGAGTCGAGGAAGCTAGCTTCCGGGAAGTTTCCCATGGGCTTCCGACGGTTTCTTTTTGCCTAAGAATTATCTAATTCTCTTTTAGTGCTATGTACTTAGACTTAATAAAGGGGCTTGAACCCCTCAATGATGCTTATCACTTTTCATTATATTTTGCATCTTGTTCTTATTTTCTAGAGAGAGAAACTCAAGGAGAGATTAGTGAGAATTAGTATTTTCATTATGATTTCCACCTCAAATCTTGCTGTAATAATTAACATGGGAGGCTAATCCCCTTCCTAGACTCTTGGTGTAATCAAATTCTTCTTCCTATGTATTAGTAAGTATTTTTCTCTCTCATTTCCTTTAATTTCATTATAATTAATTCCTTGTTCTTTAATTGCTTGATTTACCTTTATTTTATCTAATTGGTTGATTAGATTGAATTGGGTATTTCATATGCTTGGTTAATTGATGGTCATTGATTATTAACCCCAAAGGAAGCAACTTTCACATGATTAGTGTCGCGGTTGCGGCTAATTAGTGATTGGGGAATTAATTATTCAACTAATAGATTAGATTTGATTAGTGTCGCGGTTGTGACTAATTAGAACTAATTTGGGTTGTTCTTAATCCTTTATTAATCCTTGCTCTTCATGCCTTTGGTTGTGATTTGTTTGAGTTGTCACTAGACAAATTAGGACTAAAAGGAGGGGGGAATTTGGTAGCGGTTGCTCAACTTCCCCATAAAAGAGGATTAATTGGTTAAAACCAGGATTATTAATGAATTGGTAATATTAGAGAGAGGTAAAACTTATTATATTAGGGTGTTAAAATAGATTATCACCGAGAGTCACTTTAATCAAATTGATATTTCGTTTATTTCACTTTTATCCAACTTTCAAACCAAAAACCCCCTTTTTAATTGCTTTATTTATTTTGTTTATTCATTTTCCGCATAGAATTTTCATATTAGGCTATCCCTCTTCCTTGTGGATACGATGCCCACTTACCCTTGCTAGTTAGCTTGATTTAGTGGTAATTTGACTAGGAATAACGACTTTCTAGCTTGTCAAATTTGCTTGGATGATACGGAGAAGGCGCGCTTCAATGATTTTTTTGAGCGCAAGAACCTCGTGGTCACTAAATTTTTCGATGCACCCACTTTAGAGCAATTGGGTTTTCTGGAGTCCGTGCGGTTTCACTTGGCGATAGGGGGCATGCTTGATTTCTTGTGCAAGTCAGCCCCCACCTATGAGAGATGGACTTACGAGTTCTTGTCCACTCTCAAGCATGAGCCGGACAACGAGAGGATCCTTTTCCGCCTCGGTAACCGCTTAGGGTAGTGGAGTTACGCGGATTTGGATCGTTGCTTTGGGTTGCAGCCACGAGTGGATGAGCGAAAGCCGTACAATTTGTACGGGGGGTTTGAGGCGAAAGTCCTATGGTGCAAGCTCACGAGGGAGCCGGTGATCCCTCCATCGAGGAAGATTTCGATGGTCCCTCACCCGGCCATGAGGCTCATATACCGAGTGATCGGCATGTGTGTTTTTGGGCATGGAGAGCCCAATAACATACAATTTATGGAGATGGGTTGCCTCGCCTCACTCATCCCGAATGAGAATGGTCGACTGCGGTAGGCGAAGCTCTTTGTTGAGGCGTGTGTGGCATGCCAAATGTTTCCCGCGCGGTCTATCGGGTTGGGGGGCATGATCACCCTCATTGCCCGTCAATGTAGGGCAGAGAGGGTGGATGAGGAGGTAGCTCTGGAGGGGCATGTGGCTCTCAGCATCCAAGCCCTCCACAAGATTAGGTGGATCACCCCGGTCCTGAGGATAAGGGAGTATGCGGGGCGATACCATTGGACGTTGGGGACGGATGCGCAAAACTACTTGTTGCTCCCCAACGCCGATCATTTGAGGATTGATGAGAGTCAGGATGCGGAGGAGCTTTTTATGGAGGGGCAGCGGCTAAATGTCGCCCAGGGGCAGGCTGTATTAGAGGTTGTTCCGGGCCCTCCTCGAGTCCAGGAGGGAGGACCCGGCTTTGCGCCCCAGATGGTGTTCCCTCCTGAGATCGAGACGTCGAGGACGGATATTGGCCATCGGCTAGATGGCATGGACCACAGGTTGATGGTCCAGGAGGCCCAGACTGAGCACATGATGATGTTTCTGGAGGCTAACCATAGCCTCCACGTGAGGGCTCAGACGCCATACTATGAGGCCCCCGACTTTGCGGAGATCGATGAGCGCCTTCGCCTCCTCTCCATTAGTGGGCAGCAGTTCCGCCCACGCAGCCCCCCTCAGTGAGTCACACCTTCCCCCTCTCTTTATGCTTTGTTTCGATGAGTATTCGTATGTTTTAAGCATGGGGGAGGGGATATCTTGCTTGTATATATTTTGTCAGTCTAACCGATTTCCTAGTTTGTTTGTTTTTTTCTTGTTTTGTGTTTTTTTTATTGTTTGTTTGGATCACGACATTTGCCAATCTTTCGTGATGTAAAACTACTCTCATTTTTATGTGTTTTTGAGTTTGTAACGCAGCGGAATTAAAACAGAAAATAAAGGATATGAATTAGTCTAGAATCCTCGCAAGAATCCTTGACTAAGACTAATTTGTACTAAGATCACAAAGAAACAAAGCACAAACAAAAGGCAAGCACCAAGATTACAAAGAAACAAGGCACAAACCAAAAGAATACCTCGCAAGGCCAAGATTTTGAAGGAAACTCCCTTCGACTCTTCGATATTAATGCTCAAACTTGTATAATCTGAAAAACAATACAATAAGACTCTCTATTTATACTAACTAGACACATCTAGACTCTAAGGATTAAGGTACGAACCGATAATGAAACTTTCCTTAATTCCGACTCACAAATTAAGAACTTTCCTAATTACTTCGACAACAAATTGGAAACCTTATAGGCTCCTTTATTATTAGAAGCAAACACTCATAACTCATGAAATGTCAAACGCAAGATTTGATTGGAATTTCTGTGTCCTATTCCCAATGGAGGCGCAGCCTCTTATACAATAATATGTCCTAGGAGAACATGGAAGTTATCCTAATTTACAAGGAAACCAAATCACGATAATATAACAGTATCCTATTTTACGAGATATTTGCAATATTTACAAAATATATCCTAATACCCCCCTCAAGTTGGAGTATGTAAGGATGAAATGCCCAACTTGCCAACAAGAGTCTCAAATTGAGCCTTATTTAGAGCTTTGGTCAGAATGTTAGCGATTTGGTCACCAGTGCGAATAAAACTCGGAGCAATAGTGCCATCTAGTATGGCATCACGAACCGAATGACAATCAATCTCAATATGTTTTGTGCGTTCGTGAAAAACAGGATTACGAGCAATGTGTAGGGCAGCCTGACTATCACAGTGAATCGGGATGGGTTCAGATGAAGAGACGCCCAAAGCCGTCAGAATATAGCGCAGCCACTTGAGTTCCCTCGTAGTATAAGACATCGAACGGTATTCGGCCTCAGCCGAAGAATGCGACACGGTATGCTGCTTCTTAGACTTCCAAGAAATAGGAGAATGACCAAGAAAAACAATATATGCAGTGAGAGAACGACGACTCAGCGGAGAACTAGCCCAATCAGCATCGTAATAAGCAGTAAGAGCTAAAGGAGAGTCGGACCGTAACAGAATACCACGACCCGAATCCCCCTTCAGATACCGGACAACACGAAGAGCCGCCTCCCAATGATCCTTACGCGGTGTAGTCATAAACTGAGCCAAGAGACTAACAATATAACACAATTCAGGCCTTGTATTAACAATGTAAACCAGACGACCTACCAACCTCCGATAAGGAAGAGGATCATCCAAAACGTCACCCGAAGCAGACGCCAGCCCGTGATTCGGCTCCACAGGAGTAGAAACCGGTCGAGCACCAAGTAAACCCGTTTCACCCAAGATATCTAACGCATACTTACGCTGAGACAATGAAATACCAGAAGAATTGCGAGCCACCTCAATCCCGAGAAAATACTTCAAAGTACCCAAATCTTTCATATGAAAACACTCGCCCAAGTACTTTTTAAAGCGTAAAATAGCAGCATGATCATTTCCCGCAATAACTAAATCATCTACGTAAATGAGAACATGCAGACGAACATCACCACGAACAAAAATAAACAATGAATGATCCGCAACACACTGAGTAAAACCATAGCGAGTAAGAGCAGAAGCAAGCTTAGCGTACCAACAACGCGGAGCTTGTTTGAGACCATATAATGATTTACGAAGACGTCATACCTTACCCGGTACAGCATGCTTAAAACCAGGAGGAAAACGCATGTAAACCTCCTCTGCCAGGTCACCATGTAAGAAAGCGTTATGAACGTCCATCTGATGGAGCTCCCAACCACGAACAGCAACAACAGAAAGTAACGTACGCACTGTAACCATTTTCACCGTGGGAGCAAAAGTCTCTGTAAAATCAATACCCTCAACCTGACGGTCACCCCGAATCACCAAACGAGCCTTGTAACGTTCCACCGAGCCATCAGAATTGTACTTTATACGATATACCCACTGACAATCAATAGTTTTCTTCCCGGGAGGAAGAGAAGCTACTGTCCAAGTACCATTTTGCTCGAGGGCTCTAATCTCATCCGCCATGGCGTGACGCCAACGAGCATCAGCCATGGCCTCACGAAAAGAACTCGGCTTAGTATCCCGAGTAATGCCTGCAAGAAAGCAACGATGGGCATCCGAAAAACGATGATAATTAACAAAATGTGCAATGGGATAGGGTGTACCTGAGGACGGATCGGATTGAGCGGAATGCGAACCGGACGTGTTAAGAGTAATAAAATCCTTGTAACGAATATTTGCGAATTTCGCACGCTTGCCATGACCCAAAGATGAGTCATCGGAACCCATTATGTCCGGCTCAGAAGACCCCCTAACCCCCTCGACAGCATCCCCATCTTCTCCATTAGATGCACCAGACCCTTCGGCCACCCTACTTTTCCCCTCAATCTCAACCGACCTGCTGCCAGGAACAGCCCTGCCTGCAGCCGTAGAGCTCACAGCAGCTCCCCCTGCAGCCGTAGAACTGCTCACATCAGCCCCCCCTGAAACCACAGCCGGTGGGTCCCTAGAAGCCGTGGTGGCTGAGCCACCATCCCCGGATAGCTCAGAAACAGCCCCCGCGCTGAGAAGTTCAGCGTCCATATCAAAAAAGGGAGAGAAGGAGTGGAGGTGGGTGGTGAAGTCAGAATAGGAAAAGTGGTTTCATCAAAAACAACATCACGCAACAGTATCCTAATTTGGTAAATATATCCTAATATTTATTATTAGGAAACTAAATAATAATAAAATCATCCATCTAGAACTTCCTTGGACGTGCATTGCTTGGAGAATATAAAAGATTCGGTCATTCTCGTGTACCCGCGTAGAAACTAGACAGCTCAACTTAAAACAGGCATATCTCATTCGTTACTTAACCATTTAAGGCATATGACCACTTTTCGGAAAGCTTAGATCATAAAATTTACTTTCCAATTGATTGTTCCTTGAAATAGTGATTAGTTTAAAAGATATCGAGCGTGGAAGTTAACGTGATGGTATTCAACTTCCATTATTAGCTTTGACCCATAACTCCCATGCATCATTTCGGAGGAGTCAAGGTATGACAATCTCTATCCCTTACACTTTCTTCCCCTCTCATCTCTAGCTGACTCACTCTATCACCCTGTTTTATCCCATGTTTCTTACCATCTCTCTTCGTATTGACCCCTCCTGTTTGTTCCACATGCTTGTTCGTCCATAAACCTTTGACATTTGGCGCTAAAGTCACAAAATATTCATAAATTGGCCTTCTACTGGTTTTTGGACAACTTTCGGTGTGGGGTCATTATGCTCCAACAAACACACGAGGGAGATGGGAGTTTGTAAGGTGATAGGAGGCGACGTATTTTGAGGAAGACGGGGTTGTGAGGTGAGAGATTGGCTCTTCTACCGTTTTTTTTTACCATGAGCCACTTGTTTTGACGGTAATTGAGGGAATGGAGCTCTCAAGAGGTATATATTTCTTTCCGTTTAACTTTTCTCTCCCTCACGATTCTAACCACTACTCCCTACCCTTTCACTAGCTTGTTTCTATACCATCTCTCTTTGTGCCCCTCCGCGTTTGCTCCCCCCCGTAATTCTTGTTTTACCCACCCCATTTTACCCCTTAAACCACTAAATAGGCTTGTTGGTTCATTTTGGTTTGGGTTGTTTTTGGATGGTTGGTAGTTATAGGAGGAGGACGTGTTGTGCTTATTGTTCATGAGGGCGATGTAGTAGTGAGACGAGGGTGGATACATTTCCAAGAGGAGGAATAGGGGAGTGAGTTAGAGTGGGTGTCTCTTGACCCGAGAGCCCGTGCTTCTTTGATGAGATGAGGCGGTTTGTACTCCCATTAGTTCGCTGTTGCCTTTTTTTTATCGTTGTTGGTTTGTCATTGTGGGCAATGACGGGGTTTAAGCATGGGGGAGATGCTTGGCATTGTAATGTAATTCGATTTTGGCATTTGTCACGTTGTTTGTAATATAGGTGTTTTTTCTTTTCCGGAAAAAAAATAAAAATAAAAAAAAAGAGAAAAAAAAAAGAAAAAAAAAGAAAAAAAAAAAGGTAATCCATGGCGGGCGACATAAGAAGAGGAGTTGGGGCGTAACGGGTTAGGATCACTACGGGAGTTATAAGGAGGTTCATAGATAGTAATTGGTGGTCCTAGGTTAGAAATCCTCTTGCATTGTGATGATCGGGGCGGCGGTGGATTGATAAGAGGTGAGTCGTGTTCGATAACTTCATTTCGAGCATGGCTTTGAGGGAGTCGTGAGCCAAGTGGGGGAAAACGTGATTTGTTAGTTCCCCTAACTTAGAGTGTGTGAGAAGGGAGGATAAGATGGTTAGAGTTGGGGTGTCGAGCATTTCATCCACTCCAACTCTAGCTAGCACCGTTTGAGTGTTTTGGTTGGCTTGCGGTTCTTTGTTTTGGAGTAGTTCGATAATTGTAACTCGCCTCGTGCTATAAGGCAGACCTAGGTGTTAAGTGTGGAGAATTGGATAACTCGAGGATGAGTAATGGTCTAAGCATGGGGGAGTTTGATACGGTTTAAAATGTAGTGTGTAATTCGCATGTTTTAGGCATTTTAGGGGTTATTTGGGCATGGTTTTGGAGTAATTTTGGAGCTTATTTGATGGTTTTACGGGATCTCGGTGCTCAAGACCCTTTGGCGGCCCTTGGATGTAAATAGAAGATCGAGCTATGACTAGGAGCGGGTTTCGAGGAGAAGTTAGCTCGTCTATGCATCGGGATTTACACTAGCTCGAGAGAAGAAGAAAAGAGAAGAGGAATTCAATTTCCTCGACTCGAGGGAGTGTGTCCTCGAGTCGAGGATTTCCACGCTCGACTCGAGGATAGTGTTCCTCGAGTCGAGGATTCCGTCACTCGACTCGAGGATTTCTCTCCTCGAGTCGAGGAAGCTAGTTTCCGGGAAGTTTCCCATGGGCTTCCGACGGTTTCTTTTTGCCTAAGAATTATCTAATTCGTCTTTTAGTGGTATGTACTTAGACTTAATAAAGGGGCTTGAACCACTCAATGATACTTATCACTTTTCATTATATTTTGCATCTTTACAGAGAGAAACTCAAGGAGAGATTAGTGAGAATTAGTATTTTTATTATGATTTCCACCTCAAATCTTGTTGTAATAATTAATATGGGAGGCTAATCCCCTTCCGAGACTCTTGGTGTAATCAAATTCTTCATCCTGTGTATTAGTAAGTATTTTTCTCTCTAATTTGCCTTTAATTTCATTATAATTAATTCCTTGTTCTTTAGTTGTTTGATTTACCATTATTTTATCTAATTGGTTGATTGGATAGAATTGGGTATTTCATATGCTTGGTTAATTGTTGATGGTCATTGATTATTAACCCTAAAGGAAGCAACTTTCACATGATTAGTGTCGCGGTTGCGGCTAATCAGTGATTTGGGAATTAATTAGGCAACTAATTGATTAGATTGGATTAGTGTCGCGGTTGCGGCTAACTAAAACTAATTTGGATTGTTCTTAATCTTTTATTAATACTTGCTCTTCATGCCTTTGGTTGTGATTAGTTTGAGTGGTCACTAGACAAATTAGGACTACAAGGAGGGGAGAATTTGGTAGCGGTTGCCCAACTTACCCATAAAAGAAGATTATTTGGTTAAAACCGCGATTATTAATGAATTGGTAACATTAGTTAAAGATAAAACTTACTATATTAGGGTGTTAGAAGAGATTATCACCGAGAGTCGCTTTAATCAAATTGATATTTCGTTTATTTCGCTTTTATCCAACTTTTAAACCAAAAACCCCCATTTTTAATTGCTTTATTTATTTTGTTTATTTCTTTTCCGCATAGGATTTGCATATTAGGCTATCTCTCTTTCTTGTGGATACGATACCCACTTACTCTTGCTAGTTAGCTTGATTTAGTGGTAATTTGACTAGAAATAACGACTTTCTAGCTTGTCAATGACACCAATCGCTAAGGTAGCCGCCACCAAGTAGCCGACAACAGCCGTTGCCTGCCACTCGTGTAACCACCATGCTTCAGGTATATTCGTTTGATTTTTTTTTTTTCGATTGTTGTCTGTAGAGTAATTAGGTGTTAGTTCTTAGTTGTTGTTATGATTATGTTTCAACTTCATGCTTAAACCAACATCTCCTTGTGTTTAATTTTATTGATTTATACATTGAAATTTCTAGGGTTTGTTTTGTTTTAATTTGGGGCAAAATATATGTGTTCGTGCTTGATTTTATCGATTTGTTGGGTTCCTTGGTAATCTAAATTTACTTGATTATTGTTGGGTTTGTGCTATTAGGATATATTTTGTAAATAATATACAAGGAAACCAAATCATGATAATATAACAGTATCCTATTTTACGAGATATTTGCAATATTTACAAAATATATCCTAATATGTGCTAATTTTATAATTGTGATTTTATTTTGTCCGAGTCTCGAATTCGACCTCCCCTCAATGCATTCGTCATATTGAAACTGTCACCAAAAGGATCAAGGTAATTCTTTCTCATACTCTTCTCATAAATTATTAGGCAGGTTCGTGTAAGGGTTGGATGCACGCAACTTTCTGCTTACTCTATAAGCGAAAATTACTTAGTAGGAGTACTAGAACTTTATTTTGGTTGAAAATTGAATTAATTTTTGTTTTGTTTTGGAATAGATTGAAGATGTTAAAGTAAGGATAATGGATCATGCATATATCCAAGCGGTTCAACAACGTTTGCAGTAGGAATACTGGCATTAGTTTTGGTTCTGATTCACCAAATACTTTTTAGCGTTGGAAATGGTTGCTTGTGTTGCGGTATAAACAAACTCCCTTGCAATTGTTGTGGTGTTGTTTTTGTTATCCTCTTCGTTTTGTCCTGGTATTTGCTCCTCTCCCTTCCACATCATACTTTTATCTTATTTCTCATTTTTTATTTTCTTTCCATCTAATCTAAGTTCCCTCCATTCAACTCTATTCTTCCTAAGTCATTTTGCACAAAGTTTTAGGTAACAATTAAATAACATTATTGGACTATAATGGGGAGTGATTATGTTGGGTGGGGGCAATGTAATTTAGAAATTAATCTGTGTAATACCCACTTGTGCTAATGAAACACCGGTTTTCCCACCAAAATGCACATGGGAGTGTTTTTAAGGTAGGTGAAATTTTAAAAATATTTCATTTTGGAGCCAAACAACAACAAAATTTGGTACTGTATTTTGATTTTCCCTCCCACTTTGTTTGCCTCGAAACTGAAATACGGGGGAAAAGCAGGAGAGAGACTATTTCATTTGCCAAAATGGAAAAGAGAGAAGTTTAGTTCTTAGAAAGAGATTCACCAAGATTCACCAAATATTACAGCCAAACTATTCCAAATTCAAGGTCAAAATACATTTGACATTACAATACATGTGTTTTCTACCACCTACTATTTCATACTCGACGTAGTACTCGTGCAAAACAATCCTGTTCTTGAGGAAACAGTAGAGAACAACCACAAAAAACTGCATCAACTTCAGACCTCAACAAAAACCACCACACAGCAACTTAGAGCACCATCAACCATCTTTTACGTCTGTTTTCTGCAGCAGAAGACAGTAGCTTACATGAGCTATCAACAGCAACAAACAATGGAAACAAATGGAAAGTAGCAGCCACAAACACGAGATACGGTAGCAGCATGTGCAAGCTAAAAAATCAACACACAGTAGTAACACTCAACACTAATCAATTTAGAAAGGTCGCAAAAAGCTGGTCATGAGTTTTAAATGCTTGAAGGACCCAGTAAGAGAGGACATTGTTGTTTTCCTTCTTCGGCATAGCGTAAATCTGAAGCCACCTCAAGGAAAGATTAAAGAAGCTGCAGAAAAATGGGAAGTTTCAACAAAAACCATAGGGACAATCTGGTCAAGAGCTAAGAAACAACTCAAGAATGGAGAAAGTTTGAACGTGAAGACTTTAAGGCTTGGAAACACTAACAACCCAAAAATTGTGCCTCCATTGGAACAAATCAAAGCATTGCCAAAGCCCGAAAGATCAGCCATCCAGTTACTAGCACAAGCATTGGGTGTTGGGGTTGGAACCGTGCACATGTGGGTTAAATAAAGAATTCTTAGGCCTCACTCAAACCCAATTCATCCAACATTGGACGATGACAACAAGATTTCAAGGTTAATTTTCGCCCTTAATTGCCTTTATATTCAAAATTGTGGAGTTATCAAGTTCAAAGAAATGTCAAACATAATCCACATAGATGAGAAAAGGTTTTATCTAACCAAAGTGCCAGAGAGGTACTATATTGTTGAAGGGGAAGATGTGCCACATAGAGAATGCCAATCAAAGCGTTTGATCACGAAAGTCATGTTTATGTGTGCCGTTAGTAGGCCTTTATTTGGGCCGAATAATGAGGTCATTTTTGATGGGAAATTGGGCATTTTCCCATTTACACATATGACACCAGCAGAACGTGGGAGCAAGAACCGACCAGCAGGCACATTGGAGCTCAAAGCGATAACAACGGTCAATAGGGGAATAACGAAAGACATGTTCATCAACCAGATTTTTCCCGCAATCAAAGAGAAATGGCCGGTAGAATTGAGCAAAACAATTTATATCCAACAAGACAATGCAAGACCACATTTCACAAATGAAGATCCAGAATTTAGAGCCGCGGCAAGTTCTGATGGTTTTGATATAAGGCTATTCAACCAGCCCCCAAATTCACCCGACCTTAATGTTTTAGATTTGGGGTTCTTTTGATCATTGGCTTCACTGCAATCAAAGATGCCGGCGAGAAATGTGGAGAAGTTGGTGGATGTGGTACTAAAAACATTTGAGAACTACACACCACACAAGTTGAATTACATCTTTTTGAGTCAACAAAATGTCATGGTTGAAGTGTTGAAGAGAATGGGGCACAATGACTTTCCACTCCCACATATGGGCAAAAATCACTTAGAGACAATTGGTCAATTGCCAAGAAACTTGATTGTTGAAGAAAATGTTGTAAGGGCAAGCATTGAGCATCTAAGGGAGAAGGGGAAGGCCGAAGGTATTGATGCACTCATGGCAGCATTGGGTTACATGTCAAATACAGGGTAGGAAGCATCTAGTAGTAAGACATCCTTTTGGGGCACTAAGCTAAAGCCTTTGTGGTAGTAAGACAATTTTTTGAAGCACTAAGCTAAGGTCTTTGTGGTAGTAAGACAACTTTTTGAAGCACTAAGCTAAGTCCTTTGTGGTAGTAACATCGTTTGTAAATGTTTACTGCATAAACATATTTTTTGGGAAGAAAATGTTTATGAATGTAAACATAAAAGTCAATGTAACGGCAGACGTATGTAATGCAAGTTTCTTAGTTTTTCTTTTTAATCACAATTTCTCTACATTTCTATAAACACTAGACTAGTAATGTGGTACCATGTGGTGGGAACTCCCCTTTCACTACACAAACTTTCAATTCATTCGTTTGTTAGTCAAAGATTGCACAAACACCATGGCTACTCCTATGCTTTTTGCAAGCATTAGCTGGCATGAAACAAGTCTCATTAATTAAACAAATCACAAAAATTAAACAATGAAACAAATCACACAAATAATCGGGTACTCATACCTTGTAATCGGGTAAAATTAAGTACATAAGTTCTGATAGACCAGGGGTGGCCGCTTCACTATTACGAGGAGGAGATGGTGGTGGGTTAAAGGTAGTATAACTTTTCGCATGGCCAGATCTGATCCACGAATGTGGCGCCATGAGCACGGCCCAGGCGCGTGGGTCGTCTTCGCCACCAGACGCTTCACTATCGGAGAGATAACTCAGATATGACGGCGACGGAGGTTGAGTTTCATCATCATCAGGGGTTTCAGGGACTTCGGTACCTAGATCCCAAGGTTCGAGAGAATCAGGTATGAGCCAAGGTCCCGGAGATGGACTTTCATAAGGCGGCGAGTCCTGCGACGGAGGTTGAGTTTCATCATCATCAGGGGTTTCAGGGACTTCGGTACCTAGATCCCAAGGTTCAAGAGAATCTGGGATGAACCTAGGTTCTGGAGATTGACTAACATTCTCACTATCCATTAAGAAGAGGATACAAGAGAGACTGTTGAAATTTGGGGTTCTTCAGGAGAGAGAAAATGAAGTTTGGGGGGATATGGTTGGGGACGTTGATGAGGAGAGAGAGGGGGGGTGGTTTGAATGTGGTTGGGGAATTGATTGAGGGAGTAAATGATTTTCTTGGTGGTTGATTTTGGTGGGAAATAGGACGATTAGTAAGTTAGAATAAGTTTTGGAGGGAATGGTTTGCTGGGTGCATTAGAGATTAATTAGGTGGGTTAGTCTTTTAAGTGATGAGTTAGTAAGGGTGCTTTGGTAATAAAAGTGTCCCAAAATAGAAACAGGAAGATTGGACTTGAATTTCCCGATTAGGCAAATAGGAAGAGTGGAGTTGAATGGAGAGAGTATAATATATGCCTGACCATGCCTTCTTTTAAGTACAAATTTGACTTTTCGGAATTCGGATACTGGGGTGATGAATTAACTATGTTATGCTGAAACATTTATGGTTTCATGGCGATGATGCGGATTTGAGTAGCAAAACCACTAAACCAACTCAAAAATAAGACATGCCAGATCTTGTACAGGTAATGTTTATGTGATTTTGGGTTTTATGAACTGAAAATAAACGGTTAGGCAAGGAGTTTGCAGGAGATACGGAAACACGCCTCAGATTGGATGAGATATATAGAGACACTCAGTACCAAAGAAAGAATTATGCATATGTTTATTTTCTTGAAGTTGATTATACATTTGTTGGCGAACTTTATTATATTGTACATTTTGTCGCTTTTAAACATTGTGCTCTCTGGAAATTTGGTGAGCTTGGTCGAGAGAGTTATCATACTAGGTTTGGTTAGGACGTTAGATGTGTAACTATGGCACAATGGTTGTGGACTTTATAGTAAACACAAAGAGTTGGAAACTATCAAAGGGTGAGCGCGGAAGTTCAAACGTATCTTTACTGTTAGTTTGGTCTAGTTGTTTGCCTTTAGGCCACTAAGCCAACAACAAATTCATACAGTAGGAGCACAAATTTACATAGGTAATTTCTTAGGTGTGTAGATTTGATTGCGTAATAGGACTACATTATTCAACATTAGTCTATGTCTATGATAACATTATTACTTGCTTGTGAAGGTGCAGAGGTGAAACAAGATATGATGTGTATATGACTATATGGTAAGATTGACGCGTTTTTATGGCTAATTTTTCTTTAAGCCTGTTAGCTCAGTGGTTGAGCGTTGTGTAAATGCACAGAGGGGCTAGCTTCGAATCCTACACGGGTTATCGATAAATTGGAAAATATAATTATAAATTATTAATTTTCATGTATAGAGAAGACTGTAGACATCAGTTGCGGAAACAATTGACACTTAAATATATAACTTCAGACATCATTTCCAATTTACACCTGATGTTTAAAATGCGACCTTAGACATCATTTCTTTATAACAAGTGATGTGTAAAATTTAACTTTTAACATCATTTCTATCAAAAAACCGATGTGTAATGTGTATTTTAAACGTCGTCTTACAACTGGTGTTTAAAAAATATGGCAATACATGTCAAGCTTAGTCGAGTCGCCTTAAAAGTGATGTGTAATGTGTTTTACAACTGATGTATAAAGTGTTTTTTCTACTAGTGGTTCATCCAATTAATCATTGTCCTCACTTACATCAATTATGTTGAGCACCTAATTGTGAAAACGGAGTTTTCGATCGTTCCTAATTAATAGCTAGCAAGAGAGATTAGCCCTACCATCGAGCCCTAATCGATGAATAACAAAGACGCGCGCCTAAATTCAATTCAACGCTAGCAATAAGCAATTGAACGATAACAACTAGGATAGATAAGATCTAGACACACGCGGTTTCGATCTTCAATCAATATAACAATTCTCTCCTAAATCTTAGATCTATGATCAGCACGGAATTAAGATTTAGTTTCTACTAGTGAATCAATTAAACAAACAATTAGTCATTTGATTAATAATTCTAGCAGTATGACTTAACCTAGGGCTAATTAGTTGTACACCTAATTAACGATAAATCAATCAATAGCAATTGAAATAGAGAGAATGATAATACTCAACAATAATTGAAATAGATAAAACTCACAATTATCCGGATGAAATTGTAGCTTCAATTAAGCAAATCCGAGAATAAAGTCTTTAGCTTGCATAGTCTTGAAAATAATATAACTTTAGGTCTTGAAAACTGAATGATTAAAAGTAAAACGAAGTCTAGGTATTTATACTAAAAGATTACAAAACGGATTAAGGAAATCCGAAAATACACCGACACAGCAGCGGGACGACTCGTCTGCACCTGGGACGAGTCGTCTGGCTTTGAGACGACTCGTCTGAAACAGGGATGAGTCGTCTTAAATATATTCTGTCGTCCTTCCGACGACTCGTCTCAACTACTGAACGAGTCGTCTGAAAACCTTCTGATCCGGGGCTTTCTCCCAAAGCTCCAACTTGTTGGTTTTCATCTTCTCGGAACTCTAGCATCCTCGGGATCTTCATAGTGCACGTCATTAATGCTCGAGCTTGCACTTAGGCATCAAATCTTGCATATTCTTTCATTAAGCTTACAAAACATGATAAGTAGAATAATGCACTCTAATTGTCCGAAAATGAAGTGAAAACTCAAATAAAACACCACAAAACTCACTCTATAGTGAGTCTTATCATCGAGCATTGGACGAGTCCGTACTACCGCGAGTTATGTCCACTACAACGTCTACGGATGTGTGGAAGATCCTACAAGATACATACAAGGGCTCGGAAAATGTATTTAGCGTTAAACTTCAAACTTTATGGAAAGATTTTGAAAATATATCAATGACTGAAAACGAATCAGTTGAAACATTCTTTAACCGTGTCACAAACATAATTAACCAAAATTCGTTCATATGGTGACACGATTGAAGATGCGAAAATCAAGCTATAGTAGAATCAAAAGATTTGAAACTAGTTACAATAGTCGACCTAATGAGTTCCCTCCAAGCACATGAGGAGAGAATGAAAAGATTTTCAGATCCTCCACTAGATCAAGCTTTCCAGGCCAAATTAAAATTTAATGGTAAAAAGTCAATTTACCACGACAAAAATTTTCAACAACGAAAAGATAATTTAAACAACCGTGGTAGGGAAAGAGGATCTTACAATAATATTGGGAGTCGAATTGAACGAACAGAGTCATATTGTAATTTGTGTAAGGAAGGTGGTCATGACACTAATAGTTGTCGGTTTAAATGCAAAAGGTGTAAAAGACATACACATTTTGAAAAAGATTGTTGGTTCCGACAAAAAGATGAGGCAAATTTCACCGAAAAAGAAGATCCTGAAGGACAATTATTTTATTCTTCTCTAAACACCCAATACCAGCCCACTAATATTTGGTACCTAGACAGTGGATGTTCCAACCATATGACTGACAACAGAAATTCATTTGTCAGTCTAAATGAGAATGTAAAATCTCAAATTACGCTTGACGATGGGAGAAGTAGCCAAGACGTAGCCGGAAAAGGGACAATCGTCGTTAAAACAAAAGACGGCTCATCAAAACACATCCATGATGTGTTGTATGTCCCTGGCCTAGCACAAAATCTACAAAGTGTTGGGCAATTAATCCAAAAAGGGTATTTGGTGAAATTTGACATTGATAAATGCCTCATATATGACAAGAAAAACGGTCAATTGATCGTCTCCGTACAAATGGCCCATAATAAGATTTTCCCCATAAGAATGATGTTGGAGGAAAACTTAGCTCTCAGCTCCATCCTGGATGAACCTACATTATGGAATCTGATATTCGGGCATCTCAACTTTTACAGTCTAGAGCTGTTAAAACAAAAGAAGATGGTTATTGGCCTTCCCACGATTAAAACCGAAAAGAAAATTTGTGAGGGTTGTATGTATGGCAAAATGAATAGATTGTCATTTAAAACGTCGGCGTGGAGGGTAAAATCCCCGTTGGAGTTGGTCCATGCAGATGTTTGGGGCCCAACGAAAAAACCATCCTTTGGTGGTAAAAGATACTTTCTGTTATTTGTCGATGATTACTCTCGCATTATGTAGGTGTATTTTCTGAGACAAAAATCAGAACTATTTTACTACTTTAAACAATTCAAAGTCCTCACCGAAAAACAAAGTGGACATTCTATAAAGGTTTTCAGAACAGATCATGGGGGAGAATTTACGAGCAATGAATTCAATGCTTATTGCAAAGAACATGGAATCAAAAGAGAATTGACAGTACAATGATGTGTTAGGTTTTTATTGCTTTAAATAACGCTATTTGAGCGTCTTTTGTGTGTATTTTGGAGTCAATAATGCGGAAAACAATATTAATGCTTCTGTGTGGTAAATATTAGTAATTGTTTGCTCATTCGCACAATTGGGATGTAATTCAAGAAGAAGGAAGAATAAAAGGCGACAAGGCAAGCGTTGGCGAGAGCCTGCAGAAGAACCGCGCCTGCGGCGACCAGCGCCGAGGTTTCCATTCCTAATTTGATTCCCAATTCCTATTTAGTATAAATAGCAAACTCTAGACTTTGTATTAATTATTCATTCTTTAAGTATTCTTTGTAACCGTCGGTACATCGTATGGTGAACTAATCATTCCGTTGTTGGTTGATATAATCTAAGCTGCGATTCGATCCAATAGTGAGTTCTTAATTCCTTTATTTACTCTTAATTATTGTTAATCCTCTTGTTTACATGTTTATGAATTGTTTTCTCTAGATTAGCTACCTAGGCTTTATAATTCTACACTTAGCCACTTTAATTAGGGAGTGTTTAATTAACTTGGTAAAAGTAAGAAACTTAATCTAGTAATTTGTATGCTGATCATTGTTATTAGATTAGGGAGAGGATTAACTTAATTGGCAAAACATAGACTGAGTTGGATATGCGACCGATTCTCTATTGCATTGATATTGATCTCAACTTAATGCTGTTATTGAATTAAATCTAAACGAGTGATTTAGGTTGTTCATTAATTAGGGTTATTAGGAGAGTGCAGATCACGCCTAATTACTATCACGTAAGGACCAATAGGAATTTATAATTCCACAATAGAGTAATTAAGAGGAAATAATTGAGTTACAACGAGGACCAAATGTTAGAACTGCTAGCAACGATTAGATCGACCAAGCCTTTGTTTAATTGATAAATCAGCACTTGAATTTGCTATTTTGGTAATTAGTTTAATTAGTATAATCACAATTCAATCAATCAAAACCCCCAAATTGTTACTACTATTCAATCACGCATCTAATTGCAAATAACTCGTAGAATTCCCTGAGAATCTGACAAGCTAGAAAGTCATTATTCCTAGTCAAATTACCACTAAATCAAGCTAACTAGCAAGGGTAAGTGGGTATCGTATCCACGAGGAAGAGGGGAAGTCTAACATGCAATTAAAGTGCGGAAAAAGCAAAACAAATGAAATAAAACAATTAAGAAGGGTGGTTTTGGTTTGAGTATTGAATAAAAGCAAAATAAACGAACTATCAATTTGATTAAAGCGACTCTCGGTGATAATCTCTTCTAACACCCTAATATAGTAAGTTTTACCTCTCTCTAATAGTACCAATTCATTAATAATCCCGGTTTAACCAATTAATCCTCTTTTATGGGGAATTTGAGCAACCGCTACCAAATTCCCCCCCTCCTTGTAGTCCTAATTTGTCTAGTGACCACTCAAACAAATCACAACCAAAGGCATGAAGAGCAAGGATTAATAAAGGATTAAGAACAACCCAAATTAGTATTTAATTAGCCGTAACCGCGACACTAATCAAATCTAATCTATTAGTTGCCTAATTAATTCCCCAATCACTAATTAGCCACAACCGCGACACTAATCATGTGAAAGTTGCTTCCTTTAGGGTTAATAATCAATCACCATCAACAATTAACCAAGCATATGAAATACCCAATTCAATCCAATCAATGCCGTGGCCGAGGCTACTTGGCTCCGCAATCTACTGCTTGAGCTTCATTTACCACTACGTCGGGCTATTGTTGTGTATTGTGACAATATTAGTGTCGTGTATCTCTCTGGCAATCCTATTCAACACCAGCGCACAAAGCACGTTGAAATTTATATTCACTTTGTGCGTGAGCGTGTTCGTGTTGGTGATGTTCGCGTCCTCCATGTCCCACCTTCATACCAATACGCCGACATTTTTACTAAGGGTCTCCCTCGGCCGCTTTTCACTAGTTTTCGTTACAACCTGAGCGTTCGTCCTCCCGCTCCGACTGCGGGGGTGTGATAGAATATGAACATATTTCGGTTTAGTTCAATGTATTTTTATGATTATTTTGTAGCTATCTATTGTACCTAGACAGCCAATTGTACTATGTATTTAGGCAAACTCTTGGTATGCCTTGAGCCTTTGGCATACCCTTATTGTACAGTATATATATTGATCAATAGAGCAAGCCCTCTTCAGGGAGTTTTACAGACTCACAGCCCCTTCCGTAGCATCTACCTTGCCAGTGGGCTTCTCCATCAAACCCTGTTGGTATGGGTTATGGTCATCCAGAGAGACTGCATATAGTCCAAATCATGTTAATGCACGCTCATCATCTACTATTTATCTGCTTGCTCCTCAATACCCTCTTCAGCCTCCTGGAATGACGTTCATTTACCCCCATGAACATATTCACCAAACTTATCAACAGGTAAGCCGTAAGCCATTGTTTCTGTATTTATCTTTTCTTTATTTACAAATTAGCAAATCATGATTTCTGTGAATTGTGTTTTAATCTAGTTAAGTTTTGGCATTGAAAGTAAAAATGATGGTCCTTCAAATGATTTCAATAGTTCTGCTTCTGCTAGAAGGTCGGTTTTCTTCCACCCCTCAAATCTGTGAAGCAATTCCACTGAGGCTAATACAACTTGTCCCCTAGTTATAGTGATGCAATAATGACACCATAAAGGAGCAGTGTCAGACACATGAAGTGGTCTTGGTCTTGGTCTTGGTTTATTGTTCCCCCCCTAATAAAGATCTACTCCAAGTAAACTTGTTAGTGTATTTCAAATGTGAAAGTAATGATGTAGAAGTATGGTAAATACGGGTTCATACAATGCTAATTTTAGTCGAAATTCTGCATGGAATTCATTATGGCAAAGGAACAAGAAGAAAGCCAAGCTGAACATGTGACTTGTTCGTACTAGATGAGCTGTAGTAGTTAGGTGAAGGTTTTGAGTTGTAAATCAAGGTTTTAATTAGCATTGTCTGTTTGTACAAATCATAACTAGGTTTTTGTAGTTTCCCCTCATATATAAGGGGCCATAAGTGCACATGTAAATTCATTAAGAAATCAAAGAGCAGCCGCATTGGTCTGCAATTCACACAAACTCTCTGCATTTGCACTTTGCTTGGGCATTCAAATTATTTCTGACAATCTGGTAGAGGATGGCAGAAGTCTGCAAAACTCAACATGGTATCAGAGCCTTGTGCTCCTGATTACCAGAGTCTTTCATTCCTAAAAATGGGTAAGTTCAGCCGTCTTAGAACTCTGCAAATTGAAATTTATAGTTTCTGTTGTTTCAGCTAAAAACCATAGTATAAGATAAGTTGTTAAGAGAAAGCACCGAACTTTCTCACAAATTAGTTGTAAGAAGATAGATCTGTTGTTTGCTTGCATCAAAACATAGATTTTTGCTGCTCTTGCTGTGAAAGTTCAAAACCTTAGCCTGCTTGTACAACAAAACATAGACTTCTGTTGTTTTCTGTTTGAAAGATTGAAACTTTTGTCTGTTCCTGGCAACAAAACAAAGATTTTTGTTGCTTGTGTGAGTAAACCTGCCTGTTTGGGATAAACATTGCTTCTTTGGAGTGGTCTTGTGTTTGCAAAGGGTCTTTTAGGTTAAAGTTGGCAACTTTACTCTGTTTACTTTGAAAATGAAAGGTGGAAATGAGGAAGTTGCGGGAAATGAGTTGAATGTGAATGTGAATGGAGGAAACCAACAATAGGGTAATCATGATGGAATGACGATGATTAGGGTTGACCCAATCCTGTCAGGCTCAGAGAACTATGGGCCATGGAAAAGGGAGATGGAGTTGGCCTTGTCAGCCAGAAGAAGGTATGGGTTTGTGATTGGTGCAACAACAAAACCTATAACCAATGAGGCTCATATAGAGGCCTGGAATGCTAATAACAATTTGGTAATATCTTAATTGTTGCACAATGTGTCCAGACCTATCAAAATGGCAAATGTGTACACGCAAATAGCCAAGGAAATCTGGGACACATTGAAGAGAAGGTACTCAGTTCCAAATGGAGCCTAGAAATACAAACTAAGCAAAGAGACATATGAAGTGGTGCAGGGAAGCAAAAGTGTGGATGGGTAATACACTGAGCTTATCATCCTATAGGACAAGTATGAACAGATGAGTGATTTTCTTGTGATTGAGAATGTGACAGAAGCCATCACCAGGATGCTTGAAGCTATACAAAAATAGAAGAATTAAACCAAACTGTTCCAATTTCTAAATGGTTTGGACAACAAATTGTATGAAAACTTGAGAAGCAATGTGCTTATGATGAGTCAATTGCCCACAGTGGTCAGTTGATGAAGTTGTTGGTATGATTCTTCAAGAAGAAACCCAGATGGCTAACCTAAGCCACAGCAAGAGCAAGGAGAGTGAAATGTTTGCTATGATGATGAGAAGGGAGAATCGAGAGCAATTCTGCACTCATTGCCCTCAGATGAGAAACCACTAGACTGAAGAAGGCTTGAAAGTTATTGGGTTCCCTCCAAACCACCCTAAAATGAGAAGATGAATCAAAATGGAACAGGAAGAGGAAATGGAGGTCAATGGAACCAGAGAAACACTCAAGGAAAGTATTCAGCAAGGGGGAGCTAAGTGGGGGAACAACAACAACAACAACAACAATTTGAATAAGCCAAAGACTTATGGAAACCAGCACAAGTCTGCATCCAATGCTTAAATGGAAACTGAGCAACCTCACTTTGCTGCAATCTTGGAAACTTTGAATCAGCAAATTCAGCAGCTCATGAAGTATGCACCCAGCACCAGCAACTCAGGAAGTGCATGAGGAGACACTGATGAAGAGATTGACTGCAACTTTGCAGGTATGATCATTAGTTGTAGTGCTCATTCATCTAAATTTGAGTGGATCATTGACTCAGGTGCCTCTGACCACATGATTGCAAATTCCACCATGTTAGAAAACCGGATTGAGATTCAAAACAAACCTAAGGTGAATTTACCTAATGGGAAAACTGGCCTTTGTCATCCACAAGGGTGAACTCAGCCTAGTAGATGGGTTGAAACTGAAAGATGTCCTCTACATACCTGAATTTAAACAAAATCTGTTGTCTGTGCAAAAACTTGCCAGAGATAAAAACTGCATTTTGACTTTTTGTGACACCAAATGTAATGTGCAGGACTGTGTAAGCCACGAAGTCAAGGAACTAGGAAGAGCATACAGTGGTCTGTACTACCTAAATTCAATTTACAAAAAGGCTAACCACACCACAAAACCAGAACCTTTCTTAGGTCTGGAGATTGCTCACACACCTCAAGGCATTTTTGTTTCTTAAAAGAAGTATACTACTGACATTCTAAAAGAATTTGGCATTGAAAAGGAGAGACCCTTGAAAAATCCCTTTGGATGCTAATGAAAAACTAAACCAGGAAAGGGTATACCTCTCATGTCCTGACACATACAGGAGACTCATTGGTACGCTGATCTATTTGACTATATCAAGGCCTGATATCTCATTCTCTGTACAATTTTTGAGTCAGTTTATGCAACAACCTACATTTGATCACTGGCAAGCAGTAAGAAGGGTCTTGAGATACTTGATAGGGTCTCCTAGTCAGGGCATTCTCCTTGCAAACTCCTCTGCAGCCAAGCTTACTGCATACTATGACTCTGACTGGGCTTCTTGCTCTTTCTCTCGCAGATCAACAACTGGTTTTTGCATTCTTCTTGGCAACTCACCTATATATCAAGGAAATCTAAAAAACAAGGGGTGGTTGCCCGATCATCAGCTGAGATTGAATACAGGGCTATGGCCCTCACTACATGTGAAATTACATGGATTTTGTCTCTGCTCAAAGAATTGGGTCTCAAACATGTCAAATCAGCTGTGTTGAAATGTGATAATCAAACTACCCTGTCAATTGCAGCCAATCGTGTGCTGCATGAGAGAATTAAGCATATTGAGATCGATTGTCACTTTATCCGAGACAAAGTATCCCAAGGTACTTTTTTCCCTCCTATGTTCCCTCAAAACATCAAATCGCTGATGTTTTACTATGCAAGATGGGAGTTCAAGAATCTTCTCACTCTCATCTTGAGGGGGAGTGTAGAAGTATGGTAAATTCGGGTTCATACAATGCTAATTTTAGTCAAAATTCTGCATGGAATTCATTATGGCAAAGGCACAAGAAGGAAGCTAGGCTGAACATGTGACTTGTTCGTACTAGATGAGTGAAGCTTTTGAGCTGTTACTCAAGGTTTTAATTAGCTTTGACTTTTTGTACAAATCATAGCTAGGTTTTTATAGTTTCCCCTCACATATAACGGACCATAAGTGTACATGTAAATTCGATCATTCAGAAATTCAGAAATCAAAGAGCAATCGCATTGGTCTGCAATTCACACAAACTTTCTGCATTTGCACTTTGCTTGGGCATTCAAATTACTTCTGACAATCTGGTAGAGGACGGCACAAGTCTGCAAAACCCAACAAATGAAATAAGCCGAAACAAATTTCCTGAGCTGTGCCCGACTAAGCTTAGCCTCTAACAGATTTTGGAGGACCCGCCTTGGTTGACCATGGTTGAGCTGTTGTGCGAGTGTGACCAAGCCAAACCCAACACCTCATAGAACGCACTATGTTGTTGTTCTCTTTTTCTTTTCTGTTTTTTTTTCTTTCTTCACAGCCCTAGCTGTGATTTGTGAAACACCAATTTTGTTTAGGTCATGAAATAACTAGAACTTTATTAGTAATAGTTCTTGGGCCTTATGTTCTTTTGTTATGCCTGGTTATCAGCTGCTTGATTTCTTTGCAAATTGCAGCGTAGTACTTGTATGATGCACCTGATAGCTAATAAGTCGTTATTACTTGTCAAATTACCACTATTCCTACTAAATTAGCAAGGATAAGTGGGTATCGTATCCACAAGGAAGAGGGATAGCCTGATATGCAATTCTAATGCGGAAATGAAATAAACAAAGGAAATAAACAATAAAAGGGGGGTTATTGGTTTGGAAGTTGAAATAAAAGGGAAATAAACGGTATACCAAATTAATTAAGGCGACCCTCGGTGATAATCTAGTCTAACACCCTAATATAGCAAGTTTTACCTCTCTCTAATTATACCAATTCATAGATAGTGCCGCTTTTAACCAATTAATCCACTTTTATGGGAAATTTGAGTAACCGCTACCTAAGTCCCCTCCTTTAATCCTAATTTGTCTAGTGACCACTCAAACAAATCACAATCAAATGTATGAAGAGCAAGGATTAATAAAAGATTATGAACAACCCAAATTAGTATCTAATTAGCCTCAACCGCGACACTAATCCAATGTAATCTATTAGTTGTCTAATTAATTCCCCAATCACAAATTAGTCATAACCATACACTAATCATATGAAAGTTGCTTTCTTTTGGGTTAATAATCAATGACCGTCAACAATTAACCAAGCATAAGAAATACCCAATTCAATCTAATCAACCAATTAGAGAAAATAAGTGCAATTAACTCAAGCAATTAAAGAATAAGGAATTAATTACAATGAAATTAAAGGCAAATTAGAGAGAAGAAATCATACTAATACATAGGATGAAAGATGTATATTACACCAAGAGTCTAGAAGGAGATTAGCCTTCCATGAGAATTATTACACTAATTTTTGATATGAAATTCATAATAAAAGTACTTATTTTCACTAATCTCTCCAAGTTTCTCTCTCTAGAATTTAAAAGAAGATGAAAATAATATTACAAGTGATAATGTTTATTGAGGGGTTCATGCCCCTTTATTTAGCAAAAGTACAAAACACTAGAGGACAAAAGCAAAAGAATCCAAGAAAAACTGTCACCCAAGAAGGATCCGGAAACTTCCCGGAGGACGCTCCCCTCGACTCGAGGGAGCTACGTCTCGAGTCGAGGGAGCGTGGTCTCCCCTAGTCGAGGGAACATCTCCTCGGGTCAAGGAGCCTGTTGAAAAAAATAGGCACCCTGATGTGTCTTCTCGACTCGAGGGTTCTCCAGTTGAGGCCCTGCTGCGCACCCAATCTTCAACCCAATCATCCCAACTCATAAGCTCTACAAGTGACGATAAAATCAAGCCTAAAGGATCACTAAGGTGCTTAAAATAACCGAATTAATACACCACTATCGCACCATATCAAACTCCCCCATGCTTAGACCATTACTCGTACTCGAGTCATCCAATTCTCCTCACTTGACAACCATGGTCTCTCTTGCAGCACGGGGTGAGTTGCAACAAACAAATCCTTCAAACCAAAGAATCGCAAGCGAACAAAAACACTCAAAAGGTGCTAGTTAGAGTTGGAGTGGATGAAATGCTCAGCACCCCAACTCTAACCATCTTATCCTCCCTTCTCACACACTCTAAGTTAGGGGAAACTAACACAAACCACATTTTCCCCTACTTGGCTCAATGACTCCCTCAAAGCAATGCTCAAAATGAAGCTATCGAGCACGACTCACCTCTTAACAATCCACCGGCGCCCCTGTCATCATAATGCAAGAGGATTTCTAACCTAGGACCACCAATAACTATCACCGACCCTCCTTATAACTCCCGTAGTGATCCTAACCCGTTATGCCCCGAACTCCTCATCTTATGTCGCCCGCCATGGAATGCTCAACAATGGTGGGGATGTGCGTCAAATTGTTCCACAAAACATCGGGTTCGAAAACCTCCAATGGCCTAAACACTCCCATTTCTCCATCCTCACAACCAAAGCATTGATTGACACCCGTGTAGCATAAATTGATTCTCCTCGACCCAAGCATGAATAGAATTCTCCGGTTGGTTGCGTCATGCTTAAAAGTAGAGAGGAATTCGACAGTCCACTTCGGGTAAGTGGGGACTGATTTCCAAAGGAATCGTGGCACACCACCACGCTTGAGTAGCATTGTAATAGACTCGGTTAGCCCCAACTTCTCAATCAATTCCACATATAAGAATCGGGTGGCATGCATCTTATGTTCGGTGGCAAGCTTGTTAAATTTCAATTTCTCATCATCCGTTAATCCCACCACCTTATGCTCTCTCCATGGGGCAATAGGTTTTGGAGCCGCCTTTTTCTTTTTGAAAGGGCCGGATTCAATGTCGTTCTTGCCCATGTTCACAAATGTTCACAACCACAAGATACCACAACCACTTCACCAACATTTCCTCAAAACACAATTTCCCCAAATTGAACAACAAATTGATTATACACTCCAAATTTGCAAACCAACGTTACCCCTTTCGACTTGAACAAATTCAACACTTCAAAACACTTCACCAATGCATATTAATAACAAAGCACTCACAAGAACCAACACAGCCCAATCACTAAGCAATTTTCGAATTTGGGTGGAAAGCTTACCAAAAATTGGTGGTTCAGTGAAATTTGTGGCAAATTTATCCTCCTCAACTTTGGTAGAAATGATTTCGACCCTTAGAGATGCTTCTCCAACCTTCAATTTCACTTGGGATGGCTTAAATCAAAAACCGCCAAATTTCTAGGGTTTTCGGATTTCTTGAGAAAAACTGAAAATTTTGTGTTTTGGGGTGAAAATTGATGTGGTGGAGTGTTTTTAGAAAGGCTTTAAGAATGGTTTTGCAATTTCAAGCGATTTGAGTGAGTTTGGGGGTGAATGTTGTTGTTTGTGAGGGAGAAGAAAGAGAAGGGAGTGAAGGTTGAAGATGAAGAAATGAAGAGAAGTGAAAAGAAGGACGGGGTGTCGGGTTGAAAAGAACCCAGAAAATCACACTCCTCGAATCGAGGGTGATCTCCTCGACTCGAGGAGATTGTTCATAAAAAATCTTACTCTGTCGCCCTTCCTCGACTCGAAGAGACACTCCCTCGACTCGAGGGTAATGCTTCTCAACTCAAGGATCTTGTTCTTCAAATAGGTCACCCTGTCGACTTTCCTCGACTCGGGGTGATGCCTCCTCGACTCGAGGAGAGGCACAATTTCCGCCCCTCTTCTTGTTCTTGTCCTCGCATTCTCTGCCAACCTTGCTTGTTGTTAAGATCAGACCGATTTTACCTATGAAAGACCTATGACTCTAGTATCACACATATCATACAAATGGCTTGGGTTGCCTCCCAAGAAGCGCCTTTGTTTAACGTCAGACTCGGGGCCCACTCCCCTAATCTCTATTTTCGGCTCAAAAATTGAGATTTCCTCCACGGTCTCCACTCCGTTCCCCTCAAAGTACGGTTTCAACCTATGATCATTCACTTTTAAGGCCTTTTCCTTGTTTTCCTCAAAAATCTCCACCGCACCATGAGGGTACACTTTAGAAACGGTGTACCTTGAGCGTAATTTCTCGGGGAAGAGTTTCAATCTTGTTTGGAACAATAATACTTTATCTCCCACGATGAATTTCTTCCTTCCCAACAATTTGTCATGCCACGCCTTAGTTTTTTCCTTGTAAATGGTAGCATTGTCATATGCCTCAAGGCGTAGCTCTTCCAATTCTTGGAGTTGAAGTTTACAATGAATACCGACCTCACCCATGGCCAAATGAAGAGATTTTATGGCCCAATAAGCTCGGTGCTCTAACTCTACCGGAAGGTGACAAGACTTCCAAAACACTATCCGATACGGGGACATACCAATCGGTGTCTTGAAAGCCGTCCTATATGCCCAAAGAGCATCATCCAATCTCAAATTCCAATATTTTTGCCTTGGATTCACGGTCTTTTCTAATCGACTTCACTTCCCGATTTGACACCTCGGCTAGCCCATTGGTTTGTGGGTGGTACGGAGTTGGCACTCTATGAACCACATAAAATTTCTTGAGCAAAACACTAACCATTCTATTCCAAAAGTGAGTCCCCTTGTCACTTATCAACGTCTTGGGGATGCCAAATTTCGAGGATATGCGTGATCTAAGAAACTCCACCACTACACGAGAATCGTCAGTCTTCGTGGCCTTTGCCTCCACCCACTTGGAGACATGGTCCACGGGTAATAAAATGTAGAGGTGGCCGTGGGAATTCGGGAAGGGTCCCATGAATCGATGCCCCAAACATTGAAAATTTCACAAAATATAATGGGAGTTTGAGGCATCTCATTCCTAAGGGAATTATTTCCCACCCTTTGACATTTGTCACAAGATTGACAAAAGTTATATGAATCTCGAAAAAGGGTGGGCCAACAAAACCCGCTATCAAGAACCTTGAGAGCGGTTCTTTTGGACCCAAAGTGACTACCACAAGCATGTGAATGACAAAACGAAAGAAAGGAAGTTACCTCTTCATCGGGAATGCATCTCCTTATGACCTTGTCCGACCATTGTTTCCATACATACGGGTCATCCCACATGTAGAACCGGGCATCACTTCTCAACTTATCTCTTTGAGCTTTGTTGAAATTCGAAGGGAACTTGTTGGATGCCAAAAAGTTGACGACATTGGCATACCATGGTTGCGTAGACTTCTTCGCATTGATAGAATAGAGGGTCTCATCCGGAAATTTCTCTCCAATCTTGTCATTTGCATAGGATGAGCCATTATCATGCATGATCCGGCTAAGATGATCGGCAACCCCATTCTCCGCACCCTTCTTATCCCGAATCTCCACATCAAACTCACTTAGAAGCAAAACCCATCGAATAAGCCTCGGTTTAGCCTCCTTCTTGTTCATCAAGTACCGTATAGCCGCGTGATCACTATATACCACCACCTTGGTGCCCAAAAGGCATTGTCGAAATTTCTCCAATGCAAAAACTACGGCCCACATCTCATTTTCCGTAGTTGTATAGTTCATTTGGGCATCATTCAACATTACGGACGCATAGTGGATCACATGGCTTGCCGTCCCCTCCTTTTGACCTAGGACGGCTCTGACAGCAAAGTCACTTGCGTCACACATGATTTCGAAGGGGGCGGACCATCTTGGAGGTTGAATAATTTGAGCGGAAACAACTCGGGCTTTCAACTCATCAAAAGAGGTTTTACAAGTGTCGGAAAAATTGAACTCTACTTCTTTTTGGAGGGGAGCACACATGGGTGAGGCGACCTTAGAAAAATCCCTGATAAAACGGCGGTACAAACCCGCATGCCTTATGAATGACCTAACCTCCTTCACATTTGTCGGATAGGGTAGTGCCGAAATAACATCGATTTTGGCATGGTCCACTTCAATCCCCTTCTCCGAGATCACATGACCCAACACTACCCCACTCTCCACCAAGAAGTGACATTTTTCCGAGTTGAGTATTAGATTTGACTCAACACATCGACCCAACACCCATTCAAGGTGGTTAAGGGCTTGTTCAAAATCATCCCCATGCACCATAAAGTCATCCATAAACACCTCAATAAACTCCTTGACATATTGCGAAAAGATACACATCATGGCTCTTAGAAAGGTGGCCGGGGCATTGCACAAACCGAACGGCATCCTCCTATAATCAAAGATTCCAAAAGGGCACGTGAAAGTGGTTATCTCTTGATCTTCCGGCTCAATTTGAAATTGGAGATAACCGGAATAACCGTCCAAAAAACTATAATATCTATGCCAGGCTAGCCTCACTACCATTTGGTCAATGAAGCGCAATGGAAAGTGGTCTCTGCTTGCATTGTCATGGCATTTAACCACCTATAATCAATACATACTCTCCATCCGGATTGAAGTCGTGTCAACACCATCTCTCCTTGATTATTTTCCACCACCGTCAACCCCTCCTTTCAATACGCCAAATAATACATAAGACACCGGGTTGAAAACCATATATGCACCGGTTGCAACCGGTGTCTGGACTGCCGGTGTCCTATGTTAAGACACCGGTTGTCTTGAAAATACCCGATGTCAAAACTAAGACATACAACACCGGTTGCAAGGAAAACCGGTGTCGTATGTTGACATAAGACTCACCAATTTGGTAGGACATTTGACACCGGTTTGACCCAAAATCGGAGTCATATGTACCCCGGTGTTGACTTTTCTGGGTATACATTTGACACCGGTTTGACCCAAAACCGGTGTCATATGTACCCCGGTGTTGACTTTTCTGGGTACATATTTGACACCGGTTTTGGGTACATATTTGACACCAGTTTTGGGTCAAAACCGGTGTCATAGGTAGTTTTTTTTTTTTTCGCTTGAGTGACATTTGACACCGGTTATTGTAAAAATCGTTGTCATAGGGTAGATTTTTTTATTTATTTTGCTTGCTTCTGCCCGGCCAGGGAATTGGCGACTACAACAATTAGTGGCCAATTCCCACATTACAAACATACAATACGATTATGCCGTTTCAACGATACCAATTTCCAAAACCTCGACTACAAGAAACCAAGTCTATTCTTTGCTATATAACAATGGAGCTTCAAATTCACTCTATATATAATAAGCATACATTCAATCTCAATTACTCCACAACATTTCTCCAAAATATAACAATGGAGATCTCTTGCTTTTTCTAGTTTCAAATTTCCTAACTAAAACTTATTAACATTTCTCACTACGGCAAAAATGGCCTTCCAGAACCTACGTAAGAGAACGGAATTTTAATAAACCGTCCTCAAAAGTTATTTAAGAGCGGGTCCCAATATAACCGTTCTTAAAGTCGAATCGAGGGGAAAAAAAAACCTATCTTTAAGAACGGTTATGGGTAAAAACCGTTCTAAAAGCCTGTGTCAATTAAAAGACCAAAGCTTTTAGAACGGTTTTATCCAAAACCGTTCTTAAAGGCTGGGCTTTTAGAACGGTTTTGTTGGAAACCGCTCTAAAAGGCAGGGTTAAAAAAAAACCCTTCAAACTTCATCCTCATTCTGCTTCGATTGTCTTCAACCCAGAAAAAAAAAAAAAAAAAAAAAAAAAAGCTCATCAACGTTACGACGATTGACTTCAACCAAGAAAAAAAAAATCTCAATTATTTGCAATCAATAATTTCTATAATGTATTACCAATTCATTATTAGTATTGTTAATCTTCTCAAAGTTATTCTTCTCAAGGTTATTCTTCTCAAGGTTCTCGATTCTTATCCCTAATTGAGTTGTTGAAGATTGTTACTACAAATTGGGGCAACCATCTCCGGCGACCGGACTTCGATTTGGGCAATCATACTCCGGCGACTACACTACAATTTGGGCAATTATCAATCTCTAATTCAATAGCAAGTAAGTTTTTTATCTAGCTTTTTGTTCTTTAATTTATAAATTAAAGTAGCTAGTTAGGTTTTAGCTAGGTTAATTAAGTAGAAGAACTTTAGACTATGTAGGTTGCCCATCATATGTTGAGTTGGTGTTTGTGATTTAGAACGGTTCTTAGAAGAAACGTTCTCATATTGTATATGTATTTGTTTTTTGGATTTTTGTTCAAATTTGTCGCTTTGTGAGTATGATAGGATAAGAGAACGGTTTTGCATAATTGTGTTGTCTAAGGTGATTAGATTGTTTAGTTATGCTAGGTAAACCACTAATTCAAAAATGGCATTGCATATATGTCTACTTATCGATATAGTAAGTTGAAACGATTGTTGTGTTAATACAAATGACGCGGTGAATTTTATGTTGATTTATGACTATAGATATGGATTTAGACGATCGCAAATGGATAACAACATCAAAGATAGGTGACAAAGAATATGAAGATGGAATTCTAAGATTCTTTGCATTTGTTGAAATTTTTTTTAAAGATCTAAAGAATGTGTCTTGCCCTTGTTGGAAGTGCCATAATATGAGGTGGTTTTCTTGGCAAACTGTAAAGATACATTTGAGAAAGTCAGAGTTTGATTTGGCTTATGTGAGATGGGTTTTTTACGGGGAATCAAATGGTGGTGGTGAACTTAATATTCATTCTAATGTTCACAAAGATGTTAATGTTAATGTGAATGTTAATGAGACTTTTGTTCAACAAGTACATGCGAATGATATAGAGCAAGATATGGATGTGCTATCTGAATACAATGATGGTAATAAGGAGTTTGATGATGAGATCAATGAGGTTGATGATGATGTTGTTAATGAGGTTGATGATGATGTTGTTAATGAGGTTGATGATGATGTTGTTAACGAGGTCGATGATGCCGACATTAGTGGAGATGACCCAGAAATGATAAACAATTTATTGAATGAGAATGAAAAAAGTTTGTACAAGGGTTGTAAAAAATACACCAAATTGCCAGCTGTTCTAAAATTGTTTAATTTAAAAGTGACAAATGGGTGGAGTGATAAAAGTTTTACTGATTTGTTATAGTTATTGAATGATATGCTGCCCGAAGGAAATACCCTCCCTACTCGTACATATAATGCAAAGAAGATGATGGCTTCAATGGGTTTTGGTTATAAAAAGATACATGCTTGTCCAAATGATTGCATCTTGTATCGCAATGATTACGAGAATGAGATAAATTGTCCTATTTGCGGTGCTTATCGCTATAAGGAGAATCGATATGGGGTTCCGGCGAAAGTGTTGTGGTTTTTTCCAATAATACCAAGATTTAGAAGACTTTTTGCAAATCGAGAGGATGCAAAGTGGTTGACATGGCATAAATCAGGAAAGGATAGGGAAAATGATGGTAAGTTGAGGCATCCGGCAGATGGAGCTCAGTGGAAGTTTATTGACTCCAAATATTCTGATTTTAGTAAAGAGCCAAGAAACTTACGCCTTGCTTTGTCCACCGATGGGATGAATCCGTTTGGCAATTTGAGTAATACTCATAGCACTTGGCCCGTGATATTGGTGACTTACAATTTGCCTCCACACCTATGCATGAAACGGAAGTATATGATGTTGTCTTTGTTGATATCCGGGCCTAAACAACCTGGAAATGACATTGATGTATACTTGGCCCTTCTTCTTGATGACTTAAAATTGTTGTGGAATGAAGGTGTACTGCGCACGTTTTCGATGCTCATACAGGCAATTCATTCAAGTTAAGAGCATTATTGTTCAACACTTTACAAGATTTTCCTGTTTATGGAAATCTCTCGGGAAATTGTGTGAGAGGGGGTAAGGCTTGCCCTATATGTGAGGACGATGCTGATATCATTCGTCTCAAAGAAGCAAACAAAAATGTTTATCTCGATCATCGTAGGTTTTTATGTGAAAATCATAGATATCGTAGATTTAAGAAAGCTTTCAATGGACGGACCGAGCACCGGCCGCATCCTAAGAGGTTGTCTGAATCAGAAGTCTACGATAAAGTCAAAGACCTACCAATCACATATGGCAAGAAAGGTAAAAAGTTTAAAAACCAGCAAAGAATCACAATTGGGTATAAGAAGCGATCCGTGTTCTTTGAACTCCCTTATTGGAAAGATTTGTGTGTTAGACATTCTCTTGATCTCATGCACATAGAGAAGAACATGTGTGAAGCTCTTGTTAGTACTTTGTTGAATATTCCTTCGAAAACCAAAGACACCGTTCAAGGAAGGAATGACATGATTGCATTATGGGAGGTAAGAACTGAATTGAAACCACAATTGAAAGGGTCGAAATACTTTCTACCTCCGGCTGCCCATACTCTCTCAAAAAAAGAGAAAAGAGCATTTTGTGAGTGCTTGAAAGGAGTTAAAGTTCCGGAAGGGTATTCATCTAATATCAGTAGTCGAGTTTCTTTGCAAGATTTGAAACTTGTAGGTATGAAATCTCATGATTGTCATACGCTAATGCAACAATTGTTGCCGGTGGCTATCCGTTCTATTTTGCCCAAGAAAGTTCGTTGTGCTCTAACGAATCTTTGTTTGTTCTTTAATGCCATTTGTAGTAAAGAGATTTCTGTTAAGGAATTGGACGCCTTGGAAGAGGGTGTTATATTCACTTTGTGTCAGCTTGAAATGTATTTTCCTCCTTCCTTTTTCGATATTATGGTTCATTTGCCTGTTCACTTGGTAAAAGAGGTGAAAGAGTGTGGTTCGATATATTTGAGATATCAATATCCTTTTGAGAGACTCATGAAGATTTACAAAGATTATACAACCAATAAAGCTTATCCGGAAGGATGTATTGCAGAGCGTTACATCATTGAGGAGGCGCTTTCTTTTTGCTATGAGTTTTTTTCGAATGCTAAACGTATCGGTTTACCTAAGCCTCGTCACACTATGCCAAAAATCACATATAACACCGGAACATATAACACCGGAACGCTAATAACCGGTGTTAGAATTTATAAAGACACCGGTTTGGGAGCAACCGGTGTTAAAAGATATAAAAATTAAAAAGAATATTCTTGGGAAAATATAAAACACCGGTTCTCTAGATAACCGGTGTCTTATGTGTACTCAAATATAAAATAAAAAATACAAAAATTATTATTGCACACATATGACACCGGTTTTAGACACAACCGGTGTCTTATGCATATTCAAAAATAAAATAAAAAACTAAAAGAATTATTATTGCACACATATGACACCGGTTTTAGACACAACCGGTGTCTTATGTATATTCAAAAATAAAATAAAAAATAAAATAAATAATATTGCACACATATGACACCGGTTTTAGACATAACCGGTGCCTTATGTGTATTTAAAAGAAAACAAAAAAAAAATTTAATTCATATAGAACCCTAAACGTTTGCCTCATATTCCCCCATCTCAAAACAGCCATTTTTCCCCATTTCTCTTTCCGCTCTCCTCTCTCCTATATATCTCCCCCCTCAAACGACCCCTACATGTTTGCTTCTCCATTCTTCAATTCCTTCTCTGCGGCAATCCTTTTTTCTCATTCCCCATTCTCTCTCTCCCTTCGATTCATATAAACCCGGCCCTTTGCCTTTGGTAAGTACTCTTTCCATGCAAATCGTAACCGCGACGGAGGGTTCAAGATGGCCCTCACTCCATCCCTTCTCCATAAACAACCACACTTTATCCCTCTTTCTCCAAAATTTTCGAATAATTTCTTTCAAAAGCTAATCCTTCCCCAAAAAACAAATTCTTTACATGTGAATCAGTTTCTTCGATGAGAGGCTAATCTTTTATGAACACAAGGTTTCCAATGGAAGATGTATAATTTATTTCGATGTTTATTAATCTATGTAAGTTTTGTGAATTTTGTTAGGTTTTTTTGTAGATCTAGTTTTATTTTTTGTAAACCTTTGTAAATTTGTGATATTGAAATTCCTTCTTGACCTTCAATTAATTGTGGATTTCTTTTTGTATACAATATTATTTGTAGATCTGCTTTCGTTTGTAATTCCTTTAATTTGGGTTTATTTTCAATCATTTGATTGATATGTATGATGTGAAAGATACTTTGATTAATTAATGTTGGTTTTTTAGATTTCGATTGTTCATAGTTGTTGCAGAAAAAATTTGTGGTTTAGTTTTGGATTGGTCTACAAATTTTTCGACATTGAGATCTAAATTTTTTTTGTCCAATTTCGGATTGTACAAATGTGTCTGATCTATCGTAATCAATTTAGCTGCAATCGTAATTATCTATATCACTTATGCATTAGTTGTTTATTAATTGGGTCTATAAGATAACATCGACAAATAGTAGACGAATTGTACACATGTGTCTGATTCGTTGTCTTCGATTGTTGCGGAAACGTTGTAGACGAATTTCTGGCAATTCAACCCAGAACCATAACATTCAAATTTTTTCGAATATGATTCTGTTTTGAATCATCATTCGTTTTTTTTTTTTCGGTATACATAAGACACCGTTTTTAACAAACACCAGTGTCTATGGTGTGAATATGATTTGGGTTGAACAGGACATAAGACACCGGTTTTGACCGTAACCGGTGTCTTATGTTTTAACTTTTAACACCGGGTCTCTACATGTCAACCGGTGTCTTAGGATACGACACCGGCAGTCCAGACACCGGGTGTAACCGGTGTCTATTAAAATTTGTACTCGGTGTTAAATCTTATTTCTGGCGTAGTGTCACATTGATAGAATGGAAGGTAAAGGGATCAGTGGTCACAAGAACATCCAGCTTACTTCCGAAGAAAAACATATGGTCCATACTTATGTTCTAAACAATGATCCTGACGAGGACCTTCTTGCTTATTTTGAGAACCATAAATTGTATGTGAGGGAAAACAATCGGAGCAAATGTGAAAAGTGGATAGAGCAAGAGCACCATCGGAAGTTTGGTACTTGGTTCAAGAATGAAATTTTGAATGAAGACCCTAACTATGTTTCCGATCATCTCTTTACTTTGTGTTTTGGCCCAAGTGCACAAGTGTCATCATATTCTGGCTATGCAATTAATGGGTACACATTCTATGCTGTAGCTCAAGACGCTAAAAGTACAATGTAAAATAGTGGTGTATCTCTTGAATCAGTGGCATTGCACTTTGCTAGTGCAAAAGACAAGAATCCAAAAGAAGCTTCTATGCTCTATTATGGGAGAATCGAAGAGATATGGGAAATATTTTACCAATGTATTCGGATTCCCATATTTAGATGCAAATGGGTTGACAATAATAATGGTGTAAAAAAAGATGGGCCATTTACATTGGTAACTTTGAAAAAGTCGGTTATAGAGATGGAGAGTTCATATTGGCTTCCCAAGCTGTACAAGTACTTTATGTCACTGATCCTTGTGATAAAAAATGGTCGGTTGTTTTATCTACTAAAGCTAGACATAAGGTTGACGAGTACGAAGATGAATCAATATTCAAGGGTTTAGATTCTCCAATACTCGTTGATGAATCTAATAATAATGATTCATTGGAATACGTACGTGACGATCATGTTGAAGGAGCTTGGGTAGATGTCGATTCCGTTCACGGAAAAAGAGGTTCAACTTCACAATCTAATGAACGTGTGCGTAGAGATGTACGTAGTTTACTTTTATTTAATTTAATTTATCATCATTTTTAGTTATGAACTTATATGTTCATTATCTCATGATTTTTTTTATGTTTATATGTTTATCATCATTTTTAGTTACGAACTTATATGTTTTTTTTTTTTCTATCTAATAAAATTTTCAATGTTAATGTGTTTGTAGGTTGATAACTTGAGGGATGACGACTAGAAGGAGAAAATCAAGTGGTAGCACTAACGATGATGGAGGTGAGTCGGAAGGTGAGAGAGGTCCGAGTGTGCTTTTGCAATGTGCGAGGGCCTTACAAGAGAAGAGACCTATTCTTTTGGAGTGGAGTGAGAATTGGTTACTTCCTATGGGGACACACCCTTCCAATTTCAGTTCTTGGATAGGTATAATTACTCGTAGACACGTGCCTTGCAATTTGAGGAAATGGAAAGACCTAAACAAAGCAACCGCGAGGCGAATATGTGAAGACATTGAAGTAAGTTAGAAACATCCTTTTACCTAATATAATATATATAGTAGCTATTAAATAGGCATTTATCATTAACTTTTAATGATATGTAATTGTGTTTGCATTATGTAGGGTGCTTTCTTTGTTCCTGACGCACGTAAAGGTCATTGGATTCTATGTGAGGCTGCTAAACATTTCAAAAGATGGAGATGTACCCTTCACATCCATCATATGTATATATATGACAAGGAAGACAAGAAACACACAAAGAGGTTAGGTATAAATAATGTGAAACCTGATTGTTATGAGCAAATCACTCACGAACAATGGGACGACTTTGTTGAGTATCATACCTCCGATGTATTTCTAGTAAGTTTGCAAAATTGAATCATCCTATTTTTGATAATTTAGATCATTTTTATTTATATTATTTGCTCATATTTACTTGTTACGTTTTGTTTTGTTTTTTACAAGAAAAAAAGCAAGAGCGGAGTTGTCAATATTAAAGAGAAGAAATCACTATATTATGGGTCTCGAAAAGGGTATATCGGAATCAATGAGGAGATTGTAAGTCACTATATCGCTTCATTAAAAGGCTTATCTTCAATACTATATATATATATATATATATATATATATATATATATATATATATATATATATATATATATATATATATATATATATATATATTTATTTATTTATTTATTTATTTATTTTGTTAATTATAACTATCCTTTCTTTTCAATTTCATTAAGGTCGAAGATTGTGCAAAACAAGGGATCGAGATACAAAATGTACCTAGATATCTCACTTGGCTAAAAGGACATTCGAGAAAAAAAGGCGAAATGACCGATTATGACAAAGAAATTGTAAAAACGAACATTTATTTTTCGATCAATAAATTAAACCAATTTTTTGTTCTTAAAATTTTTTCTCATTAATAGTAATAATAATTTTTTTTCATGTAATTAGGCAAGGTTGGAAAAGGAGGCTAAGGAAGGAAAATTTATTCCACAAGGCCGAAATGATATTTTGGTAAGTGCGGTTAAGAAGCGTGACCATCCGGGACGTGTTCTAGGGATGCCTACAAGTCTCACCATTTCCGATGTCTTTGGTAAACAAAAAAAACGGAGTTCGGAACTTAAGTTGGAAGAACAACTTCATGTTACCCAAGATAAGCTTAATTCAACTCTAAATAAGGTCGATATGTTAGGGCAAATTGTTATGTCTATGAGTGATGATGTGCTTAGTCAAGTGCAAATGGAGTTGTTATCTAAAGTTTTTCCGGTTAGTTCTCAATTTTCTGGAAATCGTGATGATATGGAGGAAGTAGCCGGTATTAACTCGAAAACTCCTCAAAATCAAGAGGATGAAGCTGATTATCATACTCCACCTCATATGTAATTTCAACAAAGTAGTCCGATTGTTATTCCAAAGACATCTCATAATTTTGTAGATCCCGGGCATGAGGTAAAATTTTCATTTATCTATTCATATATTATTGTATGAAAAGTAAATTTTGTTTTATAATATTGATTTGAGATGTACATGTTAGTTGTGTTCTAGGAATGGACGGAGTGTCTATTTTTATCGCCGAAAACGGGAGACATAGTGGCAGAGGGGAAGGCTAGGAATCATGATCCAAGAAGCACGGTTTCCATCAGTGTACATTGCATGTCTCTACCCGATAACTATAAGGAAGTGATCATACTCAAAGATATCGTGCCACATGAACCATTGCCATATCCCAACTCAGAGTTAGCTTTTGTTAGTCAAGCCGTAAACATCCGAACTATATGGCTTATTGCATATATTTATCCCAAAGAATATTATAAGGTAATTTTATATTCTTTTTTCTATATGTTTGTCATGATTATAATTTTTTTAAATTTGTTGATAGGGTAAAGTCATATATTATTATGGATTTTTTGTTTCATTATTTGTTATTAGGCGGCGAAAGAACCATCAAAGAAAACTCGTCCGTCCTCCAGCTCCAAACCTACTCGTGATCAAATACAGAAGTTGACTGTTGAGCAAAAAAAGAAGGTCGTGAGAACAGTTTTGATAAAAAAACCTTTGGAGAGAGTCTTTGAAAATGAAGGCGGAGAATGAAATGAAGGAGATTCTTATTCCTGAACATATGACCCACAATGAGCAAACAGCATATGTTGGTTGGGAAGAGATGCAAGAATGGGGTCTTCAAGACGAAATTCAATCTACTCATATGATCATATTCATGAGGTAAGAATTTGCATACAATAGTTCTTATCTTTTCATTTTATATTTTTCTAAATTCATCACATTTTATACATGCATAAATTCCCAATTTGTATGATATAGGTACTTGCATTATATGGCCACCCAAAATGGGACAATTCATTGCTATGGGTTTTTGGATCCAAGTATGTTGTCCCCAATTAGTGTTGCAAGCAACGAAAGACGTGTGGCTTATATTTTAAAAACATTTCAATGTACATCATGTCTAAGTGGTGGTAAATTGTTCTTTGCTCCTTATAATGAAAGGTATCTTTTGCATTCTTATAACACGTTTTGATTGTTTGTCTATTTCCGGCCATGAATGTGATATTATTGTTTCATAATTATAGTTCCCATTGGATGCTTGCGGTGGTGAATCCCGGAGCACGGATTGTTTATTGGTTAGATTCCGCCAATACAAGAGATGAACCCCCACAATTCTTATTTAATCTACTAGCCGAGTAAGTTTTATTTTTATCTATTATTTTAATTTCGAATTTATTACTGCTATGTTATAGGATAAGAACTTGTATATAAACTTAATGTGTACGTAGGAGCAACAATAGATTCCAGAGTGTTAATCCTCTTGCGAGTCTTGAAAAATCCTCATAGTTAAGATGAACTATGGTGACGGTAAATCAATCATAATAACTTGTTGTCTTTTGTTTTTCAAATAATTTTTTATCTAAAACATGTTTATATGGAGTAATTAACTTTATTTCGTGATTTAATGTAGGTCCCTCGACAACCTTTAGGATCAATGGATTGTGGCTACTATGTGTGTCGCTATATGAAAGAAGTAATTGAAACAGGCAAAAATTTCATTCCCAAATCGGTAATTATGAAAAACTACTAACTTTCATAAATTTAGATTTTTCTCAACAATGAATTTGGAATCCTCTCACAATAGGTTGTGATTATTGACTATAGTTTTGTGTTCTTTTGTAGTATGTTATCAAAGACCGTCGGCAATACTACTCCGATAAAGAAATTGATGAAGTGCAAGACATATTGGCCGACATAGTTCTTCGGGTTGGTCAAAACGATGATGACATCATTTAGCATGCATATATAAGGTAATTTAGTCATATGTAGTATCGGATAGTTAAGTACCTTAGCTTGCATGCTATATGGTAGTTGATAGAGAACTTAGATTTTGTAGGATGGCCGGGAACTTGGATTTGTTGAATATATAGTAGCTGTTAGATGAAAATGGTGCTGGACATTGCTATTGTACTTTGGAGTATGAGAATGGTGTAGAAGAATGGGTATGATTTGTGGAGTAGAAGAATGAGTATGGTTGTTTCTCATTTTTTCGCAGGTTATAGGCGCGGTCCGCATTGTTTTGATGACAGACCGCCAAATTTTTCTGGATAGGAGGCCTGTATATTCATCCTAAAAAAAAAAAAAACACACACCTAAGAGAACGGTTTTTACCAAAACCGTTCTCATAGATTTCCACCAAAAACGCGCGCCAGCAGGCAATTCAAAATTTGAGCAAGGGCCTAAGAGAACGATTTTTAACAAAACCGTTCTAAAAGGTAAGGTGCCTAAGAGAACGGTTTTGTCAAAAACCGTTCTAAAAGGTCTTTTAGTCCATAACCGTTCATATACCCTTTTAGAACGGTTGCAACCGTTCTCTTAGGCTTTAAGTACCGTCGTCTAGAGAACGGTTCTACAACCGTTCTGCTTAGCTTTAGGGGAACCGTTCTTGAAGGCCATTTTTGACGTAGTGCTAATTAACTTAAAGAGAATCTAAGTGTTTCAAGAAATCAAGGTAGATTTGAACACTTACAAGCAAAACTCGGTAGGTAGCTAGAGATCTTTTTCGTCTCCTTCTTCATTTCCATCTACAAAGACATATGTAGCCCAAAGATCTCTTATTTTTTCCACTTGTTCATTCGTAAATTGCTTGCAACCCTTCACAACATAATAAAACGACAAATTGAATTTAGATAACCAAAACTTAAACATTTATAAATTACTATAGGATAGATATATGTTTTGATATTTAGCGTAATTGGAATAGTTGTGGCTTTCTTTTGGATTATCTCGAACATGTAACGGCAAATATAATATGCACAATCGTGACATCCTAAGGGTTGACGGGGACACTACAAAACAAAATAAAAAATAATTAAGCCCAAATTCGAACGCATAAATAAGATATCAAAAGTATAGTTAATAAACACAAAAAATTCAAACGTATCATTATAGTATGCCATTTCATAAGCATCGACTTCTTATTCAACTTGTTTAGGGGATCCAAAGTCATGATCCTCGTTACGGCGTTGGTTAAAGAACACGGTATTCCAATATAATTAAAAGATATAATTAAATAACAGTGGATTTTAAAGAACAATGGAGTTTAAAGATATATAATATATACATACTCTTGTATTAGATTTACGAAGAAATTCGGGTGGTTTCTTACTCCCTCTTCATGGATCTAACCAATACCCCGTTCCTGACGGTGGATGAATCACAGCTAGCATCCAATGCGAAGTACACATTATCAAAATAATTTAAGTTATGAAATATAAAATAAAAAAATCATCTAAAATTTGTAAAACTAGTTACCTTTCATTATAAGGTGCGAAAAATATCTTTTGCCCGTGTGCACATGTTGTACAAACGAACGCACTAAAAATATAATTCCCACGATCATCCTCATCATCAACCGGTGTTATAGGAGTCAAAAATGTCGGGCATAAAAAACCATACAAACCATCTACACGTCTCCTTTCACACAACTTTTTCAAATACCTATTACAAAAAACACAAAAAGAAAGTGTCACAGTATAAATTTACCAATATATATGAGTATCTAAACTAATTATTATTTTTCTTAAACAAAGGTATTATTAGTGACTTACAAGATAAATGTCGTAATGTGAGTAGATTGAATTTGCCATTGATAACACCATTGCTCCATCTCTTCCGGTGTCACAAACAAGTCTTGCATATTATGAAGCATGTGCTCAGGTACATGCAAAACTTTTCCCGAATCTCCGGTTTTCTTCATGTTTCGAGCTTTCTTACAAAGCCACTTCGTCAACATAGTTCTTCTCATATTCATTTTATCTTCCGGTGTTATGAATTCCGAAGAGGAAGTTGAAATGGACGTAGGGGTCGAATTGTTGATTGGTGGTGTGTTGTTATTATTCGTAGAGTTATCCGCGTCATTCTAAATGATCAAACAAAATAAAACACTTGTTAAAATTTAAATATAAATCAAATATAAATATAAGAATTTCAATAATGAAGTATAAATTACCGTTTCAGGCAATATATATATATGAAAGGAGAAGGCCACAACACATAACCACCAAGGGCCGAAGAGAGAAAACAAGCTTCTGGAGTCGGAACTGACAATTCGGCATTTGGCACCAAGTCTTTAGAGATACTCTGTTGAATAATTTTAAATAACCGCAAGCCCACGGCTGTTATAGCTAACAATTATGGGTCAATCCGACGAGGATATTGTACCAAGTTATTTTACTGTGTAAATTAGAGTGAAATTGCTAATAAAACTGAACTACTACCTAAAATCGAAGCGAAACAAACTTACGAATGCTACTAACAAGCAAACGAACAAACCAAACAAAGACAACTAAATCAAGCAAACGAAGAACAAACTAAAAGGACGAACAAACAAAACTAATCAAGCAAACAAGTAAAACCCAATTGACATAAAATTAATCTAATGCACAACAAATTGAAATTAGAACAACACATCAATACAATAAATAACCAGAAAAATATCAAACGAACAAATCAAAACTCAGAAAGACGACACAAATTAGAACAAAAATTAGCAATAGAAACTAAAATTGAATTACTAAATTAAGAGTTGTAAAATTGAGTACCTGGAATAAGGAACAACGAATTGAACTAAGAACTAAAACGTACTGAATCCGACGAACAATAATAAAACCGAAAGATTAAAACTCAAATAGAACTAAACTAACTAAGAGTGTTGATGTGGCGTAAATGTGGTGTGTTAATTCGGTTGATTTAGGCGCCTTAGTCTCCATTTGGGCATGGTTTTATCGTGAGTCGTAGACCACACCACTCGGAGTATTTTTGAAGATTATTCGTTGGTTTTACGAGTTTTTGGTGGCCTTAGACCCTTTTGGTGAATCTCAGACAATACTAGGGGATCAAGCTACAAATTGGAGCAATATTCGAGGAGAAGATAGCTTGACGACATTCCGAGAACCACACACCATCACCTCCGACTTCATTGTATCATAACTCTCCAACCATAAGATATTTTTTAGAAATTCCAAGTGGAAAGAAAACTGCATCGTCTTAGCTTTCCAATGATATGTTATGAGCTCAAATTGAAATTCGGAGGTGAGAGTTATGCCCGTTCGAAGATTTCCCTGCGCACAGTCCCTCGACTCGAGGATCATAAACCTCGACTCGAGGACAATAATCTCGACTCGAGGATTACTTCCCTCGAGTCGAGGATAGTTTACGGGATGGTTATTTAGAAGGACAAGATCCTCGACTCAGGTTGGGTGTTCCTCGAGTCGAGGATTTCTTCGCTCGACTAGAGGATCCCTGTCCTCGAGTCGAGAAAAGGTAGTTTCCGGGAAGCTTCCTAGAGGCTTGGACGGTTTCTTTTTGCCTAAATATCTATTTTATCTTCTAGTGTTTTGTACTTAGTTGAAATAAAGGGGCATGAACTCCTCCCTAATAATTATCACCCTTTCATATTATTTTTCATCTAGCTTTCAATTTAGAGAGAGAAACTCAAGGAAAATTAGTATTTTTATTATTATTTTAATTTCAAATATGATTGTAATAATTAGTATGGGAGGCTAATCCCCTTCCTAGACTCTTGGTGTAATCAATTCTTCATCCTATGTATTAGTAAGTGTTTTTCTCTCTATTTTGCCTTTAATTTCATTATAATTAATTCCTTGTTTTTTAATGCATGATTTATCCTTGTTTTATCTAATTAACTACTAGATTAGACTTGGGTATTTCATATGCTTGGTTGATAATTGGTGGTCATTGATTATTAGCCTAAAAGGAAGCAACTTTCACATGATTAGTGTCGCGGTTGAGGCTAATTAATGATTTGGGAATTAATTAGACAACTAATAGATTATATTTGATTAGTGTCACAGTTGCGGCTAATTCGATACTAATTTGGGTTGTTCTCAATCTTTTATTAGTCCTTACTCTTCATGCCTTTGGTTGTGATTTGTTTGAGCGGTCACTAGACAAATTAGGACTAAAAGGAGGGGAATTTGGTAGCGGTTGCTCAAATTCCCCATAAAAGAGGATTAATTGGTTAAAACCGGTATTGTTAATGAATTGGTAATATTAGAGAGAGGTAAAACTTACTATACTATGGTGTTAGAAGAGATTATCACCGAGGGTCGCTTTAATCAACTTGATATCTCGTTTATTTCGCTTTAATCCAACTTTCAAACCAAAAACCCCCATTTATTTGCATTATTTCATTTGTTTTACTTTTTCCGCCCTTTAATTGCATGTTAGACTTTCCCTCTTCCTTGTGGATACGATACCCACTTACCCTTGCCAGTTTAGTAGGAATAGTGGTAATTTGACTAGGAATAACGACTTCTTAGCTTGTCAAATTTGGCGGCGTTGCCGGGGAAGGGACGTTTTTAGTCTTTTTGCTATTTTTGGTGTGGTTTTTGCTTTTAATTTTTTTCTTTTCTTTTTTTTTTTTTCATTTGCTCTATATGTGTTTGAGGGTTGTTCTTATTTCTCCTTTGCGGTGTTTGGGCCACTAGCCTATCGTCCAAACCCGTACTACTAATCCCAACTTGAGTTATTTTGAGATAGATTGGGAGCTTGAAAGGACTTTGAGACAAAGAAAGAAGTTCTCACTGGAGCAAGGTAATCAAGTAGTTGTTGAGGAGGAAGGGAACGTGTTTGCCGGGTTTGATTTGTTTAGAGAAGACGGGTCTTACACCTCCGCAACCTCCGACTTCATTGATATTGGCACCATGAGTATTAGAGAGTTGACGGCCTCGGATCTAACTCAACAACCGTCCTGTATAGTCTTCCCGGAGGATGAAGCCACGGCTAGAATTGAGATTAAAGGTGCTCTATTACACCATTTACCCACCTTCTGCGGACTTAGCAACGAGGATGCTAACAAACACATCATGGGGGTACATTTGGTGTGTAGCAACATGAAGCCGGCCGGGGTAGACTTGGATACCTTCTTCCTTAAGGTTTTTCCATTTTCATTGAAAGATCGTGCTTTGAATTGGCTCTATACGCTTCCCCACAATAGTATCACTTCTTGGGAGTTGTTGAAAAGAGCATTCATCCACAAGTACTTCCCAAATACCAAGGCGTCCGCTTTGAAGAAGGAAATATCGACGATTGAGCAAAGGGGAGAGTCATTGGCATCATATTGGGATCGATTCCGTGAGTTAATAGCTAGTTGCCCCTACCATGGCTACAAGGAGCAAGATTTGATCCTATTCTTCTACCACGGCTTCGACGATCAAGATTATAGGCATGTGGTGGCATCGAGTCAAGGAGGATTGGACAAGATGACCCCAAGTGAGGCTTGGGATTTGCTTGAGGAGTTAGCAACTAATTCCCGAGATCGAGAATCTAAGAGGTGTGTGCGGAAGGTGAATATGGTAGAGACTCCATCTAATGATTCTCAAGTTGGCGAGTTGACAAAGATGATGAAGGAGATCTTAAGGAATCAAGGTAGAAACTCACCACCTAGAGGATATGAGGAAGTTGATGCAATCAACGGTTTCCAAGGCAATCAAAGAAGATTTGACGGTTTCCGAGATGGGAATAGAGACTACAATCAAGGTGGTCAAGGCAACCAATTTGAGGCAAACCGGTTTCAAACTCAAGTGAATTCCAACGTTAGTGGGAGGCAAGGAAATCGAGCATTTGGAGGTCATGGAGGAGGCGACAACTCACAAGGAGGCATGTATCAAATGAAACCTCCCTCTAATGACCAAAATCAAGCTCAAGTAGGCAATTACTCTCCATTGCAACTAGAGAACATGTTGAAGGCTCTAACTCAAAATGTGACGACAATAGCTCAAAATATGTCAAGTATGCAAGCCACCATGGTGCAAAATCAACAAGAGACTAAGGCTAGCATACAAAATCTTGAAAGCCAAGTGAGTCAATTGTCGGTTACGGTGAATTGGCTAGAATCAAGAGGTTCCAACAAGTTTCCATCTCAAACGGAGGTCAATCCTACTAAAAACGTGAGTTTCATTGGCCTAAGGAGTGGTAGGAGGCCTCACGTTGGAATTGAAGATGGAAATCGAGAAATGGAGATGCTTGGAGAAGAGTATGAACAATGGGAAGAGTATGGGGAATCTTTGCAACAAGTCCCACACGAAAACCATGGATCTCGACTCGAGAGGAGAGGAAACCGAGTCAAAAATCATGATCCTCGAGTCGAGGGAGGAGCCCCTCTAGTTCAAGATGGGGATGATGAGGTTGATGTTCCGTTTCCCTAGGCACTTATGGACACTCGGAAGTACGCCCACAACTCCGACATGTACGCTCTTTTTCAAGATTGCAAAGTGAACATGCCATTCCTTGACTTTATGAAGAGTGTTCCGAAGGCGGCTAAGTTCTTGAAAGACATATGCACGGTAAAAAAGAAGCCAAAAGCTAAGGACAAGAAGAAAGTGGTGAAGAGTGAACAAGTTTTGGCCGTTTTCCAACAACGGCTACCTATAAAGTGTGGTGATCCCGGTATGTTTACCGTTCCGGCAACCATAGGTAACACCACTTTCCCTAAGTCCATGCTAGATTTAGGTGCATCGATCAATGTTTTGCCATCATCATGTTATGATTCCATGAAATTCAAATCAATACATGAAATCGATGTTGTGATAGAGCTAGCGGATCGTTCGAGAGTTTATCCTAGAGGAGTTGTGAAAGACGTGTATGTTAAAATAGAAAATCTTGTGTTTCCCGCAGATTTCTATGTTCTTGATATGAATCATCATAAGCATGACCCCCCTCTCCTTCTAGGACGTCCATTCATGAATACCGCTAGGGTAAATATTGATATGCATAACGGTATCATTGCATTAGAGGGTAATGGTCGTAGGATAGAGCGACATGTCTATGAGTCCAATCATGATGTTGATGATGATAATTCGGTCCACTCAATTGCTACATGTGTTGTGAAAATTCCCAAGCATGATCCTCCCGACCCCAAAATTGAAAATGTGAAGTGTATCTCCTTGAAATGCGTGAAAAATGTGAAGTCTAATGGGAAAGGGATGCATTCTACACTAACCAAGTCACCCCTAGTGTTTGGAAAGTCTTTGTTGTCGGTTTTGCAGGAATCGAGACCCAACAAAACTATTCCGAGTGTTTCAAAGAAAAAAAAGGGGAATTTTAGGGTTAAAGGCGTTGCTAGATGAAGGGTCAAGGGTGAAGCGTCAAGTTGTGGGTTGGATGTATTGAGATTTGGCTATGGTTGATCGGTTAGAGTTTTGATGAGTCGAACCAACGACGTTAATCAAAGGCGCTACTTGGGAGGCAACCCAAACTTATTATGGTATGTTTGTTTTCTTCATTTTCTTAGCTTGTGACGCTTGCCATCCATGATGAATGCCAAGGTATAAATACAACTCTTCCTTACACTTTTTCCCCATCTAATTTCTAACCAAGTCGCTCCTTCACCTTGTTTTGTCCCTTGTTTTATACCATCTCTTTTCATATTGACCCCTCCTGTTTGTTCCACATGCTTGTTTGTCCATAAACCGTTGACATTTGGCCCTAAACTCACAGAGTATTCACAAAATGGCCTATTTTGTTTTGGTTTTTGGACAACTTTTGGTGTGGGGTCATTATGCTCCAACAAACACAAGACGGAGATGGAAGTTTCGTAAGGTGATAAGAGGCGACATATTTTGAGGAAGACGGGGGTTGTGAGATGAGAGCGTGGCTCTTCTACCGGCCTTTTGACCATGAGCCACTTGTTTTGATGGTAATCGAGGGAAATGGAGCTCACACGAGGTATGTTTTCTTTCCCCTTAACTTTTCTCTTTCTCATGATTCTAACCACCACTCCCCACCCGTTTTACTAGCTTGTTTCTATACCATCTCTCTTTGTGCCCCGCCGCGTTTGCTCCCCCCGTTATTCTTGTTCTACCCACCCCATTTTACCCCTTAAACCAATAAAATAGCCTTGTTTGGTTCATTTTGGTTGGGTTGTTTTTGGATGGTTTGTTGTTATTGGAGGATGACGCGTTGTTGATATCGTTCATAAGGGAGACGGAGTAGTGAGACGAGGGATGGATTTATTTTCGAGGAAGATAGGGGAGTGAGGTATAGTGAGTGTCTCTTGGCCCGAGAGCCTGTCATTTCCGTATTTGATGAGATGAGACCAATTGTTCTTTGTTCCTAGTTGTATGGGATGGTGAGTGGATGAGTTGATGATACTCCCCCTACCTAACTCGTTGTTGCCAATCTTTTTGTTGGTGTTAGTTGTCATTGTGGGCAATGACGAGGTTCAAGCAGGGGGGAGACGCTTGGCATGATAATGTAATTCGGTTTGGCATTTGTCACTTTGTGTTGTAATATAGGTGTGATGTTCTTTTCCGTTTGCAAAAAAAATAAAAAAAAAAAATAAAAAAAAAAAGGTAATCCATGGCGGGCGACATAAGAAGGGGAGTTGGGGCGTAACAGGTTAGGATCACTACGGGAGTTATAAGGAGGTTCGGTGATAGGAATTGGTGGTCCTAGGTTAGAAATCCTCTTGCATTATGATGATAGGAGCGCCGGTGGATTGATAAGAGGTGAGTTGTGCTCGATAGCTTCATTTCAAGCATGACTTTGAGGGAGTCGTTGAGCCAAGCATGGAGGAAACATGGTGTGTGTTAGTTTCCCCTAACTTAGAGTGTGTGAGAAGGGAGGATAAGATGGTTAGAGCTGGGGTGTTGAGCATTTCATCCACTCCAATTCTAACTAGCACCTTTTGAGTGTTTTGATGGCTTGCGATTCTTTGTTTTGGAGGAGTTTGAAGGTTGTGACTCACCCCGTGCTATAAGAGAGACCTAGGTGTTAAGCGTAGAGAATTAGATAAATCGAGGACGAGTAATGGTCTAAGCATGGGGGAGTTTGATGTGGCGTAAATGTGGTGTGTTAATTCGGTTGATTTAGGCACCTTAGTGTCTATTTGGGCATGATTTTATCGTGAGTCGTAGACCACACCACTCGGAGTATTTTTGAAGATTATTCGTTGGTTTTACGAGTTTTTAGTGGCCTTAGACCCTTTTGGTGAATCTCGGACAATACTAGGGGATCAAGCTACAAATTGGAGCAAGATTCGAGGAGAAGATAGATTGACGACATTCCGAGAACCACACACCATCACCTCCGACTTCATTGGATCATAACTCTCCAACCATAAGATATTTTTCAGAAATTCCAAGTGGAGAGAAAACTTCATCGTCTTAGCTTTCCAACGATATATTATGAGCTCAAAATGAAGTTCGGACTCGAGGATCATAAACCTCGACTCGAGGACTATAATCTCGACTCGGGGATTACTTCCCTCGAGTCGAGGATAGTTTACAGGACGGTTATTTAGAAGGACAAGATCCTCGACTTGGGTTGGGTTTTCCTCGAGTCGAGGATTTCTTCGCTCGACTCGAGGATCCCTATCCTCGAGTCGAGAAAATGTAGCTTCCGGGAAGCTTCCTAGAGGCTTGGACCATTTCTTTTTGCCTAAATATCTATTTTGTGTTCTAGTGTTTTGTACTTAGTTTAAATAAAGGGGCATGAACCCCTCCCTAATAATTATCACCCTTTCATATTATTTTTCATCTAGTTTTCAATTTAGAGAGAGAAACTCTAGGAGAATTAGTATTTTTATTATTATTTCAATTTCAAATATTATTGTAATAATTAGTATGGAAGGCTAATCCCCTTCCTAGACTCTTGATGTAATCAATTTTTCATCCTATGTATTAGTAAGTATTTTTCTCTCTATTTTGCCTTTAATTTCATTATAATTAGTTCCTTATTTTTTAATGCATGATTTATCCTTGTTTTATCTAATTAGCTACTAGATTAGACTTGGGTATTTCATATGCTTGGTTGATAATTGGTGGTCATTGATTATTAGCCTAAAAGGAAGCAACTTTCACATGATTAGTGTCGCGGTTGCGGCTAATGAGTGATTTGGGAATTAACTAGGCAACTAATAGATTAGATTTGATTATTGTCGCGGTTGCGGCTAATTCGATACTAATTTGGGTTGTTCTCAATCTTTTATTAGTCTTGCTCTTCATGCCTTTGGTTGTGATTTGTTTGAGTGGTCACTAGACAAATTAAGACTAAAAGGAGGGGAATTTGGTAGCGGTTGCTCAAATTCCCCATAAAAGATGATTAATTGGTTAAAACCGGGATTGTTAATGAATTGGTAATATTAGAGAGATGTAAAACTTACTATACTAGGGTGTTAGAAGAGATTATCACCAAGGGTCGCTTTAATCAACTTGATATCTCGTTTATTTCGCTTTAATCCAACTTTCAAACCAAAAACCCCCCATTTAATTGCTTTATTTCATTTGTTTTGCGTTTTCCGCCCTTTAATTGCATGTTAGAGTTTCCCTCTTCCTTGTGGATACGATACCCACTTACCTTTGCTAGTTTAGTAGGAATAGTGGTAATTTGACTAGGAATATTGACTTCTTAGCTTGTCAAGTGTTTGAATGTTTGGGAATAATTGAAATTAACAATTTAATCGAAGAACTGATTGAGTTGATGTTGTTGCGCGATCAACTTCGAGCGGCGTTAATGCCCAGAACCTCGCGTTGTTGCGTTGTTGTCGTGTCTTCCGACGTGCTTTCTCCCTCCTCTATATACCTTCTGCTTTTCCTTTTTTGTTATGGGAAATTTTCTTATTCCTCTTTCTGGGCAAACAAAACAGTGGCGGTGGTAAAAATTGATGTGGGCCAAGCCCAAAGTGTAATGACATATTTTGGGTGCACGTTTTACACATGGTTGAGCTGCTACTTTTCTGTCCATATTCGACCAAGTACACATTGGAATTTGCTGATGTATCCTTCTACAAAGTTGTGGGCCTCGTTCTCAGGTTTCCGTGGCCGCATGAATCGTCCATTTTCGACTTCGAATGAGCAAGATATGGCCAAAATACAAATCACTCCTGCAGGAATACAAATTTAGTGTAATTTCTGATCGATAAATATACAGGTTATCATTTAATCACACGAAACGAGTAAAAAAATAATCTTTTAAGCACTAAATTAACACAAGAATGAATGACCCGACTCAAGGTAAAAGTACGGCTAATACCTCAAATAATACGTGAGACGATCCCAAAAATATGATATAAGAGGGTAAAATACACAGAATTATGAACCAAACAAATACCCCCACACTTAGCTTGTTGTCGTCCTCGACAAACACAGAACAAAACAAGAGCTATGACAATAAGACACCAAATTTCACTTCCAACACATTATAGACTGACCAAAATAGATAACAGTAGATAACGAGCTTAATTTAACCTTTTCTTCTATTCCGAACGTGTTAGTAACGAGAAAACATTTGAGATTAGTAGATTAGCAAGCAAGGTACACAAGTAATCTTTCCTCCACTACAAACTATTCAACCGTCTAATTGAACAACATAAACATTTTAGTGCACCTTTTAAATCAAAGTTACAACCAAACCTCTATCTTTCCCACTTGCTCCACTTACGCCATCCACTAGTACGTAAACTCACAGAAAATGGGTTTCACCAAACAAGCTCGGGGTAGCAGGTGGAAAATCTACTTTCGGTAGAAAACGAACTAGGATCGTCCTTTCGGAAACCGTAGGTACTTACAACAAAGATAGTACGTACATACTTTTCTTTTATTTATTTATTTTTTTTTTTTTTTTGGGTATCAGATACTTGGCTCGTTGTTGACTCCCAAACTCGGTTGGTCATCTACAAGTCTTTACCAAGCAATATTCTGATTTTTTTCTTCTTTTTCCGATATATAACATAAAATAAAGAGAAACTTGTCGGGTTGCCAGTATAGCTAAATCCCGACTTATTGCATACACAAGTACTAGCTTCCCTACGATCCAAAAGTCACCACGAAAGTAGGATGAAAATAGTAATTAATGGAGGATGGATGAGACATGTTCGGCTACCACCCCACATAAATAGAATCAACGACCAGCAATTAAAATAGGCAAAACAAGTGCTATCATTCAAAGTTCGGTTCTAAGTTTGATTTAAAAGAGGCCTGAAATGAATATGTTAGAGGAATTAACCAGTCCAAGTTTAATAGGGAGAGGAGAGTTGTGTACATGACTTCAAAACAGATTATTCAGAAATTCTTTTTTTTTTTTTTTTTTTGAAATAAGTTAGAGCTCGTCACTTCTCTATCTACTGTAGTTAGTCATATAAGAACAGAAGTAATCTCATATCAAGCATACTTTCTGGCAAAAATTCGGCAGCACTTCCCCTAAAACTAGGCAAATCCAAAATTTTATAACCTATAAATAATGAAGAGAAAACTACCAGCGACATATTCTATCAACAACCATCATAACAACTCCAGCAACCAGCAGCAAATTTACTCCGCACCCCCACACTTAAATTTTGCAATGTCCTCATTGTAAAGTGTACAAGCGATAAGCACAAGTGATGAGTAAATTAAAAGGGGGAGGGAGTCAGGAACTTAGCTGGTCAAATATTAAGACTCTAAGCGGTACTGATGGATCAAAATTGTAGCAAGACCTGCTGTAAATGGATATGTAAGAAGGGCAGCAGACTGTATCATGGGCATAGTTAGAACAGAGAGTAGGTCCATCAGATTTGCGTTGTGTAGCTATCCAGTTGATTGCAGACCTGCAAACACCCCAGTGAAGTACGGAGGGAAAAACAACTGAAAAGGAAAACATGTTTTTGTGGTTTTTGTGGTTTTTGCAATTTTATATTTTTTTTGGTGACCGACACTATATACAACCCCCTACAAAAGTCGAAACTCGGGGAGGCACTTAAGCCAACTCAACTGACCAAATAAATAAACAAATGAAAGAAAATAAATAAGCAAAAAGAAAATAAAAGAAAGAGACGGAAAATAAATTTATCCAGTTGGAATGCTGATGTGCATCCAAGCGATGCTTCAAGAGGCTAATCGTAATTCTCAGGCTCGTAGAGTGTCAACGACTCTACACTCTCTTCTGCTGGCAGCTCCAAAAATGGCTTCAATTTGTGACTGCACCATGAGGGAAAACATGAGTAATAATGAAAGGACTAGTCCAACGAGAACTCAACTTACCTGGAAAAAGATGTAACCTGGAATCATATAAAAGCACCTTCTGCCCAACAGAAAACTCCTTACGAATAATGTGCCTGTCATGAAATAACTTTGATCTCACTTTAAGCAATTTAGAATTCTCATATGCTTCTGCTCTAATCTCCTCTAATTCACTCAATTGCAACTTACGCTCACATCTATTTCAGTATTACGCATCTTAATAGCCCACAAAGCTCGATGTTCTAGCTCGACAGGTAAATCACAAGCTTTTCCGTATACAACTCTATAAGGAGACATGCCTAAAGGTGTCTTAAAAGCTGTCCTATAAGCCCAAAGTGCGTCAATCAACTTATCAGAGCAATCTTTTCTATTCCGATTCACTGTTTTCTCCAATATTTGCTTAATTTGCCTATTAGAAACTTCAACTTGACCACTGGTTTGGGGGTGATAAGGTGTAGCCAGCTTGTGAACAATGGAGTATTTATTCAGTAAAGCCTCAAAAGAACGATTGTCAAAGTGAGTACCTCGATCACTGATGATAGACTTAGGCATACCAAATCTGGAAAATATATTGTCTCTAAGAAATTTCACCACAACCTTAGCATCATTAGTCCTTGTAGCTACTACCTCAACCCACTTAGACACGTAATCCACAGCAAGAACGATATACTCGTTCCTACAAGAAGAGGGAAATGGGCCCATAAAGTCTATACCCCAAACATCAAAGATCTCAACAACAATAATAGGGTTAAGAGGCATCATATCTCGCCTAGTGATCTTACCTAGTTGCTGGCAACTAGCACAACTCTTACAATAGATATGAGCATCCTTAAATGGAGTCGGCCAATAGAATCCACACTGTAAAACCTTAGCTGCGGTTTTCTTTCCACTAAAATGTCCTCCACAAGCCTGATCATGACAGAACGACAAGACATTCCTAAACTCACTATTTGGGATACATCTCCTAAAAATCTGATCAGAACAGTATTTGAACAAATATGGATCATCCCAATAGAAAAATTTCACCATAGACAAAAAACGAGACTTATCTTGTTTACTCTGATGTGAATGAACTAGACCAGTGACTAAGTAATTAACTATATCAGCAAACCAAGGTTCATATTGAACCAACAACAATGGCTCATCAGGAAAACATTTAGAAATAGGGGACTCATTTGTGTTTTCGACAAGAATTCGAGATAAATGATCAGCAACCAGGTTTTCACAACCTTTTCTATCTTTAATTTCACAATCAAATTCTTGTAAAAGAAGAATCCACCTAATTAATCTTGGTTTAGCATCTTTCTTATTAAGCAATATCTAATGGCAGAATGATCAGTGTAAACAACAACATGAGAGCCAATCAAATAAGATCTGAATTTTTCAAAAGCAAAGACAACACCAAGAAACTCTTTCTCAGTCACGGTATAATTAAGTTGAGCACCCGTCAGTGTATGACTAGCATAGTAAATAACATGAGATTTCTTGTTGATTCTTTGACCTAAGACAACGCCTAAAGCATAATCAGAAGCATCGCACATAAGTTCAAATGGCTCGCCCCACACAGGTGGGTGAAGTATAGAAGCTGAAGTCAAAGCATGCTTAAGTTTATTAAAAGCATTCGCACAATCTGTAGAGAAATCAAAAGGAACATCTTTGGCAAGCAAATTAGACAGGGGTTTAGCAATTTTGCTAAAATCTTGAATACTATAAAACCCCACATGACCCAAAAAAGATCTAACGTCGTTAACAAATTTGGGAGGAAGAAGATTACTGATTAAATCAATTTTAGCTTTATCAACTTCTATCCCATTGTGGGAGATCACATGCCCAAGTACTATACCTTTTTTCACCTTAAAGTGGCATTTTTTTTTGGAAAGCTTTAGCGATTTTATTTATCCTCAAACGGGGAATGGAGAACAAAACTCCAAAGGGTGACAATACATCACCCTGAAGACATCCACTAAAGACTAGTTAATAGGAAAAGAACTAGAAAAGCTGTCAATAGCTCTTACACATACACAAAACTTAATGAATTTGCTGATCTGATGCACACCCAAACACCATTGATACATAAAGGACTGTTTTTTATGTGTTTTTGTGTTTATTGAAATAGAAATTGCAGAAAACTGAAAATGGGATATGATATTGTAAACCAAAGTACAATAGGATGAACTTTAGCTAACAATAAATGATCTAAATGGTTATGAACTACAGGGACACCATTCATAAACACATAGACACTACAAGGAAGATTGGACCACCACAAATGCTCCTAGATACATTTGCTACTGTTTCTGCATCCAAAGAAAACAAGAGTAAACTCTCACCATTTTGTATTATCAAAAGAAAACAAGAGTAAACTCTCACCATTTTGTATTATCAATGTATGTGCTATTACAATACTAATAAGGCCCTATTTATAGAAGAAAACTAAGCTGAACCTAGGTTAATATAATACAAAAGAAATGCTTCAATTATCTAGGGAGTAATATAAATAATTGCATATCTTATCTAGTGAAGTCTAGGATGATTACTTTCTGACTTGAGCTGCTCTTTTGCAGTCCTCTTTTGACAGTCTTCTTTATTCAAATAACAGAGAAACTAGCTGGCCTTTGGTAGGAAATGGACGTGCCTTGAAGTCATAGAAGGCTGCTGCAAGTTGGACTTCAATTATCTGATTTTAAGGGCAAACCCTCCCTTGAGGGTTTTCTCATGTATATTACTTGAGCTACTTGCATAGCATGTAATATGGCTTCTATTTAAGTATTTATATATATGAATTGCCCTCATTAATTGAATAAATGCCAGCTCCATACTAGCTCAAATTCGAGCCCCAAAACAACACCAAAGTTCAGCCCAAAAACCGAGTCGCCTCAGCAATACACACAGCGCAGAAATGGTTATAACTTCCAAACCATTTATGATATGAAGCTCTAACTTGTTGTTTTAGAAATATGGGTTCTTGAACTTCAATCTGAACATAAATTTAGCACAATTTCGTAATCTGTAGAAGGAGATATAATTCCTCGAACATCAAACCTGAAAACTAACGTTCTTCATTGCATCCTCCCTGACAGCCTGTTTAAATAATAAACTGCAACTTCTTGAGATATCTTTTTGTCCTAATTCCAAAACCATGATTTAGTTTGATCTCTTAGCTTTCCGAAAAGGTATGGCACACATAATTTGAGCTTCGTTTGAACCCTCAAAGAGGCTGTCAAAACAGAGTACGCAAACCTGAATTTCCCGAACCCTCAGAATTGCTCTGTTTCGAACTTGGAATTTGTTCACACCTTGATTCTGCATCATGATCAGATCGACATTTCTCACTACTCTATCGAAAATTCTAGCATTTATCTCCCTCCATTTCTCATAGAGAGTACAAGAGAAAGCGCTTCTTAGCAGGTGATGCTTGCCTTGCTTCCCTCTAATCTTCTCCTTAAACCATCTGATCTCCTGATTTAAGCTTTTTGCTCTTCTTCTATACCCCAACCAGTAGAGTATGTTGCACCAAACTTTATTTGAGTACTGACAGTTTAAAAAAAGGTGATGAATGTTCTCTTCTTCCATCTCACAAAGTGTGCATCGGTTAGCCATGGAAAGACCTTTTCTCTTAAGGTTGTCAACAGTAGGTAAAGCATTGTGGATAGCTAGTACTGTGATGATGCAGCTTTTAGGAATGCAGCAGCTATCCTCCCATACCAGTTTATACTGTAACACCCCCAATTTCCTGAGATTTTAGAAAATGCATTTGATTTAAAACAAGGACAATTGGGAGTGTTACCGCCACGATTGACATCCTAGTTCAATCGTTAAGGCTGAAGGTCAATTCTAATGATCTAATAACTCCAAATATAAAGTATATAAATGTGTTACATCCCGAGAATGGAATACAATTCTCGAATAATCTTAATTGAAATGCGGAAGCGATAAATTACAAAGTGTGGACTTTATTTAATACGGTAAACGATCGTCACTCTGAACCCTTAACTATCCCCAAGCACTTCATAACTAACCTGCAAGACTATGAAAACGTAGAAATCGTCAACCAAACGGGTTGAGTAAGAAGCAACTTATCTAGAAAACAGTTTTAAAATAAAATATATAATTTCCTAGACACATAGCACGACTGAAAACTTTGAGTAATTTAAAAACATTGGAACCGATAACATTTAAGTAGTATAGAAAATATAATAAACGATACGATAAAAATCCTTCTCCTTTGTTCCTTTTTCCTTCAGTATCAGGGCTGACTTCCTTCAACCAATAATCCCGAATGCATGCATCCCCCTAGGGTCCTGTTCCTTAGGGGAGGATATAAAGGCTCAAGGTGGAGGATCAATCCACCCTATCTATATTTTGTGCACGATATACTTAGACCATTATGGTCACCCTGTACTCAAGTTAACTCCCTTACCAGAGTTAACAACATATATAAAAACCTTTAAGAAATCATACTTGTATAAATTATTTAACCTGGTAAACCTTTGTATTTAAACCTTACACATAGCAATTACCTTTTGAAATCACAAACCTTAGAGTAAAACAATTTATATAATACTTCTTCACTTTGAAAACGCATTTAGAAGTTCCTTTGAAGGAGATAAGTAATTCTTCTTATCATGTTCAGCAGTAAGTCACAGTAGCTCAGCAAGTACTAAAATTGTTCTTCTACGAACTCGGACTCTACATGAGTATGTAAAATATGCTAATTAGTTTATGCACCTACACGGTATGATATGTATGTTGTATGCACGATAACTATTATGGAGCGACACTGAATAAATTGAATGACAAAAATTGAATGACAAGGACCCTATAACTTCGCCTTCCTTCTATCGGTTCTCAAATACAAAAACACCATACACGACCCTTAATTACTTACTCCTCATTCTAATACATCACTTTACTCAAAACAACCCCTAATATTCATTTCTATTACTTTAACCCCTCGAAGTAATACACCAACATAAACTCCACTATACTGACTTCACCTTAGCACCTAATTTGACTTAATTACATCATAAAACAAAGACTTAATTTTCACCTTTACATAAACAAAGAAATTAACTTAACACTAAACTTTAAACCCCAAGGTACCACCCAAATTTACGTATAACTACAAGAACCAACAATCTTTAACATTATCCCCTTATGCACCACCTCCATAATCCCTTAATTTTTGTATACATGCTACGGACGACAAAGGCCAACCTAAGTAAATTAGAAAACATCAGTGTCAGGACCTAAGAGACACTATGCTACTCCATAATCCTCCAGCATAAACAGGCTTCAAATTGTCAATCGACATGCACATCGAGTGCCGCGAAAACAAGCCACAACAACAAAGCACAAAGCTAATGACAACCATCACAACTTCCACGACCACCATAACGCAGCCAATTTAGATTACCCAAAAACTTAGCAATACGAATCCTTAAAATCACAAAACAGGGTAACAACAAGCACACAAGAATTAAGATCATGAATTTATGAAAAACCGAGAGTAATAACGTAAAACAAGAATTTCGACAACGGCAAGACTTCAAAAATACAAATATAAACATATACCGTTGTGTAGAGGAGAGAACAAGAAGAATAACGGAAGTGGTTTCGTCAAAAACGGAGCCAGAAATCGGGGTTGGCAAAGGCACGAAGATGGCGGCGATTTTCCTATGGAAAATGATGATGATGATGATATATTGTAGATGATGATGGTTGATGGTTTTCTACGAGGGATAGAAAAGGGTTTGTGGGGAAACAAAGGGGTAATTTGGTCATTTGACCAATAATTAGTAATATTAAAGGGTTTTTTTTTTAAATATAAATAAAAATTGTCGTTTAAATGTAAAATTTGAAATCCTTTTTTATAAAGTAAGTTATTAACAAGAACAATATAATTTTGGGACCTCAAAAATACGGGGTATTACAATATTTCCCCCTTAAGAATAAGGTTCGTCCCTGAACCTACAACCTCAAATAGTAAAAAGACTCTAAATCCTTCTGTATCCTTCACAGGTTCTCTTTCCTCAATTAACGATTAACACCTACACTAACTATTAACTTATTACTCTTTACTCCACAATTCCACGACTCGAAACCAAAGCATTAAGAAACAGATGAGGCAAGACAAAAAATTTCTATTCTAGTACGAAAAGCATGCAAAAATAATTAATATTATGCAGAGTGCGCGAAGTTATATCGCCCTCTTCCCCCTCTTAAAAGAAAGTTACGTCCTCGTAACGAATGTAGTACCTCGGTGAATAAGTGGGGGTATTTTTGTCTCATGGACTCTTCTGTCTCCCAAGTTGCCTCTTCGGTTTTGTGATTTGTCCATAAGACTTTCAAAAGCTTTGTCTCCCCTCTCCTCGTTTTCCGAACCTTTGAGTCTAGAATTTGGGTTGGTACTTCCTCATATGTAAGAGTTTCATCTAACTCGATCACTTCAGGTTGAATGATATGAGACGGGTCGCTCACATACTTTCTTAGTTGTGACACATGAAACACATTGTGCACCTTTTCTAACGCAGGAGGTAAGGCCAAGCTATAGGCGACTTCTCCAATTCTGTCAAGGATCTCATAAGGGCCAATGAATTTTGGGCTCAACTTTCCCTTTTTCCCAAATCGCATTACTCCTCTAGTTGGGGAGACTCTCAAAAGTACCTTATCGCCAACTTGAAACTCAATCGAACGTCGACGAAGATCTGCATAGCTCTTCTGTTTATCTTGAGCCGCCTTCATCTTCTCTCTGATAACTTTCACTTGCTCGATCATCTCCTGGATCATAGGTGGACCTAGAACCACTGCATCTGACATGTCATCCCAACTTACTGGACTTCTACACTTCCTACCATAAAGAGCCTCAAAAGGAGCCATTTGAATACTAGCATGATAGCTGTTATTATAGGAGAATTCTATCAAATCCAGTCTATCTTCCCACGATCCTTGAAATTCCATTGCACAAGCTCGGAGCATATCCTCGAGTGTCTGAATAGTCCTCTCTGTCTGACCATCGGTAGCGGGGTGAAACGCAGTGCTCATCTTCAGTGTGGTACCCAAAGAGTCTTGGAGTTTCTGCCAGAATTTAGAAATGAATCGAGCATCCCTATCTGAGACAATATCCTTAGGTACGCCATGTAATTTCAACACATTTTTCCTATAAGCCATGGCAAGTTCCTGTTTATCCCAAGTGTCTTTCATAGGAATAAAGTGAGCAGCTTTAGTCAAACGATCGACTATGACCCAAATCATATTGTTCCCTTTAGGTGTCCTTGGCAATCCAACAATGAAATCCATAGATATAGACTCCCATTTCCACTCAGGTATCTCCAATGGTTGAAGTTTTCCTTGACGTCTCTTATGTTTGCTCTTCACCTTCTGACATGTGAGACATCTAGCTACAAATTCCGCTATCTCTTTCTTCATATTAGGCCACCAGAATTGCTTTTTGAGGTCCTTATACAACTTGTCGCCTCCTGGGTGGATTGAGTAAGGTGTACAATGAGCTTCCTCTAAGATTTTCTTCTTCAACTCAGGGTTGTTCAGTGTACACCATCTACCCCTATATCTCAGACTTCCATCTGCAAACACTTTGAAATCACCCTCTTCCTCGTTGGTCATTTTCGCCTTCTTTTCCTTGCACAATTCGTCACTCTCTTGGAGTTGTCGAATTTCATCAAATAGGGACAGTTCAACGACCAACTCTCCCATAGGACCTCCTGCCTTTGTTAATTCAATGCCCATGATTTGCAACTCTTCTCTCAATTTCATTCTAGACATTACAACACACAGTCCGTGAATCGACTTTCTACTCAGAGCATCGGCAACTACATTCGCCTTCCCTTCATGGTATTGAATTTCCATGTCATAGTCCTTGATCAACTCCAACCACCTTCTTTGTCTCATATTCAACTCCTTCTGGGTGAAGATGTATTTCAAACTTTTGTGATCAGAAAACACCTTAAAAGAAGTACCATACAAGTAATGCCTCCATATTTTTAAAGAAAACACGACAGCTGCAAGTTCCAAATCATGTGTAGGGTAATTTTCGTCATACGGTTTCAATTGTCTGGAAGCATATGCTATCACTCTCCTGTTCTGCAGAAGAACACACCCTAATCCATTTTTTGATGCATCAGTATACACCTCGTACCCATCATTACCGTCTGGCAAAGCTAACACAGGAGCTGTGGTTAATTTCTCTTTCAAGGTCTGAAAGGCATTCTTACACTTTTCATCCCACTGAAATTTCACGGTCTTTTTCATCAGAGAAGTCATAGGCCTCGCTATCTTGGAAAAGTCTTTCACAAAACGCCTATAGTAACCAGCAAGACCCAAGAAACTCCTAATCTCAGTGACATTCTTTGGTGTCGGCCAATTTGAAACTGCATCAATCTTCGCAGGATCCACAGCAACGCCATCCTTGGATACAATATGTCCCAAAAAGGTAACTTTTTCTAGCCATAATTCACACTTTGACAATTTGGCATACAACTGATTATCTCGAAGAGTTTGTAAAACAATCCTCAAATGTCCCTCGTGTTCCTCCTTATCCTTGGAAAACACTAAGATGTCATCAATGAACACCACAACGAAGTTATCCAAATAAGGTCGGAAAATACAGTTCATCAGGTCCATGAAAACAGCTAGAGCATTAGTTAACCCAAAAGGCATCATAGTAAATTCATAGTGACCATAACGCGTCCTAAACGCCGTTTTAGGAACATCTCCATCAGCAATCCGTAATTGGTGATATCCTAACCTCAAATCGATCTTAGAGAACACACCTGCCCCCTTAAGCTGATCAAATAAGTCATCAATTCTGGGTAGGGGATACTTATTCTTAACGGTCACATTATTCAGTTCACGATAATCAATGCACAACCTTAGAGTCCCATCTTTCTTTTTGACAAATAAAACAGGTGCTCCCCAAGGTGATACACTAGGACGAATATAGCCCTTATCTAACAACTCCTCTAATTGCTTCTTCAACTCTTCTAACTGCTTAGGAGCCATACGATATGGAGCCTTAGAGATAGGTCCAGTCCCGGGCACTAGATCAATATTAAACTCCACATCTCTCCTAGGTGGCATACCAGGTATATCATCAGGAAATACATCAAGGAACTCTTTTACAACAGGAATATCTCCAGGTACAGGATCATGAACACTAACGTCCCTAACATGACAAAGGATGAACGGGCAACCTTTCCTCAAAGTATAAAAACCTTTAAGAAATCATACTTGTATAAATTATTAAACCTGGTAAACCTTTGCATTTAAACCTTACACATAGCAATTACCTTTTGAAATCACAAACCTTATAGTAAAACAATTTATATAATACTTCTTCACTTTGAAAACGCATTTAGAAGTTCCTTTGAAGGAGATAAGTAATTCTTCTTACCTTGTTCAGCAGTAAGTCTCACAGTAGCTCAGCAAGTACTAAAATTGTTCTTCTATGAACTCGGACTCTACATGAGTATGTAAAATATGCTAATTAGTTTATGCACCTACACGGTATGATATGTATGTTGTATGCACGATAACTATTATGGAGCGATACTGAATAAATTGAATCACAAGGACCCTATAACTTCGCCTTCCTTCTATCGGTTCTCAAATACAAAAACACCATACACGACCCTTAATTACTTACTCCTCATTCTAATACGTCACTTTACTCAAAACAACCCCTAATATTCATTTCTATTACTTTAACCCCTCGAAGTAATACACCAACATAAACTCCACTATATTGACTTCACCTTAGCACCTAATTTGACTTAATCACATCATAAAACAAAGACTTAATTTTCACCTTTACATAAACAAAGAAATTAACTTAACACTAAACTTTAAACCCCAAGGTACCACCCAAATTTACGTATAACTACAAGAACCAACAATCTTTAACATTATCCCCTTATGCACCACCTCCATAATCCCTTAATTTTTGTATACATGCTACGGACGACAAAGGCCAACCTAAGTAAATTAGAAAACATCAGTGTCAGGACCTAAGAGACATTATGCTACTCCATAATCCTCCAGCATAAACAGGCTTCAAATTGTCAATCGACATGCACATCGAGTGCCGCGAAAACAAGCCACAACAACAAAGCACAAAGCTAATGACAGCCATCACAATTCCACGACCACCGCCAATTTAGATTACCCAAAAACTTAGCAATACGAATCCTCAAAATCACAAAACAGGGTAAGAACAAGCACACAAGAATTAAGATCATGAATTTATGAAAAATCGAGAGTAATAACGTAAAACAAGATTTTCGACAATGGAAGACTTCAAAAATACAAATATAAACTTATACCGTTGTGTAGAGGAGAGAACAAGAAGAATAACGGTAGTGGTTTCGTCAAAAACGGAACCAGAAATCGGGGTTGGCAAAGGCACGAAGATGGCGGCGATTTTCCTATGGAAAGTGATGATGATGATGATATATTGTAGATGTGTTGGGATCCTCTAGAGTTGCAAATCAACTCTATTTGGTAGAGTTTACCTAAAAAGGCAAGAAGAAATTTTTTAACAATTTATTTGTGACCCTCAAAATTCTTTTTATTTTGTCTTATTACTTGTTTTGGTAAACTCTACCAACTCTACCAAATTCAAACTCTAGAGGATCCTCACCCGTTGTAGATGATGATGGCTGATGGTTTTCTACGAGGGATAGAAAAGGGTTTGTAGGGAAACAAAGGGGTAATTTGGTCATTTGACCAATAATTAGTAATATTAAAGTTTTTTATTTTTTTAAATATAAATAATTTAGCTCCTCCCGAAATAGCTGAAAATTGTCGTTTCAATGTAAAATTTGAAATCCTTCTTTATAAAGTAAGTTATTAACAAGAACAATATAATTTTGGGACCTCAAAAATACGGGGTATTACATATACCAGCTGACTTTTTCTGATCTCCCCCTGAAGAAGTCATACATGTCTTTTCCCTTCCCATTAGCCATTATGCCAGGCCTGAACTTTGCTGATGGCTGCATTATTAGTTTCAGCTATTTCTCGGATTTCCTCTTTAATCTGCAAAAGGGCTCTCTAAGCATTTGAGCAGTCTGCCCTTCCACAGTTGTCCCATATACTTTTCCCTTTCAAATAATAGGCCTGAATCCATTTGCACTAAACATTGTCCTGATTATAAGAGAGCTTTATAATCCACTTTGCAAATATAGTTTTGTTCCAACTGAGCACCTCTTTGATCCCCAAACCACCCTCTCTTTTTGGTTTACAAACATTCTTCCATCCAATGAAAATGATCCTCCCTTTCTGCTCACTTATATTCCAAAAGAATTCCCTGCAGAGTCTTCTTATTTTCTTCAAAACTAGAGCAGGAAGAAGAAGTACAGAGCCCCAGTAAGTTTGCAGGCCCAAAATGACTGAATTAATCAGTTGAAGCTTGCCAGCATAGGAGATGTAGCTATTAGCCCAGTGATTAAGCTTGGCTTTGATTTTATCAATCAAAGGGTAGTACTTAGAAGCTTTAAGTCTTGCAGAGTGAAGAGGAATGCCAAGATATTTGAAAGGAAAAGTGCCAATGACATACCCTGTCAATTTTGTGATTTGCTCAGTTTTTTTCTTTGAAACTCCACCCAAATAGATATTTGTTTTCATGGTATTTGCAGCAAGCCCCGATTGCTTCTCAAAAGCCCTCAGTGTATCAACTACTGTCTTTATGGAAAGGATATCACTTCTAGCAAAAACCAGGAGATCATCAGCAAACAGAACTTTTTAAAACCATAAAGTGGCATTTCTCCCAATTTAAAACCAACTTTTTGTCTACACATCTCTGGAGCACTTTGGTCAAATTAGCTAGGCAATCATCAAATGAATCTCCAAAAACAGAAAAATCATCCATAAATATTTATATGCATTTCTTAACCATATCAGAAAATATAGACATCATACAACGTTGAAAACTGGCAGGGGCATTACAAAGACCAAATGGCATTCTCTTAAAAGCATAAGTCCCGAAAGGGCACGTAAAATCAGTCTTATCTTGGTCCTCAGGTGCAATAGAAACTTGGGTGTATCCCGAATAACCATCTAAAAAGCAATAAAATTTATGGCCAGCTAGCCTCTCAAGCATCTGATCCATGAATGGCAATGGGAAGTGATCTTTCCTAGTGGCTACATTAAGTTTTCTATAGTCTATGCACACTCGCCAACCATATTGGATACTAGTAGGTACTAGCTCATTCTTATCATTCGTAACTACTGTGATACCGGTCTTTTTAGGGACAACTTGCACTGGACTGACCCACTTACTATCTGAAATTGGATAAATGATATCATGATCTAACCATTTAAGCACCTCTTTTCTGACTACCTCTTCTAATGTAGGATTAAGACGCCTCTGATAGTCTCTATAAGGCTTAGCATTATCCTCTAAATAGATTCTATGTTGCACTATGGTAGAACTAATGCCTTTAATGTCACCAAGACTCCATCCTATTGCTTCTTTATTCTCTCTAAGCACATTAAGCAACTTTTTCTCATGGGTGTCATCTAAATCAGAAGCAATAATAACAGGTAGCACTACTACAAAAAGCTTTATAGACGTCGGACATATTTTGCCATAGACATCAGTTTTGCTTTAGACGTGCAGTTGGGTCACGTCTATTAATAACACATAGACATCAATTTTTAGTATGACGTCCTTTCATTTTATAGAATTCAGCTTTCTATAAAAATTGGACGTCTATAGCTTGAATAGACATCAGATATCCCCAAAAGTCTGATGCCTTTATTTCATATACACATCAGTTTTATGTAACAACCCATGTCTATTCAATTTTATAGACAACAGATTTATCGAAACGCTTGTGCTTTCCGAAGATTAGACATCATACCTGGTAAACAAATCCGACGTCTAAAAAATGACCCTTTTCTTTTTTACATGAATGTGATCTCTCTAGCTAGGACACCACAGTCCACCATAACATTACATAAACCTGCTCAAGTAGTCCCAACATAAACTATCCAACATCCAATCATCCACTGCATAATCAATCTTCCAATTCTCTAATAAGATTCATTACATATTGTTCTCAAGTACTAAGTACACTCCTATCCGTAAAAAATAGACGAAACTAACAATTTGAATTGCAGTAGGCCCTAATAAATGTGAACTAAACATTAAGAAAATAGTTCGCCCATAGATCTCGAACCTCATCGATGTCCTCTTGTGGGTATGGGTTTATGTCTTGGAAATGCTGCAAATTCACAACATCAAGTAAGAAAAAATAATGTGACTTTGTTTTTAATGTGACTACAATCTTAAGAAGAGAAAAAAAGATCAGATGTCCTCTTGGTGAGGGTATGGCATTACTTTTGCTGATATAATCCATCAATGAAAACCGAACAAATAAGAGAGAAAATACGAACGCAGTAAAACTTAAGAAGGCGTATATCACCTGCACCAAGCTTTGATCACAGTCAAAGCACAACTTTAATATTTAAAGCCACGTGAGATACTTAGAATTAAAACTCAGGAGAAAGCTAAAGACAATTATGCATCTCCTGAGTGGCATATTGTAGTGGATATGGGTTCATTGTTACTACCAATTAACATAAAGAATCTTTAAGTGAGTGAACTAATCATTAACAACCAGCAGGCAAAATTGTAGAAATTGTAGTCGCAAAGACGTTTATAAGATGCTCCAAGCACAAAACCTTGCACGCATGTGTATTTGATAGGCTATTCACCGTTGTGAAACGAGGTTAACAGTATAAAATTTCATATATTAGACTTCTGTAGAACAAAAGCAAGCAACACGATTTTTTTAATTAAACGTTAACAATGGGCTAACCAAATTTAATATAGGATCAGCCGCAAAATATATACTCACCAAAAGATTGTTTAATTTGAGTTATCACATACAAAAACATGTATCAGAATGTATACACACAGTCATCTATCACATAATACCCACTTTGAAAAATCAATTCTTTTCCCAGAAATGAAACCATACAATAACCAATACCTAGACAGCAAAATCTCCATTTTAGGAATAGTACAAGCCATTTGATCGGGGCTTAGAATTTTGGCATTACTCCTTTATGACCACAAGATGTTTAAACCATTTTATAAACCATGAAAAGCTCAAAACTAGAAGCAATCATCAGACAGATCCACTCTACAATATGCCAAAGTCTGTGAATCACCTTGATAATCTCCACAAGCTGGTCAGCGTCACTTTCACCGAGGAATAAAGGCTGCACATGAGCAAAATGGTCGACGTTATAGATTTAAACATTACATTTCCAATAATTTAACCATTTAATAAATCATCATCAAGTTTACAACATACTTGTCCAAGCAGCAGTTCAGCAAGAACACAACCAGCAGACCAAATGTCGATTGCAGTTGTGTACTCAGTTGCTCCAAAAATGAGTTCAAGTGGACGATGGTACCTAGAGCATATGTAAGATATGTTTGGCTCTCCTTTACCCTACCATTTAAATTATGTGTCAAAACCAGTACGACAGGATAAGAACTTCATTAATCAGTAACCACAGTGTCGACATTAAAAAAACCAAAAAAAGTTAGAAAAAATAACAGACAGCGACGCAATCACATTATTATTGCTCACACTGGGTCTACGAATTGACCAATTAAGTAGTAACTGGTGACTTTCATGTTTAACTTAGCTATATATAGTTCACATAAACAACAACAATACCAATAGTGATATATTCATAACTTGTACGGTAAGGGGTATGGATGAGCATCTTGACAAAGATAATCAAGACAATAGGGTAAACTTCAATATGAATGATATTTATATCTGCAGAGTTTATTAGAAGGATTAATTATAATTGTCAGCTTGTGAGTTGTATGTTATTGCTCCTGCCCTTGTGAGTTGCACAGGCCTTGGCTTGTATAGAAGGATAATTATGCTGCAAATTTCTAAGTTGACCAATTTGGTATCTTATGATTTCAACTCACAAGTTTGATCAGCCAAATGGGATGAATTATTAATGAAAGAACCAATTTTCAATTTTCACTGCAAATTTGTGAAAATTCATCCCTGAAAGTGATTTTTGTGACTGAATCACCAGAAGTTGTAACATTTCACAGTTCACAATTCACAATCAAACATACAGAAATCTTGAGTTACACGCAAAACATCAAACTCAGAAGTATACCCCAAATCACAATTCAATCATGAGCTCGAGCTAATGAAATCAATCGTCAACAATAAAATACTACTTGCCAAAATCAATAGTATGGTTGTACTGGAAATAAATTACCAAAAAAAAAAAAAAAAAAAAAAAAGATTCAATCTTTCCACTAATTTCAAGGACAAAATGTAAAAAATAATAATAAAAAAAAAACCTGTCAGATTGTATAGCTGAGATTATGGGATTTTCTGAAGGTGGGAGAAGCTTGGAGATTATGGCAGCATAAAAATTAACCCCCCCCCCCCAACTTGCCGTGAACACACCCAAAATTAGATTCCGACGACAATTTAATTTTTCTAGGGTTTGCCTTTTCAATTGAAATTTTCATAAGTTGTTGACCTTGCTTTTTAACCCAACACCCAAAATTTGATTCCTAAAACAATTAGTACTACAATCTAAAGATGAGAAGGCTAAATCTAGAACAAACCTGGTCGAAAATCCAAAGGTCTGCGTCGTCGGAGGTAAACGAAGACGAGTCGGAGAGCAGTCGGTTGAGAAGATGAGAGATCAGTCGCCTGAGAAGATGAGAGTACAGGCTACGGCAGCAGTTGGGTGTGAGAACGGTCGCTTGAGAAGATGAGAGTACAATAGCAGTTGGGTGTGTGAATTGCAATTGTAATATATTTTTTTTTTTTTTTTTTGTGAAGTCGTGAAGAAAGCAAGGTAGGCAAAAACCAAAAGAAAGTACCCACTTACACATCAGTTTTCATCCTAAATATGATGTCTGATATTAGTATATAAAAAACAAATATAAAAGAAAGGTAGGCAAAAATCAATTTTGGTATGTCTACAAATAAACATCAGTTGCAGTAAAACAAATGATGTGTATATGTCATATATAGACATCTGACTTTAGAAAATGTTTGACGTCTATATATGGACGTCTATATATGGACGTCAGTTATCTAAAGAAATCTGATGTCTTTTCTTTGCTCATATTTACAAATGTGCCACCGGTTCTATAATACACATCGGTTTTCAATATACCCGATGTATATTAACCGATGTCTTTGCAGCTTTTTGTAGAAGTGTAGGGTCTGATCAGAATCTAAAAATGCATACTTGAGAGAATCAGGAAGTGGTTTTAACTCTAACGAAGGTGACGAAACTGGTTGGACAGAAATGGACTCGATAAACTCACTAGACGAAGGATCAGATTACTCTAATGATTCATTATACATGCAATCCTCAAAAGTTGATTCATCAGCAGAACACGCATCTAGCCAATTAACAGTTTCATAGTCAAAATCAGCAGGTTGTTTATGGAGATTAAAAATATTCAGATCCAAAGTCATATTTCCAAAAGACAACCTCATCATACCATTTCTACAATTAATCACAGCATTTGAAGTAGCTAAGAAAGGACAACGAAGAATGACAGGAATCTGATTCTCTAAATTCGGCACAACATCGGTCTCCAAAACAATAAAATCAACAGGATAAATAAACTCACCTACTTTAATTAACACATCCTCTACTATACCCTTAGGTATACGAATAGATCTATCTTCTAACTGAAGAGTGACATGTGTAGGTTTAAGTTCACCTAGACCGAGTTGCTCATAAACAGTAAACGGGAGCAAATTAACACTAGCCCCTAAATCTAGCAAAGCTTTATGAATGACCTTATCCCCTATGACAATAGAAATCGTAGAACAACCTGGATCCTTATACTTAATAGGGATCTTGTTAGATATGATGGAGCTTAAATGAGAAGCTAAAAATACCTTTTTGGGTACGTTTGTTCTTTTAGTAGTGCATAGCTCCTTCAAATATTTTGCATAAGGATGCATCTGTTGAATAGCATCAAGGAGGGGAATATTGATTTTAACTTGAGAAAAAGTCTCCCTAATCTTATCTATATGATCATTTGCCTTATTAGTAAGCATACGAGGGAATGGAGCAGCGGGTTTATAAGCTTGCTGATCTAAGGGGGTACTGGAATCATCATTAGAATCATCTACATCTTTTTCTTTAGGCTGCTGCAAAGAGTTTAAATTAGTGACAGTAGGGAGCATGACCAAAATTAACAAGGGAGTGGGGCTCATCATGGGGAATAGGAATGGACAATGGTGGCTGGACAGAAGGTGATGAAGTGGTCTAATCTCCAACCTGGGTATCTACTTTTCATCCCGGCCTTAAGGAAGTTACTGCATTTACGCCTTTAACATTGTTATTCAGATTCTGTGGATTGGCAGCATTGAAATTCCTAGGATTTGGTTCAGTTTGACTAGGAAAAGTACCCTTGTCCCTATTTTATGCAACTAGTTGAGCTACTGTATCGGCCAAGGATTTCACCGTTCTCCTCCAAACTACTAACTCTTTTGTCACTTTCAGAATATCCAGGAGGCGGCTGAGCATGAGAAATCGGTTGATATGGTGGCCTTGGGTTATTTTGAAATCCTTGTGGTGGAAATGTAGGGGGTTGGGAATAGTTAGGTGTGAATTTATTTCCACCAAAATTACCAGCTTGTGCATTAACATTAGACCCTGGGCTCTACGAAAAATTTGGATGGTTACGCCATCCAGGGTTATAACTAAAAAAAAAGGATCATTTTTAGGCCTTTGATACGCCATATTAACATGTTCAGGTCCAGCAGCAGCTAAACTAGGAATAACATAAGGACAAACATTTGTACAATGATCTAAAGCATGACAATTAGCACAAGGACAAACAAGAGCTATGACAATAAGACACCAAATTTCACTTCAAACAGATTTTAGACTGACCAAAATAGATAGGAGTAGATAACGAGCTTAATTTAACTTTTTCTTCTTTTCTGAACGTGTTAGTAACGAGAAAACATTTGAGATTAGTAGGTTAGCAAGCAATGTACACAAGTAATCTTTCCTCCACTACAAACTATTCAACCGTCTAATTGAAGAACATAAACATTTTAGTGCACCTTTTAAATCAAAGTTACAACCAAACCTCTATCTTTCCCACTTGCTCCACTTACGCCATCCACTAGTACGTAAACTCATAGAAAATGGGTTTCACCAAACAAGCTTGGGGTAGCAGGTGGAAAGTCTACTTTCGGTACAAAACGAACTAGGATCGTCCTTTCGGAAACCGTAGGTACTTACAACAAAGATAGTACGTACATACTTTTCTTTTCTTTTTTCTTTCATTTATTTATTTTTTTTTTTTTTTTTTTTTTTGTATCAGATACTTGGCTCGTTGTTGACTCCCAAACTCGGTTGGTCATCTATAGGTCTTTACCAAGCAATATTCTGATTTTTTTTCTTCTTTTTTCGATATATAACATAAAATAAAGAGAAACTTGTCGGGTTGCCAGTATAGCTAAATCCCGACTTATTGCATACACAAGTACTAGCTTCCCTACGATCCAAAAGTCACCACGAAAGTGGGATGGAAATAGTAATTAATGGAGGATGGATGAGACATGTTCGGCTACCACCCCACATAACTAGAATCAACGACTAGCAATTAAAATAGGCAAAACAAGTGCTATCATTCAAAGTTCGGTTCTAAGTTTAATTTAAACGAGGCCTGAAATGAATATGTTAGAGGAATTAACCAGTCCAAGTTTAATAGGGAGATCAGAGGAGAGTTGTGTACATGACTTCAAAACAGATTATTCAGAAACTTTTTTTTTTTTTTTTTTTTTTGGAAATAAGTTAGAGCTCGTCACTTCTCTATCTACTCTACTTAGTCATATAAGAACAGAAGTAATCTCATATCAAGCATAGTTTCTGGCAAAAAATTGGCAGCACTTCCCCTAAAACTAGGCAAATCCAAAATTTTATAACCTGTAAATAATGAAGAGCAAACTACCAGCGACATATTCTATCAACAACCATCATAACAACTCCAGCAACCAGCAGCAAATTTACTCTGCACCCCCACACTTCAGTTTTGCAATTTCCTCATTGTAAAGTGTACAAACGATAGGCAATGAGTAAATTAAAAGGGGGAGGAAGTCAGGAACTTAGCTGGTCAAATATTAAGACTCTAAGCGGTACTGATGGATCAAAATTGTAGCAAGACCTGCTGTGAATGTATATGTAAGAAGGGTAGCAAACTGTATCATGGGCATAGTTAGAACAGAGAGTAGGTCCATCAGCTTTGCGTTGTGTAGTTATCCAGTCGATTGCAGACCTGCAAACACCTAGTGAAGTACGGAGGGAAAAAGAACTGAAAAGGAAAACATTTTTTTGTGGTTTTTGCAATTTTATATTTTTTTTTAATGACCGACACTATATACATCCCCCTACAAAGGTCGAAACTCAGGGAGGCACTTAAGTCGACTCAACTAAACAAATAAATAAACAAATGAAAGAAAATAAATAAGCAAAAAGAAAATAAAAGAAAGAGGCGAAAAATAAATTAATCCAGTTGGAATGCTGATGTGCATCCAAGCGATGCTTCAAGAGGCTAATCGTGATACTCAGGCTCGTAGAGTGTCAACGACTCTACACTCTCTTCTGCTGGCAGCTCCAAAAATGGCTTCAATTTGTGACCGTTAACTTTAAAATGAGACCTAGTAGTGGGGTCTTCTATTTGGACTGCACCATGAGGGAAAACATGAGTAATAATGAAAGGACCAGTCCAACGAGACCTTAACTTACCTGGAAAAAGATGTAGCCTGGAATCATATAAAAGCACCTTCTGCCCAACAGAAGAATGGCATGGTATGAACACCACTTCTCCCTACATTTTCTTCTTGTCTCGATTCTAACCAAGTCACTCCATGACCTCGATTTATCCCATGTTTTTATACCATTTGTCTTCTTATTGACCCCTCCCGTTTGTTCCACATGCTTGTTTGTCCCTAAACCGTTGATATTTGGCCCTAAACTCACAAAATAATCACAAAATAGCCTATTTTGTTTTGGTTTTTGGACATATGTTGTAGTGGGGTCATTATGCTCCGACAAGCACAAGAGGGAGATGCGAGTTTTGTAAGGTGATAGGAGGCGACTTATTTTGAGGAAGTTGGGGTTGTGAGGTAAGAGAGTGGCTCAATTGGCTGATTAGATTGAATTGGGTATTTCTCATGCTTGGTTGATAATTGGTGGTCATTGATTATTAACCATAAAGGAAGCAACTTTCACATGATTAGTGTATGGTTATGACTAATTTGTGATTGGGAATAATTAGGCAACAAATAGATTAGATTTCATTAGTGTCGCGGTTGCGGCTAATTAGATACTAATTTGCGTTGTTCTTAACCTTTTATTATTCTTCGCTCTTCATGCCTTTTGGTTGTGATTTGTTTAAGTGGTCACTAGACAAATTATGACTAAAAGGAGGGGAATTTGGTAGCGGTTGCTCAAATGCCCCATAAAAGGGGATTAACTGGTTCAAACCGAGATTATTAATGAATTGGTAATATTAGAGAGAGGTAAAACATACTATATTAGGGAGTTAGACAAGATTATCACCGAGAGTCGCTTTAATCAAATTGATATTTCGTTTATTTCACTTTTAATCAACTTCCAAATCAAAAAACCCCTTTTCATTGTTTATTTCCTTTGTTTATTTCATACCCGCATTAGAATCGCATTGTAGACATCCCCCTCTTCCTTGTGTTCGATACCCACTTACCCTATCTACTTTAGGTAGTGTTTTGTGGTAATTTGATAGGATTTAACGACAACCTTCGTATTAGGTCCATAGCTAGAGGAGGTCCTCTCGGCACCATGCCATCCCAATTGACTTGATTATCTGGGACGGCTTGTGGCGGTGCTACTGAAACTTGTGATCCTTCACCAGAGTTTGCTAACCACGAGTTAGATGGATTTTCACTTGGTTCCATTGGTTCACTTTCACTTTCACTTGAGTCGACACTGAGCACATTAATTAAAAACCCATCCAAACAATGAGCCAATTCCTCATTCAGATTGAGAACAGTCTTACTTGCCACAGCGGCGGTCATGAACTTGACTTTTCGATGTATAGTAGACGGAACGGCTTTTATAGCGTGGATCCACAGCCTTCCTAATAACAAGTTGAAACATGCCGGAATGTCGATCACCATGAAGTTCACTTTTCGTGACACGGGTCCGAACTCCAAATTTAGAGACACAATCCCTAAAACTTCTCTTTTAGCATTGTCGAACCCTCTAACCCCTTCTTTGGATGGCTTTAGGTGATCATTTGAGTACCCAAGTTTTTGGAGGACTCTCAAGGGACACACATTAGCGCCTGAACCATTATCAACAAGTACCATGGGCACCACTTTGCTGTTCCATTCGACCGTGAGGTGCAAGGCGTTATTGTGAGGAACATCATCAGGTAGATCCTCGTCACTAAATACAATGGCGGTAGACACAGGATGAACAAGAGCGACCACCTCATCCGGGGATATGAAGGTGAGACAGCTACTTCATTTAACAATTTTAAGACCGCGGCCCTATGAGGTTGTGAATGCATCAGTAGTTGCCACAAGGAGACATTTGAGTTCACCTCTTTCATCCTTTTGATGGCGTCCATGGCTTCATTTTTATCTGTTGAAAGCTCTTTTACTTTTTCTTTTCTTTTCAATGCTTCTAAGGGATCTTCCTCCTCGAGTGTGATGGTTTGAAGTGTCTTCCAGTTCGTGTGAGGTGGGCAACCACAGAGACTTCTTCATCACTATGTCCTCCAAACAGATTGGGCCTACAATTGTGGAACTGAAAAATTCATTCGAGCTTTTCGCGTTTATGCTACTAATGTTCATGATGGTGATCTCCTCCTCATCGTCGTCGAACATATAAAAGGCACCATCGTATTCTATCGTACCACACATTCGGAGAAGCAGTCTTTGTTTATGACATATTTCAAATCCTTCACCATTTTAAAAACCACTTTGTCCTTTGTGGAAAAGTCATACACGAGGCACTTCATTCCAGAGTTTGTTATCACTTCGGCTATCCTTGGTTCGATTGGTCGTATGCCCCTTGAGGCGTCGACCCCTAGAGATAGGGAGATCATATTGATTTTGGGTACTTCTTTGTGGTTCGGAAGTGGGTTCTTTGTGATGTTTGGAGTGTCGTTGCGGTTAACCACAAGCTTGCCCTGGTCAATGATGTCTTGATATGTGTGTTTCAATGCTCCACAGTTCTCAGTATCGTGACCAGGACCTTGATGGAAATTGCAATGTTCATTGGGGTTGTAACTAGGGTAAGGGTTCTTTGGAGGTGGTCGCGGAGTCAAAGGTTTGATCAGGTTAGCTTTTGTGAGTTTGGAAAAGGCTTGAGTGTAGCTCATTTGGATTGGTACAAATTCTCTTCGTTGCCTTATTTGGAAAAAATTCCCAGATGTCACGACATTCACCCCTATATATTGCTTCGAGGTCCCACCCTCATTTGTTACAGGCTTCTTGGCGCCAAACCTATAAGGGGTTTGATTGACGTTTGCGCTCGAACCAGCTTTCTTGACTTCACCTTTGTTGATCACATCCTCTACTAGCGACCCCGTCGCTATCAAGCCTTAAATGAAGGGAAGTATTGGAAGCCTATATGCTCCTTATAAGCAGGCAAGAGATTCTTGATCACCATTTGGATTTGCTCTTCTTCCCCGGGCCTATTAACCATTTGAGCGGCCTTGGATCTCCACCTAGTGATGAAGGCGGAGAAAGTCTCATTGAAGTTCTGGGAAGTAGTTTCCAAATCTCTCAGAGTGATGTCGATTTCCTCATTGTACTTGTATTGGTTAGTGAACTCTCGTATAATGTCGGACCAGGCGGACTTCTTGCTATTTTCTAAACCCAAGAACCAATTCAAAGTTTCACCCTCGAGATATTGCTGAAACATTTGGGCCATCGGCGGCTCATCTAACTTCAATAGGCTCATGGTTCCGGCATATTGTTTGAGGAAGTTGGTAGGGCTACCGGTTCCATTGAATTTTGAGATACTCGGGCTTCGGAAATCCTCAGGTAGGTGGGCTTTGGGGAACAAGGTCAATCCGTGGATATCTAATCATGGTTCAGCTTGGGTCATACCCTTCAAGACTTCTTTCAGCTTATTTATCTCATCTTCCAATCTTCTTGGCATCTCGTGAGGTTCAAAAGGAGGTCCTAGGTTGAATGGTACCCCAATTTCGGAAGGAACAAGTGGTCTCAATATGTGATCACGTTGCATATTGAGGATGGTTTGTTCAACCGTGTCCTGACGGTCCAACATGGTTTGCATCATCATTTTCAACTTACTCATTGCATCAGAGTGGGGGTTAATCCGGTTGTCATTTTCATTGCTTCCTTGAGCGTCTGCCATTTCAGACGTTTGTTTGGGCGACTCACAAACAGGCGATTTTCGGACTAATCTAGACCCGGATCGGAGCCAAAGGGTTGACCTACAAATCAAAAAACGGAGACAGTTTAGTAATGGTCGTAAAAGAAAATTAGTTTCCTTGATTGTGGGAGATGAAACAACAAAACTCATTTACAAGTATGTTACGGGAGAATTCTTTCATTCATCTTTGGATTGATAGTTTCTTTTGATTTTATAACTTATAAGTTCAAAACTTTGGTATTTAAAAAAGTTGTGATATTCACAAAAGTAGAAAAAGGAAGTTTTTGTACATTTACAAAACTTTGTACAACGTTGTGTATATTTACAAAATCGGATGGTTGTGTATCAAAAGTTTGAAAGTTTTTGTATTTAGACAAAATTGAGTGGTTGTGTATATCGACGAGGGTTGAGGGGTGGTGCCCGCGTCCGTGAGGATTGCCTACGTATCCCTTTCGGGAATCAGGGCGACGTAGTTCGGAAGTGAACTACGGAAAGGTAGATTTCGAAAAGACCCTTTTATCTTTTGAAAAACGGAGACCCAATCATCTCGTTTTGATTGTTAGAAGTTGATTGAGTTAGATCGTTGATGGTTTGAGTGAGATGCTATTATCTCGTTTGATTTTCGAAAAACGTTTCCTTTGAAGTTTGATTTTTTTCTTTTTTAGATTTTCGTTGAATATTGAATTTCTCGGTTTGAAAACGGGAGGGGTTGTTATTGTGAGTTGGAAAAGAATTTTCTCTTTAGAAATGGAAATCGATGAGGTTGGGTTTGATTGTAGAAAAATGGTTTATTTACAAAAAAAAAAGAATTGAATTTGATGGTATGTATGAGGGCGGGAAAAAAAACTCATTTTTATTTTGAAAAAATCTTGAGAGTTTTATTTACAATTTTCAAAAATAATATAGAGTTAGTAGTTAGTTTCGTTTGGAAACATTTGATTTTGAATTGAAGAAAATGTCATTTGAAATATTCTTTGAGAGACAAAAGTCTTTCTACAAATTAAGAAAATGTGTGTATTTACACAAAATTGAATTTTGAAAACGGTTGGGAAAATTTAGACTCTTATGTTAGACAAGACTCGTGAGACGGACTCGGACTCGATGAAATTAAAAGAATGACTATGTAAGTAGACGTAGTAACGACGCTATTCAAGCATGCGTTGGTCCATGTGTCCTACACTCAGACTCAACGTGGTTGATTAAGGTATCATTCTTCTTTAAGTGACCTCGGCGCACTCCACTGTGCCCTCCGAGGGTTGAACGTTCTTGCATAGCCGGTCCTCGATAAGTCGCGGATACAAGTTTACTCTCTTAAGTATTTTAATAAACTTTTCTTCTATTCCTGACCCGTCCTCCATAAGGATAGGTGTCAGGCCTAAATTTGGCTTTTCTAGAGAACAACATCACAGTGCAGCTTGTGCGGACCAGATTCAAACATGCATTCCCAAACACACATAATTTCACATATATACATGCTAGAGCAAGAATATACAAAAGCGATGGATCTACGCAACCAATACACGTCCTCAATTTTAAAGAAGGAAATGATGTACTTTCGGGTCAAGGCCTCGGAAAGAATTTAGTTTATTTTTTTTGTATTAAAAAAAAATACATATAAATATCTCAAGCGGAGTCGCCAGACTGCGGGGCTCGCAAAAAAAATAAAATTAGGTTTAGATTTGCATGGTTATTGAACTAACCGAGGTTTGATGGTAGTAAACTCAGAGTCGCCACCCTGTCTTTACCCCGACAAGGAAGGGTTTCAAAACAAGTTTAAAAAGCACAAGTTCAAAAACAAATGAAAGAATTTTAAGGAAAACCTTTCAAAAACCAAAAATGACTCCATGTGCCCTTAAGGCAAAATTCCGTTTTATTACTTATTTACAAATTTTGAAAAACTAGTCTGCGAAACAAAGAAAAAAGGTTCCGGGCCTTAGTTAAGGGGTGCGAACATTTGGAACTCGTCTCCCCTTCCGTCATAAGGACGGGCACTTACTAATACATCAATTCCTTCTAAAGAGTCTCAGTATATTGGTTACTGATAGCAAGATCGTCGTTAAATCCTATCAAATTACCACAAATTACTAACTAAGAAGCTAGGGAAAGTGGGTATCGTATCCACAAGGAAGAGGAATAGCCTATTATGCAATTCTATGCGGAAAAGAAAATAAACAAAAGAAATAAACAATAAAAAGGGTTTGTTTTTTTTTTTGGGTGAAAGTTGATTGAACAAGAAATAAACGATTTACCAAATTTATTAAGGTGACCCTCGGTGATAGTCTATTCAAACACCTTAATATAGCAAGCATTTACCTCTCTCTAATTATACCATTCATAGATAATCCCGGTTTTTAACCAATTAATCCCCTCCTTTTAGTCCTAATTCGTCTAGTGACCACTCAAATAAATCAAAACCAAAGGCATGAAGAGTAACCAAAATTCCCCTCCTTTTAGTCCTAATTCGTCTAGTGACCACTCAAACAAATCAAAACCAAAGGCATGAAGAGTAAGGATTAATAAAAGATTATGAACAACCCAAATTAGTATCTAATTAGCCGCAACCGCGACAGTAACCAAATCTAATCAATTAGTTGCCTAATTAATTCTTCAATCACAAGTTAGTCATAACCATACACTAAACATGTGAAAGTTGCTTCCTTTAGGGTTAATAATCAATGACCATCAATTAAAAACCAAGCATAAGAAATACCCAATTCAATCCAATCAACCAATTAGAGAAAATAGGGATAAATCAAACAATTGAAGAACAAGGAATTAATTACTATAAATTTAAAGGCAAATTAGAGAGAAAAAAATCTTACTAATACATAGGATGAGAGAATTTGATTACACCAAGGATCTAGAAGGTAATTAGCCTTCCATACTAATTATTACAATAATATTTGAGATGAAATTCATACTAAAATTACTAATTTCTACTAATCTCTCCTTAATTCTCTCTCTAGAATGTGAAAACTACTTGAAAAATAATATAAAAAGGTGATAATAACTATGGAGGGGTTCATGCCCCTTTATTCAAGATAAGTACAAAACATATTACAAGACAAAAGCAAAAGAATCCAAGACAAAAGCAACCGCCAAAAGCCACCCGAAAGATTCGTGGAAATCGCCTTTCTCGGACCGAGGAGGAGTCATCTCGGACCGAGAGAAGACATCCCTCGAGTCGAGAAATTGTTGTCTCGAGTCGTGAAGGTCACCCTCGACTCGAGGACAGATGTCCTCGAGTCGAGGGACTGCGCACAGCGCAATTTTCGAACGGGCATAACTCTCACCTCCGAACTTCATTTTGAGCTCATAATATATCGTTGGAAAGGTAAGATGATGAACTTTCCACTCCAATTAGAATTTATGCAAAATATATTCTGGTTAGAGAGTTATGATCCAATGAAGTTGGAGGTGATGGTGTGTGGTTTTCGAAGTGTGGTCAAGCTATCTTATCCTCGAATCTTGCTCCAATTTGTAGCTTGATCCCCTAGTATTGTCCAAGATTCACCAAAAGGGTCTAAGGCCACCAAAAACTCGTAAAACTAACGAATAATCTCCAAAAATACTCCGAGTGGTCTGGTTTACGACTCACGATAAAACCATGCCTAAATAGACACTAAGGCGCCTAAATCAACCGAATTAACACACCACATTTACGCCACATCTATTTCTCCACGCTTAACACCTAGGTCTCTCTTATAGCAGGGGTGAGTCACAACCTTCAAACTCCTCCAAAACAAAGAATCGCAAGCCATCAAAACACTCAAAGGGTGCTAGTTAGAATTGGAGTGGATGAAATGCTCAACACCCCAACTCTAACCATCTTATCCTCCCTTCTGACACACTCTAAGTTAGGGGAAATTAAACTAACACACATCACGTTTCCCCCATGCTTGGCTCAACGACTCCCTCAAAGTCATGCTTGAAATGAAGCTATCGAGCACAACTCACCTCTTATCAATCCACCGGCGCCCCTATCATCACAATGCAAGAGGATTTCTAACCTAGGACCACCAATTCCTATCACTGAACCTCCTTATAACTCCCGTAGTGATCCTAACCTGTTACGCCCCAACTCCTCTTCTTATGTCGCCCGCCATGGATTACCTTTTTTTTTTTTTTTTTTTTTTTGCAAACGGAACAGAACATCACACCTATATTACAAACAAAGTGACAAATGCAAACCGAATTACAATATCATGCCAAGCGTCTCCCCCATGCTTGAACCTCGTCATTACCCACAATGGCAACCAACACCAACCAAAAGATTGGCAACAACGAGTTAGGTTGGGGGAGTATTATCAACTCATCCACTCACCATCCCATACAACTAGGAACAAAGAACAAATGGTCTCATCTCATCAAATAAGAAAATGACAGCCTCTCGGGCCAAGAGACACTCACTCTACCTCACTCCCCTATCTTCCTCGAAAATAAATCCATCCCTTATCTCACTACTCCATCTCCCTTATGAACGATATCAACAACACGTCATCCTCCAATAACAACAAACCATCCAAAAACAACCCAACCAAAATGAACCAAGCAAGGCTATTTTATTGGTTTAAGGGGTAAAATGGGGTGGGTAGAACAAAAATAACGGGGGGAGCAAACTCGGCGGGGCACAAAGAGAGATGGTATAGAAACAAGCTAGTGAAACGGGTGAGGAGTGGTCGTTAGAATCATGAGAAAGAGAAAAGTTAAGGGGAAATAAAACATAACTCGTGTGAGCTCCATTTCCCTCGATTACCGCCAAAACAAGTGGCTCATGGTCAAAAGACCGGTAGAAGAGCCACGCTCTCATCTCACAACCCCCGTCTTCCTCAAAATATGTCTCCTCCCATCACCTTACGAAACTTCCATCTCCCTCTTGTGTTTATTGGAGCATAATGACCCCACTACAATAGTTGTCCAAATAACAAAAACAAAATAGGCCATTTTGTAATAAATTTGTGAGTTTGGGGCCGGGCCAAAATGTAGATGGTTTGGGACAAACAAGCATGTGGAACAAACGGGTGGGGAAATATGAAGAGAGATGGTATAAAACATGGGACAAAAAGGGGTGAAGGAGCGACTTGGTTAGAAATTAGATGGGGAAAAAGTGTAAGGACGAGTGGTATTCATACCTTGGCATTCATCATGGATGGCAAGTGTCACAAGCTAAGAAAATGAAGAAAACAAACACACCAAAAACAAAGAAAACCAAATAAAATAATAAGCTTGGGTTGCCTCCCAAGTAGCGCCATTGTTTAATGTCGTTGGCTCGACTCATGCTAGGGAATCACTCTAGAATTACCCACACCAAAAATTAAGAGCGGAACAATTCAACGCTCTTAGAAGCTTGTCGAATGATATGGAATACATCTCAAAAGAGTGACAATAGAAAACACTAGCAAACAACAATGCATAAACAATAAAGGCAAAATCATGAAGACAAGGAATTTTCGGACCTCTATGCTCATAATTGTCTTCTAAGTCATCCTCTTTAGGCTTATGATTAAACAAGTTTGGAACATGAAGTAAAGAAGAATGATGGTAATTAATTCAAGGGGGTTTGGGGTTTAAGCATATGGATTTGGTCATTATCTCTCTACTCCCAATCTTCTTTAAAAGTACAAGACTCTCCGACTCCTCTAATGTGTTGTTCAAAGAAATATTAAAAGATATATCAACATTTAAATCATGAGTTAATGTGAGATCATCAAAAATTTCCAATGGTACAATCTCAAGATCAATGGACAAAGTCGGTAAAATCAAAGAAGAAGAAGACTCATTGCAATCCACATAATTATTATCATCTTCACAAAAGACAAGTTCCTCTCTCAATTGAATAGCATCATGCTCACTCTTAAAAGAAGGAATGTGCGGGTCAAAAACTCCTTTAGACTCAAAATTGACAAAAATATTTTGCTCCGCCCCCTTAAACTCATCATTGCTCATCAAACAAGAGGGTGGTGGAGCATTTACATCCACCACAGAACATTGAAAGGCCATGAATTTAAAGAAATCAAAACACTCATCAATTGGCATTTGTGAAAGTCTTTCATTACTCATAAACAATGTCAAATTCCAAATTTCATGATTCATACCCTTTTTGACAGTATCACATAGTTCAAAATCAGAATAAAATTGACCATGACAACCAAGATAATCAAGAAAACTTTCTAATCTCGAAAAATACTCATGAAAGGGTTCATCATTAAATTGAGACCATTTGAAATCTTGGGTATCATGTAGAGAACTTTGTACTTGCTCTCGGATTTCTAAATCCACAACTTGTGAACATTGATAAGCCATGAAGTGCCAAAAATCCCAAATCTCACAAGAATCCATGTCACAAAGTTTTCCATTACTCATATAATCGCCCAAATCTCGGGTTTCAAAATTTATACCATTCAAAATAATCCAATTTAAGTCCAAACCGCAGAAAACATTAGAAGTTTTATCAAGTTCCTCAAGTCGAGAAAGGTAGATATGAAAAGGTTCATCATTCAATTGAGGAAAATAGTAATTATCCATAAATCACAAATAAATAAATAAAAAATAAAAATAAAAATAAAATATTTACAAAAACACAAGAACAAAAAAAATCACATGGGACTAGACCATTGATGATGGTCTATACAAAAACATACAAAAATTACAAAAACAAAAACAAATAAGTACAAAAACCACACAAAAATAGCAAAAAGACTAAAAACACCTCTTCCCCGGCAACGGCGCCAAATTTGACAAGCTAGAAAGTCGTTATTCCTAGTCAAATTACCACTATTCCTACTAAACTAGCAAGAGTAAGTGGGTATCGTATCCACAAGGAAGAGGGAAAGTCTAAAATGCGAATTCTATGCGGAAAAACTAAAACGAAATAAATAAAGCAATTAAATGGGGGTTTTTTGGTTTGAAAGTTGATTGAACGAGAAATAAACGAGATATCAAGTTGATTAAAGCGACCCTCGGTGATAATCTCTTCTAACACCCTAGTATAGTAAGTTTTACCTCTCTCTAATATTAATTACCAATTCATTAACAATCCTGGTTTTAACCAATTAATCCTCTTTTATGGGGAATTTGAGCAACCGCTACCAAATTCCCCTCCTTTTAGTCCTCATTTGTCTAGTGACCACTTAAACAAATCAAAACCAAAGGCATGAAGAGTAAGGATTAACAAAAGATTATGAACAACCCAAATTAGTATCTAATTAGGCGCAACCGCGACACTAATCAAATCTAATCTATTAGTTGTCTAATTAATTCCCCAATCACAAGTTAGTCATAACCACACACTAAACATGTGAAAGTTGCTTCCATTTAGGCTAATAATCAATGACCATCAATTATCAACCAAGCATATGAAGTACCCAATTCAATCCAATCAACCAATTAGAGAAAACAAGGATAAATCATGCATTAAAGAACAAGGAATTAATTACAATGAAATCAGAGAGAAGAAAATCTTACTAATACATAGGATGAGGGAATTGGAATACACCAAGGATGTAAAAGGGGATTAGCCCTCCATGAAAATAATTACAATAATATTTGAGATGAAATTCATAATAAAAATACTAATTCTCCTTAAGTTTCTCTCTCTAAAATGAAAACTAGATTAAAAATAATATGAAACGGTGATAATAACTATAGAGGGGTTCATGCCCCTTTAGTCAAGATAAGTACAAAATATATTACAAGACAAGAGCAAAAGAATCCAAGACAAAAGCAACCGCAAAAGCCACCCGGAAGATTCGTGGAAATCGTCTTTCTCGGACCGAGAAAACTTCCTTCGAGTCGAGACATTGTTTTCTCGAGTCGAGAAGGTCACCCCCGACTCGAGGACAGGAGTCCTCGAGTCGAGGGACTGCGCACAGCGCAATTTTTGAACGGGGATAACTCTCACCTCCGAACTTCATTTTGAGCTCATAATATATCGTTGGAAAGGTAAGACGATGAAGTTTCCACTCCAATCGGAAATTCTGCAAAATATCTTCTGGTTAGAGAGTTATGATCCAGTGAAGTTGGAGGTGATGGTGTGTGGTTTTCGGAGTGTGGTCAAGCTATCTTCTCCTCGAATCTTGCTCCAATTTGTAGCTTGATCCCCTAGTATTGTCCGAGATTCACCAAAAGGGTCTAAGGCCACCAAAAACTCGTAAAACCAACGAATAATCTCCAAAAATACTCCGAGTGGTGTGGTCTACGACTCACGATAAAACCATACCCAAAGAGACACTAAGGCGCCTAAATCAACCGAATTAACACACCACATTTACGCCACATCAGTTACGTCCATATAAATAAATAGAAATATAAAAGCACATATATTCACATTGTCATTCACATGCAGAAGTTTAGAAAAAAGAATTTACAAAAGTTCCCGAGTCTTTTTGTACAGACTTGGGGGGGTTTGAGCACCAAAGTTTCCCTACGTACCTTTCATTGTGGGATTGGATTCCACTCGAGGATCAAAACCTTACGTAGTTCTGACGGGCAGCCCCACGACAACGGCCTTTTCCACTGGGGGGTAGCGGATAATATCCGCGAGGGTGGATGGATGGATCCACAGGGTAGATATCATTCCACTGGGGAAATGAACGGGTTGATACCACTGGGGATATCACCCATGTGGGGGTAGATATGATTTTTACTTTGCTTGGAAGTGGTAGAAGGTCGTTTCACTCAAAGTCGTGCTATTGAGAGACTTGATAGATGACTCACATTAGAGTCAAGTCGATCCACTGTAGAATAGAGCAAGGTATATTCCGCTTGCATCTATGTGTCTCTCCATCTAGACGGTGATCGCCACTGATCACCATGCCTCCTGAACCAGGGTTGCCTCCTGAACGAGGTCTTAATGTGGATGACTCGACCTCTCTAATGCGAGTTTAAAGATTAGACCTCTTAATAGGTTGACTATGGTTGAATTAACTCTCGCGGGGAGATTTAATGGAATGGATTGGGTTAGGTGTTTGGGATCTGTGGAATTGGCCGTATCGATAGAGCTGCCCGTGTAGGCCTAGAACAATATAAGGAAAATAAATCGTCGATTCGGTTATGTTCAATCAAGAAGTGTTCCATTGGGGCGTTGGTGGAATAGTTGGTAGAGGTGAATGTAGATCGACCTCATGATTGCGCATAAGCGAATTGGCAATCCTTGTCTAGTGTTGGGTAGGGCCCCGTCCAAAGTCCATACAAAGAACGGGAAAAGAAAACTTTACATGCAAAACACATCAAGAAAAGTTTATTTGCTTCCATGTACAAAAGGTTTTGAACAAGGAATGAAAATTTTTAAAACATTGGGGAAAATTGAGAAAACGACTTTAATTAGAAAAACTAAGAAAAAGACGTTTGGAAATAGATAACAACATTTTTAGGGGTTTTTGATTTTATTAATTACATTATTTATAAAGGGGGTCAATTTTGAGTCCTTATTGACTTTAATCGACTTGGGTTGATTTCGTTTGACTTGCACATATTTGCAAAGTTGATTTTAATCGATTTTAGGTGAGTCGGGTTGACTTGGGTTGACATTAGTAGACTTGGGTAGATTTGTTTGACTTTGGTTGACTTTGATTGACATTGGTTGACTTTGGTTGACTCCAGTAGATTTGGGTTATTTGTCGGATTTTAGTAGGCTTTGATAAACTTGGTTGCATTTTGATTGGTTTTAGACCATGGTTGACTTTCATTGACTTGACCTCGGTTGACTTGACTTAGGTGGACTTGACTTAAGTTGACTTGACTTCAATTGACTTGACTTAGGTTGACTTAGATTGACTTTGATTCCACTGTAATTGTTTAAGGTCATCAAACAAGTGGTTGATTTTAGACTCCCTATTAAGTCGTAATTTTTTATAAATTAGCTTAAATAGACTCCTAGTTAAGTCTAAATTGTTTTTAGCATTTTGACATTTCAAAAGGCGGATTACTTAGACTCCCTATTAAGTCTAATCATTTAGTTAATCAAATCAATTAATCTGGGGAATAAACTTGTCATTTTTTACCTCAAAAAACAGAAAGTTGGTGGAAATTGAATGGTTTAGAAGATCAAATGAAATCTTCAAATTTTTCTGGGTTGAGGGCGGGTTTATGAATATCTTGGGATCACTCAAGAATTTTTTCATGATCCCAAGAGTTCGTTTACTCACCAAAACAATTTAAGGTTGAAAATCGGATTTCTGAGCAAAACATAATTTGTTTTCAAAAAATCATAGCTATTGATAGAGAATGACTAATTTCTGTGCCTTATAATTATGGAAACGTGGGAATCTTCTCTTCAACTTTAATGAATGATACTTTCCCAAAAGCAGTCGTTTTAAGGGCTTAAAAACGCGTTGAAATCAATTGGTCGGATCTAAAACAAGATTGAGCAGTTGTACCACAAAAATCATCATAAATGTTCTATCATGAATATAGACCTGAAATTTTGCAGAGAGATTTATAAGACCCCAAAGAAGGTTTTCAAAAAATATCAAGATTTTTAAGCGAAGAAATCATTTTTATACATAATTTACAAGTCGAACTCAAAAACAGTTAAAACGAGGTAGAAATCCGGATTGGACTTTTAAACCGTTTGATAAAAACTTGCAAAAATATAAATTTCACTCATGAAGGTAGAAAAGTAACAAAACATAAAAAAAAAAAACACAGTTAAAGGGACTCCGCTCCTTATACTCTCGCAATCTAGTGTTCCCCTCAATAAAGGGAAACGGCCTCCGTAAGGCCCTAGAAGTTGGCTTATAGATTTTGGTGTGGCTCAATAAACCACAGTAAACCCATTACCAACCAAGGCTAGACAAATAAAAGTGTTAGTAATGTATTTGAGAGAAAAATTAATTGAAATGCAAGAATATAAAAAGAAAGGGAAAAGAAAGACTAATGATCAATATTGATGATCCTCCAAGTCAAGGTACTAAGTCACCTAAACAAATTTTAATCTAAGTGAAGTTGGTTGATTTTAATTACTTATGTGCTAAAGTGATCCAAATGCTACACATTTATTAGAAAAGATTAGTATTTATGGTGGAGAAATAAAGGTAAGAATGAAATGAAGTAGAAGTAGATGAATTGAATGTGGAAGAACAAATGTTCTTGTTCTTGCTCTTCTCTTGTGGTTGATGGCTGCCTCTAAGGCTCTTCCCTCTCTCTTTTTCCTTTGGTTGTTGCTTCTTATTGTTGTGAGGATGAGAGGGTTAGTATGGTGAGGTGTTAGAGGTGTTAGAGGTGAGTTATCAATTAACAAAAAATATCTACAAATTTAATGTAAATTAATGCAAATAAAATGTGACAAAATACAAGAACCACCCATAGCTCCCTTGCTCACCAAGGGCACGTCCAAGGCCTTACAAAGCCTCAAAAAATTTGTGATTTACCTCTTGTTTTGGTTGGGGAAGAATAATGAGTCATCAAGCAAACATTAAAAGGAAAATAAAAATAGTTAGCATCTTTTTACAATGTTGTTAGTGTAACTATGGGTGACATGAGCATGACATTTATAAAATGTTGTCATTGCTTAGTCATTTAGTGGTATGAAAAAAAAAGTCGGGTTAGGCTCGTTTCGAGCAATTTTACCTCGATTTGCGAAAAAATGAAAATCGGATGAATTAAATCAACGAAAAAATGAAATTAGAATTAAAATAATAAAAATTAATATTATTAATATTATATACATGATTTTCGAAATTTAAATAAATAATAGAAAAATGGTGAAATTGAAATTGTTGAGAAATCGTTTGATTCACAAATAAACAAATAGATATGGGTAAATAAAAATGAATAAAGTGAAATTGAATTAGAAAATAGAAATAGATTAGTGAAAATGATATAAAAAAGGTGAGACAAAATTTGGTGTCTACAGTGGCAAAGTTAGATAGGGCACCTGACTTGTCAAAGGTCGGGAAACATGTGATGATTTCTTCTGGTGACCCTCGTCCTAAGCGTTGGGTCTCGATTCTCCACTATACTCTGGGACATCTTTTCAACCAACTGGTCAGGGCCGACCTCATAACTTCTCAGTTACCACCTGATGTTCCTTATTGTGGTGAATTGAGTTGCACCACCTTCTATCGTTACTGCCAAGCCTACGACCACGACACCGATGGCTGTGAAGAGCTCTGCCACAAAATCCAAGGCTTGATCGATGCAAGGTTCATTGACCCTTGAAGCCTCAACAACGTCCAACCTATCATCACCTAGCTTATTAGGAATAACGTAGGTCGAGAAAGAACTATGCGAGGCCTGAGTCCCCAAGTCAATGTTCCTACAACATTTGACACATTTTGCACTCTTTGTAATATAGTTTGGGGATACGTAGACATCCTACTAGTGGATGTGGCCACGGATAAAATCTTGTAAAATTAATTTCTCTTGTACTCACAAGAACTACATTGGGCCTGATTCTCCAAATCACATGCACCTCAACACCGCAAACAAGACAGAACTTCCAAAGTGCATTCACACATGGAGATATGTAGGCAACGCACCTTAGGGTTCGGCCCAAACTAATTCTAACAAAAATATTATCCACTTTGCATGAACTCAACCGACTTTGTCTCAAAAGGGAGACGACTCTATTCTCTTCTCGTGTGCATTTTTGTGTGTATATTCGAATTTCAAGTGGAAAGTGAAATGCAAAATCTCGAATGGGAGAATTCAAACTTGTGCATAACAAGCAAAATTCAAACAAACCAAACAAAACAAAGAGAATTGTTTTTCTTGAAAATGAAAGCATAAAACGCGCAAACGAAAACAAAGAGTTTCAAGTTTTGTCGTTCACTCTTTTTGTGTAAATATTGATTTCATTATTTATTCCTTATTTATAGGGGCAATCTCCCGAAAGAGCTTCTTTGATTTGTGGTTGAAAGTAGCCAATCCAAATCCACCGCGACCCCACAAAATGACCACGCCGCCAAAAGAAGCAAGAAACCCCAAACCCGCTATGAGCGCGAGAATCCACCACCGATCCCTACCTTCCAACCCTAAACTCTACACATGATGGATTGGATGGGATTATCTCCGCAAATTGTCTAGGAAGACAAGGCAAGGGAATCAAATGTCCAATTGAGGTCACCAACAAACAAAACAAACACGGCCTTGGATACAACCCAAATGAGGAAACCTCAACAGCCACAAAAGCCAAACCCATCCCTAACCCTCAATGGCCAATTCGTGCTGCAGGAAGAGAGTGAACCTGATAGGGTGTAAATGTAGTGTGTTAATCCGCATGATTTAGGCGCCTTAGTGTCTATTTGGGCATGGTTTTATCGTGATTCGTAGACCACACCACTCGGAGTATTATTGGAGCTTAATCATCGGTTTTATGAGTTTTGATGGCCTTAGACCCTTTTGGTGAGCCTTGCACGATACTAGGGGATCAAGCTACGAGTTGGAGAAAGATTTGAGGAGAAGAAAGCTTGACCATATTCCGAGAACCACACACCATCACCTCCGACTTCATTGGATCATAACTCTCCAATTAGAAGATATTTTTCAGAAATTATAAGTGGAGAGGAAAGTTCATCGTCTTAGCTTTCCAACGATGTATTATGAGCTCAAAATGAAGTTAGGAGGTCAGAGTTATGCTCGTTCGAAGATTGCCCTGCGCACATTTCCTCGAGTCGAGCATAGGTAATCTCGACTCGAGGATTACTTTCATCGAGTCGAGGACATTTGACAGGACGGGTATTTAGAAGGACAATATCCTCTAGCCGAGGAGTATCTTCAACGAGTCGAGAGTTCCCGTGCTCGATTCGAGGGTTTCTTTTCTCGAGTCGAGAAAGTCAGCTTCCGGGAAACTTCCTAGAGGCTAATGACAGTTTCTTTTGCCTAAATATCTATTTTGTCTTCTAGTGTTTTGTATTTATGTCAAATATAGGGGCATGAACCCCTCCCTAGTTTTTTATCACCCTTCATAATATTTTCATCTTGTTGTTATTTCTAGAGAGAGAAAGTTAAGGAGAGATTATCCAAAAAAAGGGTTTTAATCCCAAAATTATTGTAATTATTCTCATGGAAGGCTAATCGCCTGCTAGACACTTGGTGTAATCAACATGTTTCATCCTATGTATTAGTAAGATTTCTTCTCTCTAATTTGCCTTTAATTTCATTGTAATTAATTCCTTGCTCATCAATGCATGATTTATCCTTGTTTTCTCTAATTAGCTACTAGAAGATTAGACATGGGTACTTCATATGCTTGGTTAATAATTGATGGTCATTGATTATTAGCCCAAAAGGAAGCAACTTTAACATGTTTAGTGTATGGTTATGACTAATCTGTGATTGGGGAATTAATTAGGCAACTAATAGATTAGATTTGATTAGTGTCGCGCTTGCAGCTAACTATATACTAATTTGGGTTGTTCATAATCCTTTATTAATCCTTGGTCTTCATACCTTTGATTGTGATTTGTTTGAGTGGTCACTAGACAAATTATGGTTAAAGGAGGGGAATTTGGTAGCGGTTGCTCAAATTCCCCATAAAAGTGGATTAATTGGTGAAAACCGGGATTATCTATGAATTGGTGCAATTAGAGAGAGGTAAAACTTGCTATATCAGGGTGTTAGATTAGATTATCTCCGAGGGTCGCCTTAATTAATTTGGTTTATCGTTTATTTCCCTTTTATTCAACTTTCAAACCAAAAAACCCCGTTTTATTGTTTTACTTCTTTTATTTCTATTTATCCGCATTACAATTGCATATTAGGCTATCCCTCTTTCTTGTGGATACGATACCCACTTACCCTACCTAGTTTAGTAGGAATAGTGGTAATTTGACTAATAATAACGACTTATTAGCTATCAAATTTGGCGTCGTTGCCGGGGAATAGGCATTTTTAGTCTTTTTGGTATTTTATGTGGTTTTTGTACATATTTGTTTTTGTTTTTGTAATTTTTGTGTGTTCTTGTGTCGTTAAGTCTTTGTTTGTATAGACCATCATCTATGGTCTAGTCCCATGTGATATTTTTTTTGTTCTTGTTTTTTTTGTACATATTTTTATTTTATTTTCTTTTTTATTCACTACGTCAAAAATGATCTTCGAGAACCCCCATAAGAGAATGTATTTTAACGAAACCATTCTCTAAAGATCTAAGAAAACGGTTCACCTATAAACCGTACTTGAAAGTATTTTACCTAAAAAAGTAAAAAGAAAAATTAGACATAAGAGAATGATTTTGGCCAAAATCGTTCTCTTACCTTTGGCTAAAAATTAACCAAGCATAAAAGGACGGTTCTTCCTACAACCGTTCTCATATATACACCTAAGAAAACGGTTTATGATAATAACCGTTGTAATAAATTGCCTTTAATAAAAAAATAAAAAATGAAATCCCCCACCCTCGTCAATATTGCCTTCAAACTTCAATCCTTCCTCACAATTTTCATAACTCTGCCACTCTTTCTCTCTCTCTCTCTCTCACTCACGCGCAGACACACACACAATCCACCATCTATCATCATAATTCTTTAATTCATAACTCCCCCTATCTCTCATAATTCATCATCAATAATATCATAACTCTCCGTCTCTTTACTCCTTAGTTTTTTTTAGCCTTGGTGCGTTCGGTTTCTCCGTCTTCAGATCATATGTGCCTAGAAACCCTTGTTCCGGGGCCGAGTTCTGATCTTCGTCGTTTGCTCTAACCAACCCAAGTCGTGTTGTCTATTACAAATGGTAAGATCTTACATTAAACTTTCAGATCTCTTTTGTTGTTTGTATATATAGATCTAATTTCAAATCTCATTTTGAAATTTTTTCAGCACTCGTATTCGAATCTAGCCTATATTGGAATCAAATTCGTTTTTAAAATTTTATCTCTCTTTTTATTGTTTTTAAGATCAACACAATTATATTTTCGTTTTTTTTTTCTATTGTATCTGTCGTTTTTATTCAGTGCTTTTTTTTTTTTTTGTGTTAGAGCGCAGAAAAGGTTGATGAACAAAGACCAGATCTATATACAGAAGAAGATGAACAAGACGATGGCGACAAATTAAAAATAGTGTTAGGTTTATAGGTTCGGTCAGTGTTTTATTTCTGCATATTTTGTAAATTTGCGGTGTAATTTTTTCCCCACTGATTTAATATGAATTTGAACAAGATTTGAATTGGAGCTATATGCCATGTTTTAATATGATGTTGTTGTTGTTCTTGCTGCTGCTGCCGGTTGGGATCATAGATTGAATTGAAAAAGTAATTTCGTTTTTTTTTTTTTAAATGGACGCATATTAGAACGGTTCTTAAGAGAACCGTTTTGAAAAGGCTTTTTGCTTTAAAAACGGTTTTCTCGAAAACCGTTCTTATATACCTTTTAGAACGGTTTTACGCAAAACCGTTCTGAAAGGTTATAAGAACGGTTACAACTGTTCTTTGAGCCTTTAAGTACCGTCGTCTAGAGAAAGGGTTCCACAACCGTTCTGCTTAGTTTTAAACCGTTCTCTTAGCCTATTTTTGACGTAGTGCTTTATTTATTTATTCGTGCGTGATTTGTGGATACTTATTGTTTTCCTCAATTGAATGATGAACATTTTCATATCTGTCTTTCTCGACTTGAGTAACTTGATAAAACTTCTAATGTTTTCTCGAGGTTGGACTTAAATTGGATTATTTTGAAGGGTATAAACTTTGTAACCCGAGATTTGGCCGATTATATGAGTAATGGAAGACTTTATGACATGGAACCTTGTGAGATTTGGGATTTTTGGCACTTCATGGCTTATCAATGTTCACAAGTTGTGGATTTAGACAACCGGGAGCCGTTGCAAAGTACTCTACATGATACCCAAAATTTCAATTGGTCTGAATTTAATGATGAACCCTTTCATGAGTATTTTTCGAGATTAGAAATTTTTGTTGATTATCTTGGTTGTCGTGGTCAATTTTATTTTGATCTTGAACTATGTGATATTGTCACATAGGGTATGAACCATGAAACCTGGAATTTGGCACAGTATATGAGTAATGAAAGTGTTTCAAAAATGTCAACTGCTGAGTGTTTTGCTTTCTTTAAATTCATGGCTTTCCAATGTTCGGAGGTGGAGTTGAATGCTCCACTACCCTCTTGTTTGATGAACAATGATGAGTTTAAGGATGCGGAGGAATTTTTTTTTGTCAATTCTGAGTCTAAATGAGTTTTTGAGCCACACATTCCTTTTCTTAAGAGTGAGCATGATGATAATTATGTGGATTGCAATGAGTCTTCTTCTTCTTTGATTGCATCGATTTTGTCCATTGATTTTGAGATTGTACCATTGGAAGTTTTTGGTGATCTCACATTGACTCATGATTTAAATGCAGATTCATCTTTTAATATTTCTTTGAACAACACATTAGATGAGTCGGAGAGTTTTGTACTTTTCAAGAAGAATGGGAGTAGGGAGACAATGACCAAATCCATATGCTGAGACCCCAAACCCCCTTGGATTAATTATCATCATTCTTCTTTATGTCTTGTTCCAAACTTGTCAAATCATAAGTCTAAAGATGACGACATAGGAGATAATTATTAGCATAGAGGTCCGGGAAATCCTTGTATTCATGATTTTGCCATTGTTTATGCATTGTTTGTTACTTATGTTTTCTATTGTCACTCTTATGAGATGTTTTCTAGATCATTTGACAAGCTTTTAAGGGCCTTGAATTGTTCCGCTCTTAATCTTTGGAGTGGGGACTATCCTTTGAGATTGTATGGTGATTCTCTAATATGAGTCGAGCCAACGACGTTAAACAAATGCGCTACTTGGGAGGCAACCCAAGCTTGTATTTGGTTTTGTTTTGTTTGTTTTTGGTGTATTTTTAGCTCCTGACACTTGCCATACAACGAAGAAGTAACAGTATGATATCAATATCCCTTACACTTTCTTCTCATCTCATCTAACCAATTCGCATCTTCACCCTGTTTTATCCCATGTTTTTACACCATCTCTTATCATATTGACCCACCCGCCTGTTCTACATGCTTGTTTATCCTAAACCATTTACATTTGGCCCCAAACTCACAAATTTATCACAAAATGGCCTATTTTGTTTTGATTTTTGGACAACAGTTGTTGTGGGGTCATTATGCTCCAACAAACACATGAGGGAGATGAGAGTTTGCAAGGTGATAGGAGGTGACTTATTTTAAGGAAGGCGGGGTTGTGAGGTGAGAGAGTGACTCTTTTCCGGTCTTTTGACCATGAGCCACTTGCTTTGACGACTATGGAGGGAAATGAAGCTCACACAAAGTATGTCTCTTTTCCTTTAACTTTTCTCTCTCACTCACGATTCTAACCACTACTCCCCACCCGTTTCACTAGCTATAGCTAGTTCTGATCTATACCATCTCTCTTTATACCCCGCCACGTTTGCTCCCCCACTATTTTGATTGTTTTACCCTCCCCACTTCCCCCTTAAACCACTAAAATAGCCTTCTTTTTGATTCATTTTGGTTGGGTGTTTTGGATTGTGGTTGTTGTTGGAGGACGACGTGTTGTGCATATTGTTCATGAGGGAGATGTAGTGGTGAGACGAGGGTGATGGATACATTTATTAGAGGGAGAATAGGGGAGCGAGGTAGAGTGGGTGTCTCTTGGCCCGAGAGCCCGTTAATTGCTTCTTTGATAAGATGAGACGGGTTGTTCCATGTTCATTGTTGTATGGGATAGTTGATGGTGATATTACTCCCCCTATCTAATTCGTTGTTGCCCGATCTTGTGGATTGGTGTTGGTTTGTCATTGAGGGCAATGACGAGATTTAAGCATGGGGAGGTGCTTGGCATTGTAATTCGATCTTGGCATTTGTCACTTTGTTTGTAATATAGGTGTGCTTTTCTTTCCCGTTTGAAAAAAAAAAATGAAAAATGAGGTAATCCATGGCGGGCGACATAAGAAGAGGAGTCGGGGCGTAACGGGTTAGGATCGCTACGGGAGTTATAAGGAGGTTCGGTGATAGAAATTGGTGGTCCTAGGTTAGAAATCCTCTTGCATTGTGATGATAGAGGCGCCGGTGGATTGATAAGAGGTGAGTCGTGTTCGATAGCTTCATTTCGAGCATGCCTTTGAGGAAGTCTGTAGGCACTGAAAATTTGTTAATGTGCCGTAAATTAGATAAATTAATTATTTATGAGTTAATATCAAATTTTAATTCATTTTACCCCGTTAAATGAAATCCGGGTTGATTCGATTACTAATTCGGGTTAATTGGATCATGATTCGGATAAAACAGGCAATTGGGCCAAGTCCATATAAAGCCTGAATATAGGACCGCGACTACAAGCCCGCCAGAAATTAGGTCTTCACTCTATATAGAGGGTTGGAAAGATCAGAGAGAAGAAAACCCCCAGAGGAATTCTCAAACTCCCAGCCACGCGCAGTCAACAAGCACATCCGTGCCGCCTGCAAATCAAATCAAACACAAGTTCAAACAACCAAGTTTAAGGAGAGATTCAAGTCCCCTGCGACCCTCACAAGAACAACAACAACGCACGCGGACGACGGACGCACCCCCTACAGCACGTACGCTACCAGTGTAGTGTATCGTACGGCGTACCCCCTACTGCATAGTAGAATTCAGAGGATTACATTAGAGATTGTAAACACACAACTTTCTGATATTAATAGAAATTATTTTGTTTCCTTATTTTGTCTTAGTACGAAATTTGCGTTAACAAATTTTGGTGAACCCGACGTGAAGGCTCTACCTCTCATCCCTACTACGTACGTATCAACTACTGTAACGACGATGTCTGCTGAACATCGCACTCCTCGTTCCTCTAAAAAGACCTCTAGCAAAGTGACACAGAGTTCTCCAGGCGCTATTACAGCGCAACCCATCGGCGTCTGCACCAGAGGGATGGCAAAGAGGGTTGTCGTCAACGCTGCTGCTGCTCGCCTTCGTGCTGCCGAGGTTCCTAAGCGGTCTCGCAGATTTTCTGCTGCCTCCATCGCAGTAGCAGCTACTGCTATAATTGCGTCTGCTTCCCCTCAGCGCAAGAAGATTAAGGATGTGAAGACCTGTAGCCCTGAGAAGAAGTATAAGCCGATCGTCGCATCTGTCATGACGATAACACCAAAGACTGTCGAAGAACAGTTGGCAGAAATGCAGGCCCACTTCGAGAAGCTCAGGCTCGAGAACGAAGAAAAGAACAAGAAGATTGAGGATCTCCAAATGGAGGTAGCTGAGCTGCGCAAGGTTGAGAAGCCACTTAACTCCGAAAAGGAGGGTAGCAGCGACGAAGAGGAAGAAGAGGATGACGAGGAGGAGTCTGAGCATGATGATATCATCAAAACCAAGGAGAGCTCCTACTCCCAAAAGCAGCTGCAGATGCTGATAGCAGATGCAGTTAAGAATCAGTTTGGTGAAAGCTCTGCGAATAGCTTTCGCTACGTCAAGCCTTATACCAAGAGGATTGACAAACTGAAGATGCCTTCACGCTATCAACCGCCGAAGTTTCAGCAGTTCGATGGGAAGGGCAACCCAAGACAGCACATTGCGCACTTCGTGGAAACATGCAATAATGCTGGAACGGGAGGCAATCGATTGGTCAATTAGTTCGTTAGATCCCTCAAAGGTATCGCCTTCGACTGGTATACCGACTTGGATCCCGAGTCTATCGACAGCGGGGATCAAATGCAAGATGAGTTCTTGAACAAGTTCTACAACGCTAGGCGCATTGTCAGTATGAGCGAGCTCACAAATACCGTCCAATGGGATGAGGAACCCGTTCTTGACTACATCAGCCGTTGGCGTGCACTGTGTCTTGAATGCAAAGATAGGCTACCCAGAGTTCAGCTGTAGAGATGTGCATTAATGGTATGCACACGGATGTGATGTACAGTTTAAAGACAAATAAGCCTAAGGACTTCCAAGACCTTGCAACACGCGCCTATGACATGGAGCTCACATTAAAAGCGCGTAAGAAGGAACGTACCTCCTCTTTTGTGAAAACTCTATTTGAAAAGAAGGAGTATAAGAAAAGTGACAAGACCTCCAAGGGCACGACAAAGGAGGCTATGGCCGTCACCACCAGCAGCGGTCCAATCAAGATCTCTGAAAAACCAAAGTACGAACAGAAAAAGGATACGTCAACAAGGGAATACAACCGCGACAGGCCTTGGCCTTCTTTGAAAGTGTTGATGGCCAAAAAGTATCCTTTTCCCAACTCTGACGTGCCAGAGATGTTGGAACAACTGCTAAAGAATAAGCTCATCGAGCTACCTGAAGCAAAGCGTCCTGAGGAGGTAGGCAAAACCGATCATCCTAGATACTGTGCGTACCATAGGCTGATCAGCCATCCCACGGGAAAGTGTGTTGACGCAAAAGAGAAAATGATGGGCCTCGAGAAAAGGGGTGTGGTAGCTTGGGACTATGACGACGTCGTGGAAACAAACTGTACTACAGTAATGGATGCTTCACTCCCATCTTGTCCATGTGATAGCAAAGCTAAGTGGTATGCCCACTCCATTCGGTTTGGTAGTCTTGAACCTATGCTAGTATGGCGTCCGAGACCGACCCCACAACCAAATTTTGTGTCATCAGAGGTAGGGGCGCAAGAGAAATCAAACATATCACCAGGCTCCTTAGATGTCGATGACGATGAGGGGTGGACGTTGGTGACGAGAAGAAAGTCAAGGAGGCAAGCGAAGCCTCAACCACCACTTGTGTCACACAAAAGGACACAACCAAAGAAGAAGGGTCCCCGTCGACCTAAAGGAAAGAAGAAGCCAAAGAAGGTCGTAAAGCCATATGTGCTGCCAATCGACCTCTTGGAACAAAATCCATCGGCTCTTGTCACCCTGAAGGAGTTCTTCCCAGCAGAATACCTCGACAAAGTCACTGCATGCCCAGTGTCAACTTTGGTAAGCGAGGATGAAGAGGAGGAAATCCCAACTAATGAAGTTGTGGTAGTCCAACCACCCAACACTGAAAAGGACGAGAGGATGTCAGCCACTTTACGCACTCTCCCTGCACGTATGGGGTGGAAACAAATCTTTGGTCTGTCAGAGGAGACGCGACAACACATAATCCAAGCTCTCCAGAACCCAAAGCTGTACGTAGAATAGACCAAAGATGCTACATACTTTGAAGAAGAATCATGCAAGTGCGCTTCATGCAGCACAGCTGTGACGTTTTCTGATGAGGATCTCCTACTGGGGTCTAAACCCCACAATAGGCCACTCTACATGTCAGGCTACATAAGGGGGCATAAAGTTCGCCGAATCCTTGTCGATGGAGGCTCTGGCGTTAGTCTCATGCCAAAAACAACCATGACAGAGTTAGGGATCACGATGGATGAACTCTCTAACAGTCGTATGACTGTTCACGGCTTCAACTCAAATGCTGAGCGTGCTATCGGACTTATTCGCGTGAACCTCACAATAGAAGATCTCTCCTCGGATACATTGTTTCACGTGATAGACGCCAGGGCTTCATACAAGTTGTTACTAGGTCGACCATGGCAACATCAAAATGGAGTTGTACCGTCAACCCTTCACCAATGTATGAAGTACTATCGTGGAGGTGAGAGAAAAATCAATGGGGATGCGAAGCCATTCGACAAAGGAGATTCATACTTCGCTGACGCTAAGTTTTTTGACGAAGACCTTTGCTCATCTGAGTTGCTGCCATCTTCCATCTCTTCAACTGGCAAAGGGGTAAAAAGGAATAAGGTTGTGGTTCAAGCTAAGGCGCCACTCAATCACCCTTCATCAACAAACGACCAGCAAAGTCAACCGGAGGTTGTTATCAAGCCAACTACAGTTCCAACTGTCAAAGTTCAGCAACCAATACCAAAGACTACGACTGCCGTCCTGCGATACATCCCACAGTCACGTCGCAAGGAAGGACAAAACCCTTTTGAGGCATGTCAGAGCTTGAAGCCAAAGACTATAGAGGTGTATAAAACCAAGAAGTCCATCAAACCAGAATGGGAGAAGAAAGTTGTCATACCTCTACCTAGCAGCAACCAAACGTCAATTGTGAAGCCACCAGTTGCAGGATTTACTCCCTCAACCAAAGGTACAATGGCGAATAAAGAAAACGCCTAAAGTGAGAAGAACGTAGGGAGGTTTGACTCCAATGCATACAAGTTGATGGAGAAGGCCGGATACGACTTTCAAAATCCAACTCCACTAGGCGACGTTGTGGAGGTGGAACCATACGGTCTTAATGCAGCTCAAAAGAAACTATTCAAAGAAGGGAGTGATTTCGCAATCGCCAAAGTCAGTTTAGGTTATGTGCCTCCCGCGCCCATAAATATTTCTGTTCGACGCAAGGATGGTTCCTCTTGTCAACACATCACTGTGGAAGAAGTCGACGAAGAGAAAAAGGTGGAACAAAGCTCACAACACACTTCATCCGTCTTCGATAGGATGAATCCACCAATGAGGAGGATGCCTCCTGTATTTCGAAGGTTAGGACAAACATATGCAGAACGTCAACTTCCCACAAGAAGTCGTCCGTCAGTGTTCGGCAGATTAGGTGAACTACAAGTTAACAATGAGGCTGAATCACCTAACACTCATGTGCAGAAAAGATCGGTGTTCGACCGTATAGCTCCTCCTACAATCTTTGATCGTTTGGGAACTCTTAACGATACCACTGGTGACACGGCTTCCCAACCTACTATGACGACTCAAGGTGGTGATGAGATTCCAATCAGCGGTGATTTCAGGAGTAGCGTGCCTTCACGCATGAAGCGCTCACGAGAGGTAGACATCGTCAATAACGAACCTCTAGTAGCAAAGAGTCGCGTCGTAGTGTTGACCAACCAATCAAAATCCTCAAGTCATGATGATAGGGTCAACAAGAAAGAAGTTGTTACATGCTCTCGTTGCAAATGTCAAGTGAGAAACGAGGATGTTCCACCAACCTCTCGTGATGAAGAACCCTCAAAGGGCGACGAAGAAGTAACATCCTATCACATCACCGTGGAGGAACTACCTGACCCTAACACGAAGGTGGAAGCTGACGAAGCTCCAGCACCACTTGAGGATGGGGTTAAATCAACAGTGGATGAGTTGAAAGATTTAAACCTCGGCACTCCAGAAGATCCACGCCCTATCTATGTGAGTGCTCTCCTAGCTGAAAATGAAGAGAAAGAGTACTACACACTTCTCTCCGAATACAAAGATGTCTTCGCTTGGAGTTATAAAGAGATGCCTGGGCTTATTCCCAAAATTGCAGTTCATCGTCTCGCGATCAAAAAAGGGGTCAATCCTAAGAAACAGTCCCAACGACGTTTCAGGCCGGAGTTAGTCCCTGAAATTGAAAAGGAAGTTAACAAGCTCATTGAAGCCGACTTCATTCGCGAAGTGAAATATCCTACATGGATAGCAAACATTGTTCCTGTAAGGAAGAAGACCGGGCAATTGCGCGTCTGCGTTGACTTTCACGATCTAAACGAGGCATGTCCTAAGGATGACTTCCCCTTGCCAGTCACTGAACCAATGATTGACGCAACGACTGGGCACGAAGCCCTCTCCTTCATGGATTGTACTGCAGGGTACAACCAAATCCTAATGGCGCCTGAAGATCAAGAAGCTACGGCCTTCCGCACTCCAAAAGGGTTATTTTGTTACAAGGTTATGCCCTTTGGTCTGAAGAACGCAGGTGCGACATATCAACGAGGTATGCAGAAAATCTTCGACGACATGCTGCATAAGACAATAGAGTGCTACGTTGATGACGTGGTCGTCAAATCCAAGAAGAAGGAAGACCACATCGATGATCTACGCTCTGTTTTCGAGAGGCTTCGCAAATGTCAACTCAAAATGAATCCTCTCAAGTGTGCGTTCGGCGTCACGTCAGGAAAATTTCTCTGGTTCGTGGTCACTCATCGAGGCATTGAGATCGATCAAAACAAGATCAAGGCCATCCAAGAAATGCCTGAACGCAACTGCATGGACTGCAAGGTCGTCTAGCCTACATCCGTCGGTTCATATCCAACCTTGTTGGTCGTTGTCGACCATTCAGCCATCTCATGAAGAAAGGCGCACCATTCGAGTGGGATGACAATTGCCGCAAAGCATTTGATGACTTGAAGAAATACTTGCCATCACCACCTGTGCTGGGGGCACCAATTCCAGGGAAGCCCCTCATATTATACATCGCAGCACAAGAAAGTTCGCTGGGGGCAATGTGCGCCCAAGAAAATGACGAACGTAAGGAAACTGCTCTCTACTACTTGAGTAGAACTTTGGTAGGGGCTGAGTTGAATTACTACCCTATCGAGAAAATATGTCTTGCATTAGTATTCGCGGTCCAAAAGTTGCGACACTACATGCAAGCACACACTGTACACGTGGTCGCCAAAGCCGACCCTGTCAAGTACATACTCTCAAGGCCAGTTCTATCTGGTAGGTTAGCCAAATGGGCAGTACTTCTCAAGCAATACGACCTCGTGTACGTGGCTCAAAAAGCAGTTAAAGGCCAAGCAATTGCTGATTTCTTTGCCGACCACCCCGTCCTTGGAAACTGGGAGCTATGCGTGAACCTTCCTGGAGAAGAGATCTTCTATGTCGACGTGCTCCCACCATGGCAGATGTACTTCGACGGAGCTGCACGACGTGACGGAGGTGGAGCTGGAGTAGTGTTCGCTTCTCCAGAAAGCCACATTCTTCCATACTCGTTCGTCTTGACTGAATTATGCTCAAACAATGTCGCCGAGTACCAAGCCCTCATACTTGGTCTACAAATGGCACTTGAAATTGGTGTTAAGGACATGGACATTTACGGTGATTCACAACTCGTCATAAACCAAGTCCTCGACGATTACGAAGTTAGGAAGGATGACCTTGTCCCCTACCATCAACAAGCGATCCAATTGCTTAATAAATTTGATTCCATAACATTGGGACATGTTCCAAGGAGTGCCAATAAGCTGGCTGACGCGCTTGCCAATCTTGCAGCCAACTTGGCACTGGGGGCAGAAGAATCAGTAACAGTCCCTGTATGCAATCGTTGGGTAGTACCACAAGAAGAAGCGATAGAGGTGGTATAGTCTTCAAACATGATTTGTGTACACCAAGTTGACAAGGAGGACTGGCGTCAACCTATCATTGACTACTTGGACCACCAAAGGTTGCCAGACGATCTAAGGCATAAAGTTGAGATACGTCGACGAGCTCCAAAATTCTTCCACTACAAGGGAACGTTATATAGACGGAGTTTCGAAGGACAATGGTTGCGATGTCTTAGCGATGAAGAAGCAAGTGATGCAATGCAAGAGGCTCATGCTGGTGTGTGCGACGCCCATCAGTCCGGTCCTGAGCTCTATGACCGAATCATACACCTGGGCTACTATTGGCCGACCATGGTACGAGATTGCATGGAATTTGCTAAACGTTGTCAACCATGTCAATTTCACGCAAATTTTATTCATCAACAACCAGAGCATCTACATCCTACCGTTTCTTCATGGCCCTTCGAAGCTTGGGGACTTGACGTTGTAAGGCCTATCCCTCCAAAGGCATCGAACCAGCATGCTTACATCCTAGCAGGGACTGACTATTTCTCTAAGTGGGCAGAAGCCGTCACATTACGAGAAGTCAAGAAGCAAAATGTCTTCGACTTCATCAAAAACCACATCATTTATCGACACGGCATACCGCGACGGATCATAAGTGACAATGGTAAACCCTTCGACAATCGTATGATGACGTCCTTATGCGAAAAATTCAAGTTCCAGCAATGTAAGTCGTCGATGTACAATGCCCCCGCGAATGGCCTAGCTGAGGCATTCAACAAAACACTTTGCAACTTGTTGCGAAAAGTAGGTGCTAAGTCAAAGCGCGATTGGCATGAAATGATAGGCGAAGCATTGTGGACATACCGTACTACATACAAAGCAGCAACTCAAGCAACCCCATACGCACTGGTATATGGAGTAGAAGCAGTGGTCCCATTGGAGCTTCAAATCCCATCCCTACGGATCGCCATTCAAGAAGGACTCACAACTGATGAGAATGACATGTTGCGCCTCGCCGAGTTAGAAGCGCTCGACGAGAAGAGACTGCAAGCGCAACAAAAGCTTGAGTGCTATCAAGCACGAATGGCTCGCGCATTCAACAAAAAGGTGCGATCGCGTTCCTTTCAAGTGGGAGACTTGGTGTTAGCTGTCAGAAGACCAATCATCATTCCTCCCAAAACTGGAGGTAAATTCCAACCCAAATGGGATGGACCTTACGTGGTGCAAGAAGTCTACACTAACGGTGCATACAAAATTGTTGACCATGATGGCTTACGTGTTGGCCCAATCAATGGGAAGTTTCTGAAGCGATACTATCCCTGAACACCACAAACAAAGCTGCTCCTAAGCATAAGCTAAAACTGCATATCCCAAATGAACTATGTTGGCTTGATCTTGCTAATTGAATTTGCGGGTACGTAGGCAGCTTAAGTAAACACTTTACTTGGGTGCAGCCACACCAACAACAAAACAACCTCCACCCCTTCAAAAAAAAAAAAAAAGAAAAAAAGAAAAAAAAATTGCGCTCCTGGCCCGCATGAGCCTAAACTGTGAACGGCAAAATCATTATCTCATCCAAACATTATCCGTTCGAATACATGTTGACCAGAATTTTGCAGACAAGTTATAAGTCCTTATTCGAAAATTCAATCATATGGATAAATAAACTGGTCTTTGCATAAGTTCAATGCACAAAACAGAAATGAATGGTAAATAGTCAACTACTACAAGAAAGTCCGACTAGACTATGGTTTTAACCCTAGTACGAAGAAAGCAGTCCTCTCCTCTGATCAAGCGCTGCCTTCATCCGCGCCAAAGTCTCTTTCTCCTGTTGAGAATTGGTCTGAATAGTTGACAGCCTATCTAGCTCCTGTTGAGAAGGATATGTGAAGACCCATCCGACGCTCCAGACCCCACAGGCTTGGTCATTGCTGTAGAAAAAAAAGCTTCCTCATTTCAGTAGGGTCTACTGAAGTATCTGGACGCTGCATGGAACGATATATGGGAAACCTGTATTTGGCAGTGTTAGCTTTGGCGCCTGGATGCCTCATTACTGAAAGATATGGTCGTCCGCTTTCATGGTAGTCTTTGAAGTACACTACCATATTACCTAAAAAATAAAAAAAGAAAGAAGCGAGTAAGTATCTAAGCAAGCGTGGCAAAAGAACAGCAGAAACTACGCGATGGGCGCTGTACTGCGACAGGGATGAAAGATGTTCTGTTAGCATGTGGCATCGCCGCATTGACTTTGGTCTGAGTGCCATACCATCGCGTCGGGGTTCCGCTGCTCGAAAGCAGCAAGGTTCCCAACGTATCCATGTATAGCCCTCGCCGCTGGTCAGTGACAGAACACCAACTACGCCACGGTGCTGGGGCTTCGCTACTTGAAAGCAGCAAGGCTCCCAACGACATCTGGCGCAGCAGTAACTATACACATCCATCCTGCTTGCGTACCGAACGTGCGAGATCCCGTCAAACGATTTCGGTCTGAGTGTCGGCACCATCTCGCTGGGGTTCCGCTGCTCGAAAGCAGCAAGGTTCCCAGCGTATCCAGGTGCGACCCTCGCCTCATGTCGATGATGAGCCCCCACACGTCGACTACAGCTCGACTGACCTGCAAGTGTTTGTATAGTACAACAAAGAAATATGTGTAAAGAAAAAAAAAAAAAAATAGTACAACACCTGATGAGTCAGCCATGAAGATTGAAACTATCGTTGCTGTCAAAAAGTCACTGTCACAAAACAATTTACAGACGCACGAATTGGACGCAAATGAAATAAATACCCGACAAAGTTCACAAATGTTTGAGGATTTGTTTGCAAAATTTCTCATAAACTTTGTGGTTCCATGATCACGTGGGGACAACAACATTAGCAAATAATCATAAACATGCGTACGTGGTACTCAGTGAAACAATTAACAAGAGCAAAAGGGAGTTGCTACGTATGAATTTAAGACGGTTGACAAGGAAGAGGACATGCGCGCCCATGATTAAAGAAGAAGACAAAGAACAATCAGAAAAGGAAGATATAAAAGAACAACCCAGCATTCGTGTCTTGTCTACAAGCATGGGAACAAACAGAAGATAAAATTAGTTAGGCAGGGAAAGCATGGTGTGCAACTATCATATACGAATAAGAAATTGTTACGTACAAACAAAGAGAAATCAAGAGCATCATGCTTGTTATATGGTAGGACGATTGAACAAAAATCAGAAGTTGCCTACGTATAAATTTGAAGGTGTAAATCAAAGGTGAAAAAAAATACAGCAAGAAAACATGGAAACAAGGCTGATTGAGGTCATGATGTTTGTAATCATCATGTACGGAAAAGTTTGGCAAAGAATCTCAAAAGGATAAGACATGATGTTGTTATGTGATGATCATTAGATGTTAATAAAAAGGCAATCAAGAAAGCAAGCTCGCATGAAAATTTCATTAAAACACACTTGCTAATGGTCAAACTAGAACAAAGTTACAGGAAATTGGAAGCCAGCAATTAGAGAAAACCAATAGGGCACATGATCAGCCGCATCCATACAATGATTATGTGGAATTAAATTGCAGAGGGAGACACAGTTTTGAAATACCTGTTGTCGAGAACTTCCCTTGCTGCGGCGTGACGAACTTGCAATTGTAGGTTAAACTCAACGACTAAGCTTGTAAATATATATACAAGTCAACGGCTCGGTAAAGGAAAACAACCCAAGCCAACCCAAATTCTTGATTTTGCTGTCAAAATTTAAGAATTTCCAAAACAAAACAATAAGGAAAGATAGTTTTCCTTGTACACCTTCACCACAAAATCTTGTCAAAGAAGTGATGTGACAGTAATAATATTCTCTGTACCACCTAAGTCGATTCGACAGGGTACAGAAAATGTTAACCTGCCAAAATGATAAGACGTCAACCTGCCACGGTACCAAAATGACGTAAATCAAACACCCGCTAAGGTTATAAAATTACCAGGGTAACGTAAAATGTCCCAATGTCAGCCGATAACGTTGTGAAGATGACTAAGATGACGCCATCAGCAGTACTGGGGGCAAAGTTGTCATCCGCCAAGTCAACAAATGACAGGGTGACGTTAAAAAATGTGTGAACACTCTTACAACAAATTCGGTGTTCATCGACTTCCAAGTCAAAATCAAGTGAATCGGTACTTCACCGCGTTGAAACACTTGCATAGTGTTCGCGACAAAGTACCGAGGGGGCAATTTGTAGGCACTGAAAATTTGTTAATGTGCCGTAAATTAGATAAATTAATTATTTATGAGTTAATATCAAATTTTAACTCAATTTAATTCACTTTACCCCGTTAAATGAAATCCGGGTTGATTCGATTACTAATTCGGGTTAATTGGATCATGATTCGGATAAAACAGGCAATTGGGCCAAGTCCACATAAAGCCTGAATATAGGCCCGCGACTACAAGCTCGCCAGAAATTAGGTCTTCACTATATATAAATAGAGTGAGACTCATTCAATAGAGGGTTGGAAAGATCAGAGAGAAGTAAACCCCCAGAGATATTCTCAAACTCCCAGCCACGCGCAGTCAACAAGCACATCCGTGCCGCCTGCAAATCAAATCAAACACAAGTTCAAACAACCAAGTTTAAGGAGAGATTCAAGTCCCCTGCGACTCTCTCAAGAACAACAACAACGCACGCGGACGACGCGCGAACCCCCCTACAGCACGTACGCTACCAATGTAGTGTATCGTACGGTGTACCCTCTACTGCGTAGTAGAATTCAGAGGATTACATTAGAGATTGTAAACACACAACTTTCTGATATTAATAAAAATTATTTTGTTTCCTTATTTTGCCTTAGTACCAAATTTGCGTTAACAGTCGTTGAGCCAAGTAGGGGGAAACGTGATTTGTTGGTTCCCCTTAACTTAGAGTGTGTGAGGAGGGAGGATAAGATGGTTAGATCGAGTTGGGTGTCGAGCATTTCATCCACTCCAACTCTAGCTAGCACCGTTTGAGTGTTTTGTTGTCTTGCGATTCTTTGATTTGGAGGAGTTTGATTGTTGTAACTCACCCCGTGCTATAAGAGAGACCTAGGTGTTAAGTGTGGAGAGTTGGATAACTCGAGGACAAGTAATGGTCTAAGCATGGGGGAGTTTGATAGGGTGTATATGTAGTGTGTTAATCTGCATGGTTTACGCGCCTTAGTGTCTATTTTGGCATGGTTTGATCGTAATTCGTAGGCCACACCACTCGGAGTATTATTGGAGCTTAATCATCGGTTTTACGAGTTTTGGTGGCCTTAGACCCTTTTGGTGAGCCTTGCATGATACTAGGGGATCAAGCTACGAGTTGGAGAAAGATTCGAGGAGAAGATAGCTTGACCACATTCCAAGAACCACACACCATCAGCTCCGAGTTCATTGGATCATAACTATCCAACCAGAAAATATTTTTAATAAATTCCAAGAGGAGAGGAAAGTTCATCGTCTTAGCTTTCCAACGGTATATTATGAGCTCAAAAAAAAGTTCGGAGGTGAGAGTTATGCCCGTTCAAAGATTGCCTTGCGCACAGTCCCTCGACTCGAGGAAAGAAACCCTCGAGTCGAGCGAAGGTTATCTCGACTCGAGGGTTCCTTTACTCGAGTCAAGGAGAGTTGATAGGACGGGTATTTAGAAGGACAAGATTCTCGAGTCGAGGAGTATCTCCCTCGAGTCGAGAATTCCCTCGCTCGACTCAAGGATTTCTTTTCTCTAGTCGAGAAAGTCAGCTTCCGGGAAGCTTCCTAGATGCTAATGACGGTTTCTTTTGCCTAACTATCTATTTTGTCTACTAGTGTTTTGTATTTATGTTAAATAAAGGGGCAGGAACCCCTCCTTAGTTTTTATCACCCTTCATATTATTTTCGTCTTGGTGTAATCAACATCTTTCATCCTATGTATTAATTAGTAAGATTTTTTCTCTCTAATTTGCCTTTAATTTCATTGTAATTAATTCATTGTTTATCAATGCATGATTTATCCTCGTTTTCTCTAATTAGCTACTAGATTAGGCTTGGGTATTTCATATGCTTGGTTGATAATTATGGTCATTGATTATTAGCCCAAAAGGAAGCAATTTTCACATGTTTAGTGTATGGTTATGACTAATTTGTGATTGGGGAATTAATTAGGCAACTAATAGATTAGATTTGATTAGTGTCGCGCTTGCTGCTAATTAAATACTAATTTGGGTTGTTCATAATCTTTTATTAATCCTTGCTCTTCATACCTTTGATTGTGATTTGTTTGAGTGGTCACTAGACAAATTAGGATTAAAGGAGGGGAATTTGGTAGCGGTTGCTCAAATTCCCCATAAAAGTGGATTAATTGGTGAAAACCGGGATTATCTATGAATTGGTGTAATTAGAGAGAGGTAAAACTTGCTATATTAGGGTGTTAGATTAGATTATCTCCGAGAGTCGCCATAATTAATTTGGTTTATCGTTTATTTCCCTTTTATTCAACTTTCAAACCAAAAAACCCCGTTTTTATTGTTTTACTTCTTTTATTTCTATTTATCCGCATTAGAATTGCATATTAGGCTATCCCTCTTCCTTGTGGATACGATACCCACTTACCCTAACTAGTTTAGTTGGAATAGTGCTAATTTGACTAATAATAATGACTTATTAGCCGTCGGAACCCTACTTTGAATTCCCAGAACCATGGTTCGATGAGGAAAAGCGAGAAAGGCTTCCAGGACTTGAGATATTCTTTGTTGAGGCGTCGAATGAGGATTTGATTAGAAGTTGGTTTGTGAAAGACAAACCGGTCAAAGAGGACAAAAATTGGGTGGAAACCATGTGTGGTGAAGCAATGAAGCGCTTATTCGAGTCAGAGCTGAATGATGAGATAGCAAATAACCCCACCACCTTGATCAAGACACCAAGAGAACACACGCAAAATAAGTGGAATATGGAGCGCAAATCCAAGAGCGAACCTACCGAGCTAGGCTATCCCCTAGGAAACCTCACCCCCAAACTCATCGACCAACAGAATCCTGACTCCCCTACCAATTCTGACGGCTATGAAAATGACAGTTCCTCGTCTGACAATTCGTCCCTTTCTACCCAATCCGGTATTTCTGACGATGAAAACTGTGACACATTGAAATTTTGAGTTTTTGATTGTTGTTACTTTTATTAATTTAATTTTATTGGGTTAATTGATACTTTTATAATTATTAAGTAAGGGTTTTGTTATATAAAAAAAAATAGAACCTCCTAGAATTCTCTCGAGTAAAAACCCTATGTTGCCTTTTCATCTTTGTTTTCTCATTGACTCCCTATTTTTTTATCATGTTCCGCCGTACATACCACTATAACAAACTTCACCATTTCATTCATATCATTTTACCATAATTTATCCCCACTGATCTTCATCTTCATTTTAATAACTCGACTTAAACCCACTATATCATTTCCTCTCCATTTAATCACATAATCATACAATAATCATCGATTGCATTAGTATTGTCGTCGGTTCATCATCATCATCATCATCATCATCGATCATCTAGCACGTATACCGATTAATATTCGTCCACTTCCAGCTTTGTAAGTTTTGATTTATCAAATCAAGTCTGCCAATTTCGTAAAGTTTTGTATATGATTATTGATTTCTATCTTTACGACATATAGTGTTCCGCTGTGAAATGAACAATTAAGATTTGTTGAAGGATGGGAAGACGCCCTGGCCTGCCTTGGGAGTGAGGCCCCTGGTCTGACCCCTACAAGAGAAACGTAGCTAGCCTCGGGGGTGTGTCCGAGGAAGACCCCTCCGATGCCTAAGTCAGATGTAGTATTTTCGTTGTAGAGAGATAAAGTAGAGAGAGAAAGTGGAGAATTCCTTCCCCCCAAATGTGTTACCTGGCCTCTACTTGTGCCCCAAGGGAGGTATTTATAACACTCCATGCATTGGCTCCATGACCCGTGTAGGGCACGGGCGGGCTTTAGGCCTTTTGGACCCGAGTTGGGCCTTTTGGACCCAAGTTGGGCCTTTGGCTCTTTATCTCACTTTGGCCCAATTAGTGTAATCGGACTTTCACGCCCCAACATATTGAAAACCCGATTTCGTTTATGGTCTGTTTTGAGGGGCAACCTATGAGCGGTTTCAAATCGATTTCGTAAAATTATAAGGTAACACTTGTAGGGGTTCATTTTACAAATGAGGCCACAATCCTTAGATATAGAGGCCCAAACCCTTGAAAAAGCTCATGTGATGCCCATTAAGTCCAAGACATCTCATCCGTTGGATCATCATGAGAATGGAGGGTCAAGATGAATCGGGGACCCCTGGGATTATTCTTTGGGAGTACTCACTTCACTATAAATACCCTCCATTGTTTACAAATCCAGGTTCATTCTAATCATACTTGACATATTTATGACGAAGTTATTGCTTTATGAGTGATAAGTAAGTCCGGACACCCCATCTTCGTCGCAACCAATAATGACTTGACCGTGTGTTGCTTGCGCAGGTTAGAGACACAGCCCCCCCATCTATCCCGAAGTCGAACTCACCCCAACATTTGGCGCCGTCTGTGGGGATAGATTGGAAAGGTCTGATTCTGACTTGCGAGGTGACAGAGGGATATTGAGGTAGTAAGGATGGTAGCCGGAACAAGGAAGAAGATAGATAAGGCGACTGCGGTTGCGGTACCCTCGGGTGCGCCGCCACCAATTGACAATAACCCCATCATCGGGCGGTGCGATCCGGTGATGGGCGAGTAGCTGGACTGGGCCTCGTCCACCGCAGTCGGACCGTCCCAACCCAAAGAGCAGTCTAAACCTATTGACGACATCCGACTTCGACCCGCACTCCAAGAGCCTGAGTGCGTCCCCCTCGAGGAGTATGAGGAGGATGGCGAGGCCGAGTACACGGATGATGAAGAGATGAAGACAGACAGTCGTACCTCCGCCGCATTCGAGGCCAGGTTTTCAAAGGTCAGGGAGGAACTCCATGCGGAAATGTGAACGCAGCTGGATTCGCGCATGGCGGCCTTGCAGAAGGAGGCCCAAGTCCAGATCCCGCTAGTTTCCAAAATGGCAGTCCCGGCGGCTTCGGGGGCGAAAAAGGGAAAAAGAGATTGACCCAGTCACAGCGCATCCAGAGAGCTGTTGAGCGCTCTACCGAGGCGCAAAGACAAGCGAATGTGAAGTTCTTGGATGCCCGCCTTATTCTCAATTCGGGAAAGGCACAACGAGAGGAAGAAAGAAAGGAAGAGGTGGAAAGGTTGAGAAAGGAGAAAGTGGCCGAGCGACCTCATATATGTCTTACCAAAGGTTCACAGAAGCAGAGAAGGGTAAAGGCGTGATGGCAGAGGATCGAGTGTCGGTATTCGACAGGCTGAGTCTGAACCCAGCTCGGAACAACGCACCTATCCGGATCCGGAGTCAGTCTCGGACCCCACCACAGTTGCGACAAAAGTCTAGGAGCCCATCACACTGTGGGGGGAGACATCACCGCAGTGCGAGGTCCAGGACTCCTCCCCGTCACGAGAGGTCGCGCAAAAATGAGGGAAGCTCTTGGACGCGGAGCCAAAGTGAATCTGAGTCCGAGACTGATGGAGAGGCGAGCTCGAAATACCGCAGCCACATGTACAATGGACGCTCCACACTTATGTGTGATTCCCCTTTCACCAGCTGAATCCTCATTGCTGATAAACCACCTAGCGTTAAGAAGCCGAAGATGACAGAGTATGACGGAGTGGGAGATCCACATGACCACATCTCGTTGTATCTGCATAATATCAGTTATCTGACTATGGACGAGCCCACAATTTGCAAGTTGTTCCCTTCAACGCTGTGCAGAATCGTGCAAAGATAGTTCGACCAGCTGCCACTGAACAATATCGAATCATGGAGAGATCTACGAAAAAAGTTTGCTGGCCACTTCGTAACCAGCAAAACTAGATAGAAGACGTCCATCCACCTCACCACGGTACAGCAAGGAGACAACGAATCTTTGGACGAGTATATCCAGAGGTTTCGGATGAATGCCACACATGTCACCAATCTCACGGACGAGGCCGGAGTGGCGGCATTGATCATGGGAATGGCAGAAGGAAGGTGTAAGTACGATTTGGTCGCAAAAGAGCCAAGAACGATGGTAAGCGCTTATCAGCAAGTTGCGGCGCATGTCAATGCCTCTTTGGTCAACAGCGCAGGCCGCAAGGATAAGTCGTCGGCTGTGCAGAACAGGGCACCAGGATACCTGACTGTGCGCCGGAATAATGATGGATTGCGCAACCTAGGGAGATTTAACACCTTCATTAGGACAATCTTCATGGCGATCAAATACGATGAGATGATGCGGGCTCCGAGACCTATGACCGACGCGAATAGGGCCAATTCAAGTCAGTTTTGCGAATACCACATGGAGAACGGCCACAGCACGAAGAAATGTCCTGACTTGGAGGATGTTTGCCATAACTTGGTGGATAATGGAAGGATGAACCGATACTTGACTCGGCTGCGCGGACAGCGAGACAGGTACAAACAGCAGTTCCAGGGGCGCGGAAACTACAACAACCAGGGTAACAATGGTTGGCCCGGAAACAGGCCGCGACCACCGAAAGACACAGACCGGGACCACAGTCCTGGTGTAGTTAACACCATTTCTGGGGGGTTCGCGAGCGGAGGTCCCAGCCACCGCGGTCGCAAAGAGATTATGAGAATGTTTATGAACTCAGTTGCACAGCCAGTTGTGAAGCCGGTGAGAATCCCGGATTTTACCCTCAAGCAATCTGACATCACGGAAGTCCACACACCACATGATAACCCAGTGGTGATCACCATGAAGGTGGCGAACAAAGATATAAGAAGGTGCCTCGTTGACACGGGGTCGTCAGTTGACATTATGACTTTAGAATGTCTACTCAAGTTGAAATATTCCAGGAAGGACATCAAACCCCTTCACGAGCCAATTTTCGCGTTCGGGGGACAGACTATCTACCCGCTGGGATCGATCCGGGTTCCCGAGGCCATTGGGACCGGTAGCGCGATCAGAACCGCTGTCGTGGAGTTCACTGTCATTGATATACCCTGCGCATACAATGTGGTGATTGGAAGGCCGATGCTGAACGAAGTTGTGGGTTTGGTGTTTACATTGGGTTTGGCCATGTTGTACGTTACTGATGAGGGGAAGCAGCCATAATAAGATCGGATCAGAAGACGGCACGAGAATGTTACTATGCGGGGTTGCGACCACCGATGGTCAACATAGACGATGCTACGCCTGAGGACCGACCCTCTAAGAAGAGGAAAGAAGCGAGCAGCGAGGTCGGACCAACTGCGATGACGTATAGCATTGAAACCTTGGATGCGCATCATGGGTTAGAAGGACCCACCCAACCTTTCGAAGAAACTGAAGAAGTGTCTCTGCAAGAGGGAGATACAGAAAGAGTAGTGCGCATCGGGAGGACTCTCGCGACCGAGATTCGAGAACCGTTGGTCACGCTACTGAGGGAATACAATGACGAGTTCGCGTTCGTTGTCGAGGAGATGCCCTGGATCGACCCCATGGTCATCACTCATAAGTTGAATGCGGATCCAAAGATCAAACCAACTCACCAAAAGAGGAGGCATTTTGGGACATAGAGATCGGATGCGATCAAGGAGAAAGTCAACAAAATGCTTAAGGCCGGTTATATTGAGGAGTGTATGTACCCAGTTTGGCTGTCAAACGTCGTGCTCGTTAAAAAGCCCAATGGTTCATGGTGAATGTGTGTTGACTTCACTGATCTTAACAAAGCGTGCCCAAAGGATGGCCAACCCCTGCCGCGCATGGACAGGTTGGTTGATTCAACCTCCGGGCATGTCGTGCTTTGCTTCATGGATGCATACACGGGATACCATCGAGTGCCCCTCGAGAAAGAAGACAGGCCTAAGACCGCGTTTGTGACCCCGCTGGGAGTTTATATGTACCAGGTAATGCCCTTTGGGCTAAAGAATGTGGGTGCGACTTTTCAGAGGTTGGTAAACAAGGTGTTCGAGGGGCAGATTGGGCGCAGCATGGAGGCCTATGTGGATGATGTAATAGTGAAGAGTGTGTTGGCCGAGGGCCACACACAAGACTTGAGAGAGACGTTTCCCACACTGCGAAAATATAACATGAATTTGAATCCGAAGAAGTGCGTGTTTGGAATACGGTCGGGGAAATGTCTGGGATTTTTGGTGAGTAAGCGCGGCATTGACGCGAACCCAGAGAAGATAAAAGTCATATTGGATATGCCCTCTCCGCGCTGTGTCAAGGACGTGCAGCGGTTGACCAGATGCATTGCCGCACTTAGCCGCTTTATCGCGAAATCAGGTGACCGCTGCCTACCTTTTTTTCGATGCGCTTCGAAAGCGAAAAACCTTTGAGTGGAATGATGAGTTGAAAAGTCTTTTCTCGAGATGAAAGAATATCTGACTAAGGTAGCAAAGATCGTGGTGCAAAGAGAAGGAGAAGAGATAATGATGTATTTCTCTGCGGGTGAGCGAGCAGTGGGAGCCGCGCTGGTGGTCGAGCGCGATGGCTTACAATGTCCAGTGTACTATGTGAGTCATTCGCTCGCTGGGGCCGAGTTGCGATACCTACCGCTCGAGAAGCTAGCATTGAGTCTGTTGGTTGCGAGCAGGCGGCTAAGACCTTACTTCCAGAGTCACAAGATTGTTGTTAAGACCAATTATCCGCTCCAGAAAATCCTTAGAAGCCTTGACGGGAACGGCAGGTTGCCGCGTTGGGGTTGCGAGCTGAAGGGTTTCGGAGTGGAGTATATGTCCTGGAAAGCCTACAAGGGACAAGTGCTAGCCGACTTCATAACCGAGTGTATGTTTAGTGAGGAGTTTGTGCTGCCAAATATACAGTGGTCATTGTACGTTGACGGGTCCTCGAATTCCGGGGGCAGCGGAGCCGATATTGTAGTTGATCTCCCTAGCGGATACAAGACTGAGTATGCTCTGCACTATGGTTTTGAGGCCACTACTAATGAGGCCGAATATGAAGCATTGATTGTGGGGCTGCAGATGTGTGCAACTGCGGGGGCGCAGATTGTGAAAGCGTTCTCGGACTCGGTCGTCGTGGTAAACCAGATAACTGACAAGTTTGAGGCTAAATACCACATCGCTAGATACCGTGACACGATGAAGGAAATCGTCAAAGGCTTCGAGGTGTTTGAGGTTGAACAGATCCCGAGGTCGGAGAATCAGCAGGCGGACGCGCTGGCGCACCTAGCTTGTTCCTCGGTAAATAACAACCCAAGAGTGGTGCAGTGGAAAGTCTTGCCGTTGCGCAGTATTGATGCGACCCCAAACATCATGGCCCTTGATCGAAGTCCGGAGTGGATGATTCCCCTTTCGCTTACCTGAAAGATGGACAACTGCCTGAAGATGAGAAGGAGGCAGAAAAGGTAAGAAAGCGCACTGAATGGTTCACACTTCTGAACGACGAGCTGTACAAGAAAGGGTATACTCACCTGTTCTTGAAGTGTGTGGATCGGATTGAAGGGGATTACATATTAAGAGAAATACATCATGGCGAGTGCGGTGGACACATCGGGGCACGAGCATTGGCTGGAAAGGCATTGCGGCTGGGGTTGTATTGGCCCACAATGCAAGCCGACGCAGCCGAGATTATGCAGAATTGCGACCGATGCCAGAGGTTTGGTCCAACGTCGAAGCGTCCCGCAACCCCTCTCAAGCCGATTACTGAGCCGCTCCTTTTCGCAAGATGGGGGCTCGACATCGTAGGCCCGTTACCCCGAAGCCAGTGCCAGAAAGAAAATCTCATTATGGGGGTGGACTACTCCACCAAATGGATAGAAGCTCAACCAGTGTCCCGCATCCAGGATGTTAGGACCAGAGATTTTATTTGGAAGTACATCTTCCCCAAGTTCGGGCTACCTCGCCGCCTGACTCTTCACAATGGATCACAATTTAACAGTGATCCATTTCATGAATATTGTGTGGTATATGGCGTCAAGACTTGTTATGCTTCGGTTGCCTACCCGCAGGCCAATGGTCAACTTGAGTCCTCAAACAAGCGGATTGTGGGTGCGCTGCGCAAAATGGTAGAAGGAGCTAAGGGAAAATGGGTTGAGCAGCTGCCAGCCATCTTGTGGCTACTGCGCACCACCACAAAGCGCGCCACTGGAGAGACCCCTTTCCAGCTTGAGTATGGCTCGGACGCGGTATTACCAGTAGAATGGGGAGCTAAGTCCTTGAGGATTAGTACCTACGAGGTCGAGCAGAATTAGTAGGAATTGCGCATTGCCCTGGATTTATTGCCTGAGTTGAGAGGTAATGTTCTGCTTCATGTGGAGAGACAGAAGCATGACATGGCCCGCACGTACAACAAGAAAGTGAGCCCAAGGATTATCGAGGTAAGAGACTATGTCTTGAGGAACCTTGCAGCCACAGGAAAGGAAGTTCCGGGAGGAAAGTTGAAAGCTAACTGGGAGGGTCCTTTCCACGTCACTAAAAAAGTTCGGGATGGGACTTTTCGCCTCGTTGAGCTCACAGGTGAACCCGTCAAGAGCCCATGGAACATTATCCACCTGAAGAAGTATTATGCTTAGTTTGTCAATCGAGTGGTAATATATTTAGATATATTGTCGAGTTTATATCTTTGCAAATGTAGCGCATGTCGCGCTAAAAAATATGTATCGCACGGTGTTTTCGTTAGTGAAATGGCATGTGGCCAAGTTTATTGCTTTCAAATATAGCCCATTTTAGATAGAATAGTTTAAATCTAACTAAGGAAGCCTCGAGGGCGAGCCCAATATCTGTTCAGCAACGAAAGCCTAACCGAGCTCGAAAGGTGAATACTCGCTGAGATGTCGGGGTGGACTCTCGCCACCTCGACAGTAGCCAGCTGTGATTCGTCGGTAATATCAATCGGCACTCGGATGTCTCCAGCATCTGGTTGCGGTTGGTCGAACATAGTTCTAAAATTGCTCTATTCGGGTTAAGGCATTATACCCGAATTGCGTATGTGTTGAAGAGGGTTAAAGATCACCCGGCCCGCGACCGAGACCAATTGCCAGGGATTGGCTTTTGACGAACAAGTTTCCAGCTCGGATTCGTTCGCCTACGCATCTCGCGCTCAGTAATCTGTGGACACCCCTCGGAAGTCGAACTGCGATGCTGTTTAGATGGGGTGTAGAACACCATATCTCTCGAGCCCGGACAATTGAGCCAGTTAAACTGGTCGCGCAAAAGTCAACGTCTTGGGCTCGACCTTCGTTAATGGCCAGTTCAAGTTGAACATGGGGCAGGCTACAACCCACAAAAAACGAGCTGAGCCTTAAAACTCCACCCTTGGGCTAATACCCCGAGGGGCGCACCTAAATAACGAGTTAGTGTTTGTTGTTTTTCAGGTACATGAGATTATTATCCGGTTGCGATTTTCGCCTCCATTCCAGGGGCGAAAACGTAAGCCGAGGCGGCACCACACACCGGTTCAGGGACGGATGTTGGTTGCGCGTCCCATATATTAAGTAAAGTTTCCGCCAAATGGACCCCGCGCCCGATTTCGGGGGCGACGCCAAAAGTAGCTTTACGCGGTGGAATGAAAAAGAAAATTATCCGCAAACAGAATTAACACGGAAAAGTATAAAGTGCGAAAGGAGAAGTGAAGGAAAGAAGACAAGCATTTAAACAAGTGCATAAAAAGGAAATTGTTAGAGTCGAGACCAAACACCCCTTTCAGAGCGGCCTCGATAGTACAAAAGGTGTTCAGAAAGAGTTAAATACAAATGCGAAGGCCTAGTGATCAGTATCTCCTGCCGCGTCTTCTTCTTCTCCTTCGTCGGCGTCGACGTCGTCACCGTCATCGTCCTCATCAGTGTCGTCGAGGTGTCTCATCCAAATTGACCTCACGGAACCCCCAGAATTCTGCCTGCGCTTCATGGATGATCATGTTGCGTTTGCGGGTCAGAGCCTCCAAGTCCAGCTCGATGTGGTTGGGTCTTCGAACGCCGTGAGATACTCGTCTGCCATCCTGTGAAGGGTTGATTCATACGAAGACACCTCAATCGGAGCAAAGGTAAAGGGATTTTTCTCTAATACAGCGCCAACCCTTCTCAACGCGTCCAAAGAAGCCTTCTCTATTCCCCGCACGACATCGCCGAACTTGTCATTAAGCAACACTTCATAGTCTGGCGAGGCCAAATATTTGGACTTGGCGCTACAGGCTCGACGCAACCAGAGGTAAAAGTAACCCTTGGCATTCTCAAGCTGACGCGACAACTTTTTCTCCCTTTCCAGGGCGGCAGCCAAGTCCTTCTTCAGCTGCGCGTTGGCGCCGCTCAGAGAGTTGTTGGTCTCAGAAAGCTGCTCTGAGCGGTCTTTGGCATCAGCCGCGATCTTCTTGGCCGCGGCAGCCTTTACCTCGGCATCTTGGCCATCTCAGCCGCCTTGGCACTCTCCACATTAAACCGTTCGGCACGCACGTCTCATTTCCTCAGCTCTTCATCGCGGGATGTGACAGCTGCAGTAAGGTCATCGATGCGATCTGACTGCCCGCGGATGAAATCGGATGGATTGCCCATAGTGTCGAGAGCGTTACAGAGAATGCCAACGAGCTGCGGAAGAAGAAGATCATATCAAAATATGCAGTTCGGGAAAATAAGGAAAGTAAGAGTAAGGCGAACTTACACCCATGGAGTGAGCCGCGGCGCGCTCCAGCGAAGCACCAGGCGCATCCTGCAATCGAGCCCAACGGCGGAAAGGAAGGAGAGCTCGGTTAAGGGGATCCGTCGCTCCCCTCACTACGAGCATACCTTCGCTATCAGCCGAAGGTTGGTCCGCGGTGTTGTCAGAATGAATCGTTCGTCGCGGAATCCCATCCAAACCTGACCGCGAAGAGAAATCAGTCCGCAAAAACGCAAAGGGCCTACGAGTGCGCAACGAGAAGCACGTACCTGGACCGAAAGCAGAGTTGGCGGGAAAAGGAGAGGCAGTGTTCAGAGTCTGTTCGCTCCCCTCTAAGAGAATATCTCTTCCGCCTTCACATGCCGCGTAATTGTGGAGAGATTTGCCCGGACGGTGATGTTCAGGGAGCTGTAGAGAAAAGCAAAGTCAATGTTAGTAAAGAGGGTGCACCAGGTTTAGGAACAAGGCAAGAAAGAATCGCGTACATAAGATAGCACATCGGCTGCGGTAGCGACCTCGGGCTGGGCGAGACCTTTTTCCTTGCCCAGTGGAGCGGCCGAAGACGAAGCCGTTTAAGGGGCCGCCAGGCGTAGCGGCTGCGCGCTCAGTGGAGTCGTAGTGGAGGGCTTCGGTCTCGGAGCAGCCGGCTTAGGCGTAGAAGGTTCGGCTCGCTTGCGTTTCCCACCTTGGCTGCGCTTCTCGGCCTGAGCCTTCATCTCAGCCGTCTCATCTCGAGCTCGCTGCATGTTGACGTCGGAGTTAGCACCTTTCTCTCTTTGTTCACGCACCTTGAATATATCGGCGTTGGGAAGAATGGAAGCAATTTGTCAATCGCACTTACTGCACAAAAATTTGGAGGTTAGTGCTACAACAAAAAATTTGGTGAAATAGTTATGCATATGCAAAAGCAAAAGTCCTAAAGCGTTCGTCCTCGTTAAGGGGAGTCATGAGACCCGCAGCCAGGACCACAAGGTTTTTAGAGATTCGTCAAAGGAGGGAGTCCAGACGAGGTCGCCTTGTTCTGCCCACTCATCTTGGATGAAGTAGCGGCGCACTTCCCGCAACGACGGAGGAAGGTTCCCCTGATTTCGAGCATCAGCAGGCGGATCGCCTCTCTTTAAAGGGAAGTCAAAGACATCCGCTTCGGTGGCAGTGTCATCTAAGCTGACCTAGAAGAAGCTATTTTTCCAGACGATTTCATTTTTGCGGGGTTTCACTGGTTACGTGATAATGGTTTTACCTTTTTCCGCTTTTCGCCTCCCAACCCAGATTGGCCTGCGGGAGTTGCCCGGACTTGTATTTATTCTCAAGCCACGAGCAATCCACCCACACATTGGCCGTATGACGCAGATCCAATTTCAGACCTCGAATCATCATCTTGGGATGCGAAAGGAGGGCTAAAACAGAAAAGACAAAAACAAGTTAGGGCAAACTTACGGTTACCCCAAAAAAGCAAAAAGAAAGTATGATGAAAAATCAAAAGGAAATGAGGAGTTTACATTGGATTTTCTGCCGGAAATCGAAGAAAGCTTGAGCGTGGGGGAACCCGTTAAATGCCAGCGGTGATCGAAAAAGGTGAGAAGTGGCCGGAAAAGCGAAGCAAATGCAACGATCGGAATTGAAGAGGGAGTAGGATGCAAGTTTTAATCACCAAAATCGATAACAATTAGGGTCAAAAAAACCCTACTTTTTTCGAATTTTGGGAAAGTAAATTCAAATCTTCAAATTGAAAGTGAAAAGTGGAGAAAATCTGGGCAAAGATTGAAGAAATTTCGAGAAATTTAGAGCAAAGGTAGAACGATTGGGGCGAAAATTTGGAAAGTAAAGGAAGATTTGGACGGAGAAAAAGGGGCGAGATTTTTTTTTTGGCAAGAAATCAAAATGATTTCTTGAGGGGGTTATTTCCTATTTATAGGAATAAAGTATGGGTAAATTGGTAAAACCAAAGGGTTTTACACAATTTTCCGTAAAAACCATCATTAAACTGTCATAAATAACAGTTTAAGGCGTTTGTCTTTTTACCTTCCCAAGGTGACCTTTGGACTTTTCGAGAAGGTTACGGTTGGAGAAAATCTTTTCGAATCCTCCAACTAATAATTGAGTGAGAGGAGCTCGAGGATGCGGGTTACCTCACATCGGCTATACCAATCGCACCCAATTCCAAGGGCGATGTTCGGTTGCGATTTTTGCCTCCATTCCAGAGGCGAAGGTTCTTTAACGAGTCGAAATCGCACCCAATTCTAGGGGCGATGTTCGATTGAGACTTTCGCCTCCATTCCAGGGGCGAAGGTTCTTTAACAAGTCGAAATCGCACCAAATTCCAGGGGCGATGTTCGGTTGCGATTTTCGCCTCCATTCCAGGGGCGAAGGTTCTTTAACGAGTCGAAATCGCACCCAATTCCACAGGCGATGTTCGGTTGCGATTTTCCCCTCCATTCTAGGGGTGAAGGTTCTTTGACGAGTCGAAATAGCACCCAATTCCAGGGGCGATGTTCGGTTGTGATTTTCGCCTCCATTTCAGGGGTGAAGGTTCTTTCACGAGTCGAAATCGCACCCAATTCCAGGGGCGATGTTCGGTTGCGATTTTCGCCTCTACTGCAGGGGTGAAGGTTCTTTCACGAGTCGAAATCGCACCCAATTCTAGGGGCGATTTTCGCCTCCATTCCAGGGGCGAAGATTCTTTAACGAGTCGAAATCGCACCAAATTCCAGGGGCGATTTTCGCCTCCATTCTAGGGGCGAAGGTTATTTAACGAGTCGAAATCGCACCCAATTCCAAGGGCGATGTTCGGTTGCGATTTCCAGGGGCGAAAATTCTTTAACGAGTCGAAATCGCACCCAATTACAGGGGCGATGTTCAGTTGCGATTTTCGCCTCCATTCTAGTGGCGAAGGTTCTTTAACGAGTCGAAATCGCACCCAATTCCAAGGACGATATTCGGTTGCGATTTTCGCCTCCATTCCGGTGGCGAAGGTCGAAAGGAAAAACATTGTACACAACAAGAACAAGATATTAGAGAAATCAACAACGGCCATGAAGCTTGCAAGGGGCGAAGTTTTCAATTACAATCGAAAAATACGAGCCCCACGGCCGCTAAAAGAAGAGCATCACAGAGCTTTGTCAAGGCCCATTAGACGAGCCATGACAAAGGGCGGCTAGGAGATGCGCAGTCGGGTCGCCCTCGGTGAAAGACGAAGCCGAGAGTAACGGACAAGCGCAACCCGACTCCAAGGGGCTCTGTTGGGGTTCATTTAACAAATGAGGCCACAACCCATATGAATAAAGGCTCAAACCCTTGAAAAAGCCCATGTGATGCCCATTAAGTCCAAGACATCTCATCCGTTGGATCATCATGAGAATGGAGGGTCAAGATGAAGGGGGGACCCCTGAGATTATTCCTTGTGAGTACTCACTTCACTATAAATACCCCGCCATTGTTTACAAATCCAGGTTCATTCTAATCATACTTGACATATTTCTAACAAAGTTATTGCTTTATCAGTGATAAGTAAGTCCGGACACCCCATCTTCGTCTCACCCAATACTGACTTGACCGTCGGAGGGGCGCCACCTGGGTAAAAACGGGCCCCCTTCACTAGCACAAAACATACCATAGGCGTCGGACTTTTTTTATAATAGACGTCAGATATGATGTCGACGTTAAGTTGGTCGACATCTATTAAAAACAGATAGACATGGGTTTTTAGTCTCATGTCTATCACTTTTATAGACATGGGATTTTTGTAAAAATACGACGTCTATACAGATCTTATACATTGGATTTAGTTAAAAATCCCATGTCTATTCTTAAAATAGACGTCAGACTTTATTGAACTCTCATGTCTATTACTGACCATAGACATCAGTCTTTTAAAAATCCCATGTCTATTATTAATATAGACATCAGATTTCGCTGGAAAACCGACATGTATGTATCTTATATAGACGTGTTGGTACAGAAAACACACGTCTAATTATGCAATTTTTTTTATATAAAACCTGTAGCATTTCCACCAGGCATAAAGCCACAACAATACATAAACCTGCTCCAAGACAACCAAAATTCATTTAAACAACCAAATTTCATTCAATCTGTGTCTTCCAATTCCCAAACATAACTCATCCATACATATATATTTCCTAGAGTTCATCTACCACTAAAAGTCTACAATATTATTGGAGTGCCCTAACACAGCTCATCAAACAAAGAACTACAATATTATTGTGCCCGAATTATGCCTAACTAAACATTAAGATAGTAGTTTGCCCATAAATCTCGAACCTCGTCAATGTCTTCCTGAGAGTACGGTGTTGTGTCTTGAAATTGCTGAAAATTTATGCATTTAAAATGTGTTACAAAATGATATATCACCTGTTGTAATATAATATACACTAGATTTAATAACTTCACATGATTTTATGTAAAAAAAAAAAGATTTCCAGCATGTATCTCATGACGTCAACCTCTTTTTGGTACGTAGGGTCTATGCGATCAACAGTTACCATCCATACCAAATATTTCATTGTTTCCTATAAGATTTACGGATTACGACACTAAACAAGAAAAGACAGCATACTACAACATGTTTTTATAACACATCAAATGAGTCATCCATGTTCTGTTAATGTAATGCATGAACGCCAATTAGTCTATAAAAATGCAAGTCATATAATGAATTTACGATTGATACTTTTGCAAAGGTTAAGAAGAAAAAGGTTGATACCTTTTGCAAATTTCAAAGCAGAGGAGACACAACTTCTAGCCCAGTGCCAAATTTACGATTGATACATTTTTGCTCAGAATCCATCCATGCTCCACGATTGTTGCAGACGAGCTTTACAACAATACTCACGCCATCTTAAATTGTCTGCAAAACAGAGAATGTATGAGTAATGGTAGAGCGTAAGTCTGCATATGTGCGCACTCTCATAAAAGCAATGTTGCACACACTCTCACATTTTGCAAATTACGTGATCTGTCTTCTCATAGTGTCACGACAATACACTGCCTTCGTCATATGGATACAAGGAGAAGGCATGCTACATACGTCTTTCAGCAGCATAATACATATACACCAAACGCCTATTTCGTAAGTAATTTTGGGGAATCTTGGATTACTGACAATTCCAGGGTTCATATACTCCGTAATAGAAATCAATCAATTTCCAGTTTGAAAATCCCTAACTACTTTGAATTGTACGAGTAATAGCTCTACATGATTCTTGCAGATACATGATTCATATTTCTCACATTTTTCGGAATCTGTCCAGCTGACATGTAAACTATCATAGGATTCTTAAATTGGCATGAACTCTTGCTCACTCAAATGCTACATACTCACCTAACCGCTCTAGGGTTGTCATATGTTGTCTTAATTATGAGGACTTTTGGAACTAGGGGTTAGTGATGAATCTGTTAGAGTTTAGTAAGTTCGAATTTATGGTTAGCAATTGGTACGTGGTTTTTGGATTCTAAAGTTGTGGTTGTGTTTGACCTTGGGAGTTGTAAGACCAAGATTATTATCGTATATAGGTTGAGTTTGGTATCGAGTTTTGGATGGCCCGGATAGTAAGATTGAGATTATGAGAATAAGATTAGGATCATAAGAGTTTAGATTTCATTTGATCTTCCAAACCCACCCTCAACCCAGAAAAGTTTGAAGATTTCATTTGATCTTCCAAACCATCCAATTTCCACCAACTTTTTGTTTTTCGAGGTCAAAAATGACAAGTTTCTTCCCCAAATTAATTGATTTGATTAATTAAATGATTAGACTTAATAGGGTGTCTAAGTAATCCACCTCTTTGAAATGTCAAAATGTTAAAAACAATTTAGACTTAATTAGGAGTCTATTTAAGCCTATTTATAAAAAATTAGACTTAATAGGGAGTCTAATTAATCAACCACTTGTTTGATAACTTTAAACACTTAGGGTCTGTTTGGCCAAGCTCCAACGTCTCCAGAAGTGCTCCTCAGAAACAGTTTATGAGAAACAGTTTCTGGAGGGGGAGCTCCAAATTGGAGCTTCTACTTCTGATGAACAAATTTACAGTAGAAGTGCTTCTCAGAAACCAGAAACAGTTTCTCAGTTTTGGGTTTTTGGCCAGTTTCCAGTTTCTAGGACCCAGAAACAGTTAGGTATCTTGGCCAAACACACCCTTGGAATGGAATATAAGTCAACCTAAGTCAAGTCAATCGAAGTCAAGTCAACCTAAGTCAAGTCAACCGATGTCAAGTCAACCTAAGTTAAGTCAACCGAGGTCAAGTCAATGAAAGTCAACCATGGTCTAAAACCAATCAAAATGCAACCAAATCTACCAAAGCCTACTAAAATCTGACAAATAACCCAAATCTACTCGAGTCAACCAAAGTCAAACAAACCTACCCACGTCTACCAATGTCAACCAATGTCTACCCAAGTCTATTAATGTCAACCCAAGTCAACCCGACTCTACCTAAAATCGATTAAAGTCAACTTTGCAAATAGGTGAAAGTCAATTGAACTCAAACCAAGTCGATTAAAGTCAATAAGAACTAAAATTGGCCCCCTTTGTAAATAATGTAATTAATAAAATCAAAAACCCCTAAAAATGTTTTCTTATCTATTTCCAAATGTCTTTTTCTTAGTTTTTCTAATTAAAGTCGTTTTCTCCATTTTCCCCAACGTTTTAAGAATTTCAATTCTTTTTTTCAAAACCTTTTGTACATGGAAGTAAATAAACATTTCTTGATGTGTTTTGCATGTAAAGTTTTCTTTTCCCGTTCTTTGTATGGACTTTGGACGGGGCCCTACCCCAACACTAGGCAAGCATTGCCAATTCGCTTATGCGCGATCACGAGGTCGATCTACATTCACCTCTACCAACTATTCCACCAACGCCCCAGTGGAACACTTCTTGATTGAAAATAACCGAATCGACGATTTATTTTCCTTACATTGTTGTAGGGCCTACTCGGACAGCTCTAACGATACGGCCAATTCCACCGAGCCTAAACACATAACCCAATCCATTCCATTAAATCTCCCCGCGAGAGTCAATTCAACCATAGTCAACCTATTGAGAGGTCCTTAAACTCGCATTAGAGAGGTCGAGTCATCCACATTAAGACCTCGTTCAGGAGGCATGCCTGGTTCAGGAGGCATGGTGATCAATGGCGATTGTCATCTCGATGTGAGACACATAGATGCAAGCGGAATATACCTTGCTCTATTCTACTGTGGATCGACTTGACTCTAATGTGAGTCATCTATAAAGTCTCTCAATAGCACGACTTTGAGCAGACCGACTTTCTACCCCTTCCAAGTGAAGTAGAACTCATCTCTACCCCCACATGGATGATATCCCCAGTGGAATCAACACGATCATTTCCCTATTGGAATGATATCTACCCTGTGGATCCATCCATCCACCCTCGCGGATATTATCCGCTACCCCCCAGTGGAAAATTGCGTTGTCGTGGGGCTGCCCGTTAGAACTACGTAGGGTTTTGATCCTCGAGTGGATTGCAATCCCACAATGAAAGGTACGTAGGGCAACTTTGGTGCTCAAACCCCCCAAGTCTGTACAAAAAGACTCGGGAATTCTTGTAAATTCTTTTTCTAAACTTCTGCATGTGAATGACAACGTGAATATATGTGCTTTTCTATTTCTACTTATTTATATGGATCTTAACGTAACCAATATAACGAGACTCTTTAGAAGGAAATGATGTATTAGGAGTAAGTGCCCGTCCTTATGACGGAAGGGGAGACGAGTTCCAAATGTTCGCACCCCTTAACTAAGGCCCCGAACCTTTTTTCTCTGTTTCGTAGACCAGTTTTTCTAAATTTGTAAATAAGCAATGAAACGGAATTTTGCCTTTAGGGCGCATGGAGTCACTTTTGGTTTTCGAAAGGTTTTCCTTAAAATTCTTTCATTTGTTTTCGAACTTGTACATTTTAAACATGTTTCGAAACCCTTCCTTGTCGGGGTTAAGGCAGGGTGGTGACTCTGAGTTTTCAAAGATCAAACCTTTGGTTAGTTCAATAACCTACAAAACCCAAAACTATTTTTTGCGAGCCCCGCACTTGGACAGGTTTAGTAGCACCCTAGACACCATGGGCCAATGAGTTTGGGCAGATTCTCAGCGGTCACAACCTGACGTTTGATAGCATTGACCAACAGTTGATGGAGCAGGGTCAGCAGTTGGCCGACTACGGCCAAAGACTAGGTAAGCTGGAGCACCGGGTAGCGGTTCAGGGCACCCGGCTTGAGAGGGGCTTGCGCTACTTAGATGCGAGTCACCAGTACCTCCAGTCCACCCACCCCTAGAGCTATACGGCCCTTGCGGATATCGATGAGTGATTCCGCCAGCTCGACATCCACGGCCGTCAGTATTTCCCTCCACAGGGCCCACCGTATTGAGGTGCGCATCTCTTCCCTCTTTGTGCTTTTTGTATTTCACTCATATGCATGTGTTAAGCTTGGGGGAGGGGCATTATCCTTGCTTGTGTATTTGTATATTTTCTAACCGATTTCCTAGGATTATTTGCTTTTCTTGTTTTGGTGCATTTTTTTTCATTTTCTTAGCTTGTGACAATTGCCACCTATGGAAAATGCCAAGGTATGAACACCACTTCTCCCTACACTTTCTTCTTGTCTCGATTCTAACCAAGTCACTCCATCACCTCGATTTATCCCATGTTTTTATACCATCTCTCTTCTTATTGACCCCTCCCGTTTGTTCCACATGCTTGTTTGTCCCTAAACCGTTGACATTTGGCCATAAACTCACAAAATAATCACAAAATGGCCTATTTTGTTTTGGTTTTTGGACACATGTTGTAGTGGGGTCATTATGCTCCGACAAACACAAGAGGGAGATGGGAGTTTTGTAAGGTGATAGGAGGCGACTTATTTTGAGGAAGCCGGGGTTGTGAGGTGAGAGAGTGACTCTTTTACCGGTCTTTTGACCATGAGCCACTTGTTTGATGATAATGGAGGGAAATGGAGCTCACACGAGGTATGTCTCTTTTTCTTTAACTTTCCTCTCTCTCTCTCTCTCTCTCTCTCTCTCTCTCTCTCTCTCTCTCTCTCTCTCACAATTCTAACCACTACTGCTCACCCGTTTCACTAGCTTGTTTAATACCATCTCTCTTTGTGCCCCGTTACATTTGCTCCCCCAATATTTTGATTGTTTTGACCACCCCATCCAGCCCTTAAACCACTAAAATAGCCTTCTTATTGGTTCATCTTGGTTGGATGCTTTGAATTGTGGCCGTTGTTGGAGGATGTGTTGTGCATATTGTTAATGAGGGAGTTAATCAGGGAGATAAAGTGGTGAGACGAGGGTGGATACAATTCCAAGAGGGAGAATAGGGAAGTGAGGTGGAGTGGGTGTCTCTTGACCCGAGAGCCCGTTAATTGCTTCTTTGATAAAATGAGATGGGTTGTTCCATGGTTATTCTTGTATGGGATAGTCGATGGTGTTCTTACTCAATCTGCCACTTTGTCGTTGCCTGATCTTTTGGATTGATGTTGGTTTGTCATTGGGGGCAATGACGAGAATTAAACATGGGGGAGGTTCTTGGCATTGTATTTCGATTGTTGTTGGCATTTGTCACTTAGTTTGTAATATAGTTATGTTTTTGTAAAAAAAAAAAAAAAAAGAAAAAAAAATGTGATTCACGAGGTAATCCATGGCGGGCGACATAAGAAGAGGAGTTTGGGGCGTAACAGGTTAGGTTAGGATCATTACGGGACTTATAAGGAGGTTCGGTGATAGTAATTGGTGGTCCTATGTTAGAAATTCTCTTACATTATGATGATAGGGGCGCCGGTGGATTTTAAGAGGTGAGTCGTGCTCGATAGCTTCATCTTGAGCATGGCTTTGAGGGAGTCGTTGAGCCAAGTGGAGGAAATGTGGTTTGTGTTAGTTTCTCCTAAGTTAGAGTGTGTTAGAAGGGAGGATAAGATGGTTAGAGTTGAGGTGTTGAGGTGTTGAGCATTTCATCCACTTCAACTCTAACTAGCGCCATTGGAGTGTTTTTGTTAGCTCGCGATTCTTTCATTTGGAGGAGTTGAGTTTTGTGTGGTAGCTCATCCCGTGCTTCAAGAGAGACCTAGATTTTGAGTGAGGAGATTTGGATTACTCGAGGATGAGCAATGGTCTAAGCATGGGGCAGTTTGATGTGTGGTGAAGAGTGTGTGCTAATGAGGGGAATTTACGTGCTTTTAGGGGTGTTGGAGCTTGTTACTAGCGTGATTCGTGAGCCATATGTTTGCAAGATGATTGGAGGTTAAATGATGGTGTTACGACTTGTTTTTGGCTCAAACCCCCGCTTTCTATCTAGCACGAATCCCGAGAGAACCCCCGAGAAGACCCATGGAGTTAGCACGAGGAAAAGGAGAAAACAGACCTCCTCGGGCCGAGAAATACCTGTCGCGGTCCGAGGAGGAAGGTTCTCGGTCCGAGGAATAACTTTCTTTGTCCGAGAAGAGCTGCTCTCGGGCCGAGACTATTCTTCCTCGGTCCGAGAAAGGCACCTTCCACGAAGCCTCCAGGTAGCCTTTACTCTTTTGCTTTTGTCTTGTAGTATCTTGTGTTCTTATATAGAATAAAGGGGCATGAACCCCTCCTTAGTTTTTAACACCTACCTACTTTTCAAAATAGAGTTTTTCAAGTAGTTTTTCATATTCTAAAGAGAGAATTAAGGAGAGATTAGTATTTTTATTGTGAATTTCATCCCAAAAATTATTGTAATTATTCTTGTGGAAGGCTAATCCCCTTCTAGACTCTTGGTGTAATCAAATTCTTCATCCTATGTATTAGTAAGAATTTTTCTCTCTAATTTGCCTTTAATTTCATTATAATTAATTCATTGTTCTTCAATTGCTTGATTTGCCTTTATTTTCTCTAATTGGTTGATTAGAATGAATTGGGTATTTCTCATGCTTGGTTGATAATTGGTGGTCATTGATTATTAACCATAAAGGAAGCAAATTTCACATGATTAGTGTATAGTTATGACTAATTTGTGATTGGGAATTAATTAGACAACTAATAGATTAGATTTGATTAGTGTCGCGGTTGCGGCTAATTAGATACTAATTTGGTTTGTTGTTAATCCTTTATTGATCATTGTTGTTCATGGCTTTGGTTGTGATTTGTTTGAGTGGTCACTAGACAAATTAGGACTAAAAGGAGGGGAATTTGGTAGCGGTTGCTCAACTTCCCCATAAAAGAGGATTAATTGGTTAAAACAGTGATTATTAATGAATTGGTAATATTAGAGAGAGGTAACACTTACTATACTAGGGTGTTAGAAGAGATTATCACCGAGTGTCGTTTTAATCAAATTAATCCCCAAACCAAAAACCCCCATTTTCATTGCTTTATGTACTTTTGTTTATTTCATTTTCGCATTAGAATTGCATATTAAGTTATTCCTCTTCCTTGTGGATACGATACTCACTTACCCTTGCTATTTTAGTAAAAATAGTGGTAATTTGACTAGGAATAACGACTTTCTAGCTTGTCAACAATTAGAGGCTCTTACAAATACAAAGACAGTCTAACAAATGCGCAATCCACAGGTGCTCTTTCGGTCTTCTGATTGCATTCTTTAATGATCCCGATACGTATCTCCTTTTATTCATGTTGCTCGACTATTTATTAGTGTAGTTATTTATTTATTGCGAGTTATGGTGTAAAAGAATTCTGGCTGTTTGCTTTCTCACTGGTTGAGTAAGATGATTGGAGATGTTCTTATTGGCTTGTATTTGTGCCATGATATGTACCGGCTGTGGATGGCTAGGAATAAGTGTCGGAATGAGAGTATGAATAATGCCTAGGAATTATGTTGAACACTATTGTTAACCTTTGAGCTATCTTACACTTCCAAGTATCAGTTTGTATTCAACTTCAAAGACACAGCTCACTCTAGGACATGTAGTTGCATAGATGATGAGCTATCTGCAGGAGTTTGTAAGAAAGTTTGTTGGGCTGAGAATCAAATTGCTGTGTGTGATAATTCTACGCGGACAGAGAGGGGTGATGGTATTCTCTCTTAATCTGCTTATCAACATTGAGCTCAAATTCCTGACCTTGGTTGGTATGGGCGGGCTTGAAGTAGACATTAAACTCTTAATCACAATTTATCTGCTGGATGGCTCTGCTGGAGTGTTTGCTTACTAGAGTTACATTTTTTCGTAAGACTTTGTGATGATAATTTGTGCCTCAAGTGCAATTTGCCTATCTATGTCAATGGAATTTCTTCTACTTTAGTAAGGTTGTTTATGAGGACACCAGTGTGTCAATTAATATTTTATCATATGTACCAGTTATGTACTAGATAAAGTTTTAGAGATAATCATTGCTGATTATTATGGATCTTGGAAGAGCTTGTTTCTTGTGGTTTTGTTTCTTAGTCTAAAAATTATTATTGATTGTGGTATCGGAATCCAGTTTCTTTAGCAGGCTGAATTATTGATTTATCATTCTTTGATTTGCAGGTTTCAAGTCACGCTGAATTTGACTCAAAGAAGCAGTCATTTTTCGACGATCAAGGTGATTAATGGGCTTCCTCATAAAGCGTGTGGTTGGTTGTCGCTTTTGCATTGCTATATGCATTGTGGCCAGATTTCATGTGCCATAGTGAACTTGACATTTGAATTGAAAATTCTAAACTTTATTAGTTTGTTTGTATTACTTAGCTTCATAGAAATCAAGTTTTTTTCTTCACTAGTACGTACTTCCATCAGATCAATTTCATTTCAAACTATATATAAATACGTGATTTTGCGGGTTAATTAAGATTTGTATATCGATATTGTTCCGCTGTGAAATGAACAATAGTAATTTGTTGAGGGAGGAGCGTTGACTCTCGGCCTGCGTGGCTGTGGACCTGCTAAGAAGAACGACTATTACTGCCCCGGGGGAGTATTCGGGAAACCCCCTCCAACGGTCAAGTTAGTGGCTTGTGAGTGAGAGGTAGGTTTTTAGTATTTTCCGTAGGAAGAGCGAGTTACCTCTCTAATGGCCATGAATCGAGTATTTATAGGCGCATGAATTCAGAAGGCACGGGCCTTGATCGGCCACCTGAGGGCCTTGCTTCTTCATGGGCTTATTTGGCCAAGCTGGCCTTATTGGGCCTTACTTGGCCTTTCCTGCTTTGACCGCCAAAGGCCTTCCTAGTGACGGCCCACGGACCTCACGCCCGAACAATTGCCCCAAATGAGGTCTCATTATGCCCAGTAAGGTGAGCTCATTTACTTGACGTGGCCCCTTTCCTTTGGCGGGACTCTCGAATTTCGAAAAGCAATTTTATTGCCAATTTCAACTGCCAGTACACGTGGACGGAGGGGACGGGGTTAACCCACAACCGTCACGTCTCTTCAACTGCCAGGGGAACCGTGCCTTTAAAGGTGTCTCCTGCCCAGCCTTTTCATCTTCAATCCTCATTTCTTTTTCTCATTTTTATTCCAGTTTCCTTCATCATTTTGTTCTCCTATACCTGCGAGTTCGTGCGTCAAAGCGAGTTGCCTCTTCGTCTTTCACCACCCGAACAAGTAAGTAATTCTTCTTTCCTCCTCTCCCATGTCGATTGATTCTAGGATAAGCGGTTTTACCATCGAGGAGTCGTCGGATGAGGGAAATCAACCGCTGAGTATACAGCGCCGCCGCCCAAAGAGTACCCGAAAGGCTGTTTTGAGGGCCAAGGCGGCCAAGAATGCTCACAAACCCCGCCACATAGTGATAGACGAGGTGAGCCCTGAGCCTGTCGATTCGGCCAGCACGATGCGAGACCCGTCAGGGGCGCCCGTGGTTGCTCCGGTAAGGACGGCAGGGCCTGCGGAACGGTTGCGGTCTTGTGATGATGACGGGGAGTTTGATGTGGGTTTTAATAAACTTCCCATGTCCACAAAGATCGACCCCTCCTGGCGGCTGGAAGTTCTTAGATCTGGGGAGGCCGCGATGGCGGATAAGTTCTACCAAGTGGGCAAAGGTTATAGTCTGATTTTACCCGACGAGGGGTCTGTCGTAACGGACCCGCCTGCCGGCTGTACAGCCGTTTATCTCAAATCTTTAGACTTCGGTCTGAGATTCCCTTTACACCCATTCCTGGAATTGTTGTTGGTGAGGGCCGGAGGGGCCCTGTGCCATATAACACCGCCTTCCATCAGGACGATGATCTCTTTTGTCTGGGTCTGTCTCTTTAGGGGATACCCTCTGTCGGTCAATTTATTCAGGAACCTCCACCATTTTCAGAAGATGGGGGCTGTCAACAAGGGCTGGTACTCCCTTCGTATGGCAGAGAAAGTCGCGACTGTTTACCCTCGTCCTGACAACATCAAATGGGCCAAAGACCGGTTTTTTGGCTGAGGGTAGACGGTGAATATTCCCTTCCCATCGTCTTTTCGTCAGGGGTAAACTCTCGTCTTCAGTCCAAGATTGAGAGGGAGATCGGGCTGAAGGCATCTGAAATGGTCCTGGAGGGCATAGATCAGGAGGTTTTCCCCAACTTCGCCTCCCAGGGCGGGAAGCATGGGGCTCCTTCTGTTTGGCTGCCTCACTTCGACGTCATTTCGTCAGATCTGATGTTAGGGGCTGTAGGTCTTGCTCCGGCCTGCGGTTCAGGTGTGTAGGTCGGAGACCCCCTTTGTAATTGTGTCATTACCTGTCTTTTTGCTGTCAATTCATTTCGGTGTTTCTTTTCATGCAGACCCTGACTGTCCTTTCGAGTGGACCCCTGAGCTGTTGAGGAAAATCCACTGCAAGCCGGACAGGACTCCCATCGGCCCCACTCCGCCTACTCCCAGTGTTACGGATATGAAAGGTTCCTTGTCTTATTATGTGAGGGGCTTCAAGTTTACTGCCTTTCCGCCTCCTCGCCAGGGGCAGGTCTCTACCGCCGCTGGCAAGTCTGTTGCTGGCGAGGATCAAGCAGCTGTAGATTCGCCTGATCCTGCTGGTTCCCCGACGAAGTCTTGTCGGTTTGGGGAGGTCAAGATGCTTCCCAAATCGAAGAAGAGGAAGGCAGACGCGTATGTCGAGGATCTGACCATGGGGTCTGACCCAAACCCTGCCTCTGTGACTTTTCCGCCGGCCTCCCAGGTACAAATTGTTGACGTGGATGCTCAACCTTCTGAATCTGAGGCCAGATCTCCTCTCGACGTGCTTCCCAATGAGGTATTGAGCAACTCGGTCGATCGTGCCTTCAATTCGTTGGAGCAGATGGGTTCCGACAGGTTCCAGGTTCCTTCTGGCCTGACTTCCAGCATACCAGACCCTGCCTTCGTCGAGAAAGGCGTGTTTTATGAGGAGGCAGAGGTTGAACTCCCAGCGGAGGTGGTTACCAAATTGGAGTTTGTCCCTCATGTGCAAATGAGTGAATCCCTCTGCCAGGCTGACCCCTGTCAGGGTAACACCCTGGCCTGGCGCCAGGCTCGGGCTGGACTGTTGCCGCTTGATCGTCCTTCTATGGAGATGAGGATTGTTAGGGCCCCTTTTGCCTCTGCTATCCACAACCTTGCCCAGGTTTGTTTATAACACCTCGTTCTCCTTGTTGGTTCTTGTCGATTCTCTTTCTGCTTTTTCCCTTTTCATTGTATCTAACCCTGCCTTTACGCAGGCTTCCCGATCTGTCCTTCAAGCCTGTGAGTTGGGGGCCTATTATCAGTCCCAGTATCGCGCTTTCAAGGAAAGGATGGCTGCTTGGGAGCAGAGGGACAAGGAGGTTGCAGAGGAGAGGAGATTGGTTTTCCAGAATCTGCAGGATTCCATCCAGGAGCTACGAGACAACTATGCCCAAGCCGTTCGTGAGCGGGACGATGCTCGAAGTGAGGCTTACTCTGCCAGGTCTTTGAACGATTCTCTTCAGGCTGACTGTCGCTCCTTGAAGTCTAGTATCGAGCAGAAACAGAAAGATTTGGACGCTGCCCTAGCACAGTTGAAGGAGAAGAGTGCGGAGATTGACGGGCTCAAAGCGGATGCCCTGGACGAAGTCCAAGGGGCCATATGGGATGGCTTCGAGCAAGGGTGGCAGGCTGCGGCTATTCTTTTTGGTCAACTCTTCCCTAGCCAGGGTTCTGACTAGGCCAGAGTTGAAATGTTGAGGGTCGAGCAAGCCAATTCTGGGTGGCCTCTTCTCAAGAATCATGGTAATGAGACCAGTACCACCAGTCAGGGGGGGTTAGGCCCTCAGGTTGCCGCTGATAATGCTGACATTCATGCTGCTGGCGGACCTTCTGTGGCCCCGAACGGCGACGACCAGGCATAGGGACACCGGCGGTTGTTCGCCTGCTCGGAGTCCTGTAACTCCTCGTGAGTTTGCCTACCTTTGCTTGTTGCTTTTCTTTTTTGTTTGTTTCTTAGTTTGGGTAGGCCTTAGCAGGAGTCTGGTTGACGGCCGCCGATTCACGCTTTGTTGCTGAACCTTTTGCGCATCTGTTGTTGCTTCTCTTAGCTTCCCACCCTGGCGGGATGTGCCGGGGCTGAACAGCTTTTATTTTGTTACTGGTTATTTTGCCCACCCTGGCGGGATGTGCCAGGGCTAAACAATTCCTGGTTTGTTCGTTGAACCCTTAGCTTTATTGTATATTTTGGCCCACCCTGGCGGGATGTGTCAGGGCTGAACAACTCTTTAATCGCAGCTTCTTTCGAACTTCGATTTCGTGTTGGTGCTTATGTTGTGATCGGGCTTTCTTGGTCTTTATCCTCCTGGCCGGTTGACGACTTCTTTTTGTAGTCTTACAATAGCCCTGGCTGGGTATTGTTTTTATGACCTATGACCGTAGTCAGCTTCCTGGATGCCTTCATAATATCCTTGACTGGGTTGTCTTTACGACCTTCGACCGTAGTCAGCTTCCAGCCAGGGAATTATACTATCCCTGACTAGGTATTGTCTTTATGACCCATGACCGTAGTCAGCTTCCAGTCAGGGCTTCATAATATCCTTGTCTGGGTTGTCTTTACGACCTTTGACCGTAGTCAGCTTCCAACCAGGGAATTATACTATCCCCGACTAGGTATTGTCTTTATGACCCATGACCGTAGTCAGCTTCCAGTCAGGGCTTCATAATATCCTTGACTGGGTTGTCTTTACGACCTTTGACCGTAGTCAGCTTCCAGCTAGGGAATTATACTATCCCCGACTAGGTATTGTCTTTATGACCTATGACCGTAGTCAGCTTCCAGTCAGGGCTTCATAATATCCTTGACTGGGTTGTCTTTACGACCTTTGACCGTAGTCAGCTTCCAGCCAGGGAATTATACTATCCCCGACTAGGTATTATCTTTACGACCTTTGACCGTAGTCAGCTTCCAGCCAGGGAATTATACTATCCCCGACTAGGTATTATCTTTACCGCCTCGGTCCGGCCTCTCTTGCCCCTGTTTTATTTTTCCGCTAATTCTAAATAAGGCAAAATAAAATACACTCGTAGGCCGGGTTGGATTTCATGCGGGGCTCTTTATTGACTTACATCATAAAGATTACCAAGTTACACTTGGATATGCCGGGATAGTTACATTTTTATAGACCATCATTGGTCCCACCTTTAAGCATGGTATTTCTTGAGGTCATCGGTATTTCATATGGTGTCCAGGGGTTTCCCATCCATGTCCTGTAGTCTGAATGTCCCTGGACCGTGCTGGCTGGTTACCTCGTACGGGCCTTCCCAGGCTGCAGTCAGTTTCCCATGGATGTTGGCTTTCTGGGAGGCTGTCGCCTTTCTCAGCACTAGGTCCCCTACCTTTAAGGGTCGGAGTTGCACTCTCCTGTTGTAGGCTCTACGCATCCTGTCTTTGCATGCGGCCATGACGAGCCTGGCATCATCCCTTACTTCATCGAGCAAATCCAATGATGTCTTCAAGGCCTCATTGTTTGCCTCTGGCTCCCAGGCCTGGACCCTGAGGCTCCTGGCTCTAGTCTCAACCGGCATCACCGCCTCTGTTCCGTATACCAACATGACTGGTGATTGAGCGGTTGCCTCTTTCTCGGTAGTTCTCAATGACCATAGCACGCTGTGAAGCTCTTTCACCCACTCGTTCTTGGCATCCTTCAGCCTTTTTTTCATGCCGCTGATGATTTGTTTGTTTGCCGCCTCTGCCTGGCCGTTGCTTTGTGGGTGGCACACGGCTGAGTACGCAAATTTGACATTGAATTCGATCAGCCACTCCTTCAGGGGTCTGCAGTAGAACTGTCTACCATGGTCAAATACCATGACCTGCGGCACTCCGAACCTTGTGAATATGTTCTGCCATATCACTTTCCTGACGGAGGCCTCGGTGATGGTTGACACGGCTTCTGCTTCCACCCATTTGGTGAAATAATCAACGGCTACAATCACATATTTGACCTGGTACGCTGCCGTGGTGAAAGGTCCTATGATATCCATCCCCCATTGAGCAAAAGGCAGGGGGTTCAGGATTGGCATCAGGTCGTTGGCTGGCACATGGATCACCGGTGCATGGATTTGACAATTGTGACAGCACTCGACCAGTTTGACAGCGTCCTTGAGCATGGTGGGCCAGTAATACCCTGCCCTTAGGGCCTTGTCTGCCAGAGTCTTTGCCCCTATGTGGTGTCCGCATAAGCCCATGTGGATTTCCCGCAACACGTAGTCTGCATCCAGGGGTCCTACACATTTTGCCAGGGGTCGTTTGAAAGATTTCCTGTATAACTCCCCATTCATGATGAGGTAGTGAGCTCCCTTTCTGAGCATCTTTCGAGCCTCGCTTTTGTCTTCGGGAAGCTCCCCTGTCATCTTATACTTTTTGATCGGATACATGCAACTCTCATCTTCTTGTACTGGCAAAACTTGCTCTCCGTCCGATACGGATTTGTGCTGTCGGATGTCGACGAATACAGACCTGCCCACTTCATCCAGGTTGGAGCTTGCTAGTTTGGATAGTGCGTCAGCCTGGTGATTCTGGGACCTTGGTATGAGTTCGACCTTTAAGGTCTTCAAACTGCTGGCGGCTTCTTTGAATTTGGTTAAGTATTTGAGCATAGACTCTTCCCTGGCCTCGTATTCTCCGTTGATCTGGCTACTGACCAGCTGGGAATCTGTTCGGACAATGATGTGCTCTGCCCCTGCTGCGGTGCTCAATTCCACCCCTGCAATCACAGCCTCGTATTCGGATTCGTTGTTTGAGGCTGGGAATAGGAATCTCAATGCGTGCTCAAACCTAGTACCATCTGGGGCTACGATCAGCACCCCTGCTCCAGACCCTGTCGATGTGGCTGAACCATCTGTGTAGACTTCCCAGATTCCCTCATCATCAGCGGGGTCGTCTGGGTGGGAGCATTCAGCTATGAAGTCTGCCAGGGGCTGCCCCTTGAGGCTTCCCCTTGGCTTGTAGTTGATTCCATACCCTAATATTTCAACGGCCCATTTGGTCAGTCTGCCTGACTTCTCCATTTTCTCCAGAGTCTTTTCCAAAGGTTGATTGGTTCTGATGGTCACCGGATGTGCCTCGAAATACGGCTTTAGTTTCCTTGTTGCTATGACAACCGCGTAAGCTGCCTTTTCCACTTGAGGGTAATTTTTCTCTGAGGCTATCAGAGTGTGGCTGACATAGTAGATAGCCTGTAGAACCTTACCCTCTTCCTTGATCAGAGCGGCGCTGACTGCTGTCTGGGTTACTGCTATGTATAGGAATAGAGGTTCTCCTGCCCTAGGTATGGCCAGGGTTGGAATTTTGACCATATGCTCCTTGAGCTCTTGGAAAGCCAACAGCTGCTCCTGCCCCCAGGCAAATTGCTTGTTCCCCTTGAGGACTTCAAAGAAGGGAGTTGACTTGTCTCCTGACTTTGCGATGAACCTGGACAGGGCCGCCACTCGGCCTGTCAGCCCCATGACGTCTTTTCTGGTTTTCGGCTCTGGTAGGTCTAGTATTGCTCTAACTTTGTCTGGATTTGCATCGATTCCTCTCTGACTTATCAAGAAACCCAGGAACTTGCCAGATCTAACCCCGAACACGCACTTTTTCGGGTTTAATTTCATCATGTACTTCCTGAGGGACTGGAAAGTCTCCCTCAGGTCTTCAATGTGTTGTGCATCTGTTTTGCTCTTCACAATTGCATCGTCCACGTATACTTCAATGTTCCTCCCCTTTTGGTGTTCGAACACTCTGTCAACCAACTTTTGGTAGGTTGCCCCTGCGTTCTTCAAGCCAAAGGGCATCATTTTGTAGTTATACACCCCGTGGCTGGTTATAAATGCCGTTTTGTTCCGGTCTGGCTCCCAAAGGGATACCTGGTGGTACCCTGAGAAGGCATCCAGGAAGCTCAGCATCGAGTGACCGCTGGTGGAATCCACTAGCTGATCAATTATGGGCAGGGGGTAGCAGTCCTTTGGGCAGGCCTTATTCAGATTTGTGAAGTCCACACACATCCGCCAGGCTCCAGAGGCTTTCTTGACCATCACCACGTTGGCCATCCATTCAGGGTAGTCACATGGTTCGATGAACCCTGCTTCGAGCAGCTTATCTATTTCTTCCTTGATGGCAGCATCCTTCTCCGTGGAGAAGGTTCTCTTCTTTTTGTTTCACCGGTCTGACCTCTGGATTCACATTCAGCTTATGAACCATCAGGCCAGGGTCTACACCTGGCATCTCTGCAGCCGAATATGCGAATATGTCCTCATGTTCCATGAGCAGCGCTATCAGGTTGGTCCTGGTGTCACACTCCATATCAGATCCAATGTGTACACTCCTTCCGGGGGACAACTGGATCTTTTCTTGCCCCTTGGTAAGGTCTTTGGAGCTGCTTGTCTCTCCTCCAGGCCCCTTAGGGATGCTAGGCTTTGGTTTATTATTTCCTTCTTTTAAGCATGTCGGCCTATCCCGGATCTCTCTTGCCCCTGCAACTATATGGTCAGTGTCCATAGGGGTTGTATCCAGCTCAATCGATTTCCTTTTTGGTAGCTTCTTGGCGTTCCTTATTGTCACCACATTGCAAGACCTCCCTGACTTCTGAGATCCCAACAATTTTTCAGCTGTTCCTCGGTTGGATATGTACAACATCGCCAGGGCCCTGATTGATATCCAGGCTCCAATCTCGTCCAGGGTCTTCCGCCCTATCAGAGCGTTGTAGGCTGAGGGTGCATCCACTATTATGAACTCGGCCATAAGGTTACGCGAGGCTGACCCTGCCCCGAACATGATAGTTAACTCGATTACTCCGATCGGGGCCAGCCCCTCTCCCGAGAATCCGTATACCATCTTGTCTGTCTTCTTTAGGCAACCCAGCCCTAGCCCGAGTTGGTCGAATGCTGACCGATACAGGACATTTGAGTAGCATCCTGAGTCAACCAAGCATCTGTGGACCAGGTGGTTACCGACGTCTGCCTCTATCACCAATGGATCATTGTGGGGCCTGATGACCCTGTCGTAGTCGACCTGGCTGAACATCATGTCGGGTATTATCTCCGGCTTTCTGGGGATTCCCGTCCCTGCATAGTGTATCTGATGGGTCAGGCTCCTGAGGTGGCTTCTGTGACTTCTTACGGATCCTCCGTGGGCACCCTCACTTGTGTGACTACATGTATCTCACCCAATCTCTGATGAACTGGGATTCTGTTGGCGTCTTCCCCTGGCCCCTTCTTATACTGCTGCAGGCGCCCTTTGCGAATGAAATCCTCGATTTGGTTTTTCAGGTGACGGCATTCTTCTGTGTCATGGCCATGGTCGTCGTGGAATCTACAGAATTTGCTTTTATCCCTTCGTAAACCTCCCATCTTTGGTGGTTTCTCCCATTTCTCGTCGGCCATGTGAATGTGGTACACTTCAGCCCTGTTGACAGTCAGGGGGGTGTAGTATTCATATCTCCTGGGGAGATCTTTCTTCCTGGGCTCTTTGGACTCTGGTTTCCTTTCTCCGCCCCTGCCCCTGTCTGTCTTGGTTTCAACTTCCTTAGTCCTTCCTCTTGAAGACCCTGTCTCCTGCTTTTTCGTAGGTGAGAAAGCTTTGTGGTACTCTTCCTCCCTGATGAACCCTTTTGCCAGCTTTTTAGCTTCCGCAATGGTGGCTGGTGGATTCCGGATGATCCGGCTGTGGAATGGACCTGGTTGCAACCCATGAGTCAGTGAGAAGATGGCCACTTCCTGGGAGCAATTGGGGATCTATTGGTACTCTGTGTTGAACCTTTTTATGTAATTGCTCGTGCTTTCTCTCTCGCCCTGCCTCACGTGGAGCAGCTCAGTAGCAATCCTTTCTCTCCTTTTGTTGCCTGAGTATTGGTCTTCAAACTTCCTCGACAGACCCCGGAAAGTGCGTACGCTTCCCTCTGGCAGAGCCCTGAACCAGGTCTGTGCGATCCCGGTCAGGGTTTTCTGGAATGCTTTGCACCAAACTCCGTCTTCCAGCTGGTACAACGACATGTGGCTATCGAAGTTGTTTAGGTGTTCGGTGGGATCCGTGGACCCGTCGAACTTACAGCTTGGCATCTTGAACGTTGGCACCGGGGTTTCCATCACCCCCCTGGAGAAAGGAGTCCGCTTGGCGTGCTTTGGCCTCTTGTATCCAGAGCTCTCGCCTTCGTTGTATGTAGGATTCTCACTGTAGATTGTCTGTGTTTTGACATGACTGTGTCCGCCTGAGGCATGCCCCTGTCTGGTGGGACCCTGAGCGTGGTGGGATCCCTTCGTGGGCCTGCTTCTGGAGTGAGTCTTATTCCCTGACCTGGGTCTCTTGGAATGACTTTCATTTACCACACTGGCTGCGACAGCAGGTTGGGCAATGCCGACTGCCTGGCCAGGTGGTGTGCCGAAAAGGCGGACAGGGGTAACCCCGGCAGCCTGCCCTTCCTGGGTTTGTCCCCCTAGGGTTCCAAAAACGTCCTTCAGGACTTGGAAGACAGACTGCATCTGGGCCTGGCTGAGGCCTGTTCCTGGGCTGGTTCCAGGGTTCTGTGGTGGAGCGGGAGTCGCTGGTTGACTGGAACCAGCTGCTCCATCCGTTACTTCTTTCCCCGTCCGCCTACCGGTACCTGCAGCATTAGATCTTACCTGTGTAGGTGGCGTGGGACGTGCGGGTTGATCATTATTTTGGATCCTTTCTACGACTATCTCGCTTCTCATCCAGGGAGGATTGTTGATAATATTGATGTGATCCTCCAGGTTTCTCGTGGTCTCTCTGCTTCTACTATAAGGAGACCCTCTGATGATTCCACTAGTGGGAACCGGAGCCGGGGTCCTTGACGGGTGATCAGCCATGGCTTTTAGTTTGGCGCTCCCCACAGACGGCGCCAATTGTTCCGCTGTGAAATGAACAATAGTAATTTGTTGAGGGAGGAGCGTTGACTCTCGGCCTGCGTGGCTGTGGACCTGCTAAGAAGAACGACTATTACTGCCCCGGGGGAGTATTCGGGAAACCCCCTCCAACGGTCAAGTTAGTGGCTTGTGAGTGAGAGGTAGGTTTTTAGTATTTTCCGTAGGAAGAGCGAGTTACCTCTCTAATGGCCATGAATCGAGTATTTATAGGCACATGAATTCAGAAGGCACGGGCCTTGATCGGCCACCTGAGGGCCTTACTTCTTCATGGGCTTATTTGGCCAAGCTGGCCTTATTGGGCCTTACTTGGCCTTTCCTGCTTTGACCGCCAAAGGCCTTCCTAGTGACGGCCCACGGACCTCACGCCCGAACAGATATTATTTTATGAAATTGAGTTTTGTACATTTATGCTTATATAAAGGTATGGAAGAGTCACACTGGACAAAACTAATTAATGATAATTACTGACGGTTTTGGTTGTCAATTTTTTGTGACTATATAAAGTGTCGATAATAAAAACTAACACAATATGATGTCATAAATTATTGACACTATAAAGCAACACAATTATTAATTGAAACAAAAAAGTGTCGACAAATTTGACACGAAAAAACGTCGAAAAATTCTGACACTTCAATTATTGACGCTTTTTAAAAGCGTCGAAAAAATAATTCTCAGACGCTTTAAAGCGTCGAGAATCCACCAAAAAGCACCGCCAAAACACGGAAATTGTAGTAGTGAATGTATTTCGACGGGGCAGGAGTGTTACTCGTAGACCCGGATGGCCTTCGTATACCGTTTCCTGTCAAACTTGATTTTCCTACCACAAACAACACCGCAGAATATGAAGCGTGTGTGTACAGTGTCAAAGTCGCTCTCGTAACAGGGGCAAAGCATCTGACAGTTTATGGTGACTCCAACCTGATCATATCTCAAACAATTGGAGCTTGGAGAGTCAGAGAAGAAAGACTCCAATTTTACACAAAGTGCCTCCAACAGTTGATCCCTCTCTTCGAGGACATCGATTTCAAACATCTCCCACGTGAGTAGAACTGTTTCACTGATGTTCTGGCAAATCTGGCCGTAAACCTCACTTGGGAGGCCGGAATCAAGGTCCAGTCAATAGTACTCGAAGAGAGGCAAAAGCCTGCAATTGGGTTCGATGAATTCATCGCTACCATAACAGAGGAGGAAGAGGGCGAACCTTGGTACGCGGATATCCAAAGGTATGCAGAATGTCAGACTTATCCGCCTGGAAGTTCAAGGAAGGATCAATTACCCATTAGAAGGTTCGGTTCTCAATTCGCTCTAATGGGAGGAAAATTATACCATAAGGGGTTGGACGGGTTTCCTCAGCTTTGCATGAGCAAACAAGAAAGGAGAAGAATCATGGAGCGAATCCATAGTGGAGAATGCAGTCCTCATATGAATGGGGTAATGCTTGCAAAGAAGATCGTCCGCGCTGGCTTCTATGGGACGACAATGCAAAGTGACTGTCACCACTTTGGGCGCTGTAAAAAGTGTCAGATCTTCTCAAATCTCAACCACATGCCTCCTGTGCCCTTCCACAATATGACATCACCATGGTCATTCCCAACATGGGGAATCGACATCGTTGGCCAGATTCATCCACAAGCATCAAATGGTCACCATACATCTTGGTAGCGATCGACTATTTCTCAAAATGGATCGAGGCTGCTTCTTTCTCAAAATTGGGGGCGAGGGAAGTTTCCAAATTCGTCATGCACAATATCGTATGCCGATACGGACTACCCTACGAGATCATTTCTGATAATGGCTCGCAGTTCGAGGGCCACATGAAAGAAACTTTGGCCAAGTACAAAATCAATCATCATCAATCCTTCCCCTACCGTTCTCAAACAAACGGTGTTGTGGAACCGGCGAATAAGACAATCAAGAATATCATCTCTAAGACGACTGAAAAAGCCCGAGATTGCATGAAAAGCTACCTTACGCACTTTGGGGATAGAGAACGTCCATTCGCACTCCAACTGGCACAACACCTTACTCCTTGGTGTATGTCATGGACTCGGTCCTACCAATCGAGACGGAAATTCAGTCATTAAGAGTCATGGCTAAAAGTGAGCTCCCTGAAGACTTATGGTTTCAAACTCGATATGACGAGTTAGCGCTTGCTGATGAGAGGCGTCTCCAAGCACTCAACAACATACATGCGTATCAAAGGCGCATTGCTCGAGCATTCAACAAGAGGATTCGAGACCGAAACATCGAAGAAGGAGATTTGGTTTTGAAAGAACATAGTGCACCAATGCACGACATAAGGGGAAAGTTCAGGCCAAATTGGTCCGGTCCATTCTTAGTAAAGACAATCACACCTGAAGGAGCAATGAGGCTCATGGATTTTGATGGAAACGGATTCGTCCACTACACCAACCTCGATTAACTGAAGAAATATTATGTTTAGGAAAGTAGATCCTTGATGTAATAATCCAACTCATGTATGATAAATAAATTTTCAAGGTGGTCAAATGGATGACCACAAAATCTACCAGAATTTTGGGCTAACAGGAGCCCGAACTACGCATGACCTGATTTCCAATGGTGGAATACGTAGGCAACCCTTCAAAGGGTCCGGTCAAAGGTTTACGAGAATTTTTTTTGAATCTTGTGAACATACATCTACCAATAAAGTTGTCTAAAGCCGAAAAGGTCTTTAAAGACCCGGCTAAACGACCCGATAAGCCAAAAAGAAAAAGTGAGCGAAAGAAAACAAGTGATGGCTTATGCAAAATTTAGGGTCCTGAAAAAACAGAGAGACTCAAAAAAAAAAAGCTTGTGCATGTGAACCGCGTTTGTACATCCTCCCACACTTGGGTCATTCTAGTGCATGCCTATTTGCATATGGGCCAACCTTTGTAGTGGGTCATCATGCATCATTTAGGATCAAAGATTGGGCTTAGTGCAAAAGATGCTAAGATCAAATCAATTAACATTCATAAAAACATACTTGGATTAAAATTCATGCACTAACATTTCATTACAGCCCACTTCATTCTCAGTACATAAACTTAGAGTCCATAGACTTACTTGTGCACTAAGTTATTCTACCTTGACTACTAATCTACCTTAAACGACAATGTTATTGAACACATCCGAACCTAAATTAGTACTACTAGAGTGCTTAGTCGACTATCGACCCTTTCTTCGACCTACCAAGCTCGAACTCTAGCTAGTAGACTCTTCTTCAACCTTACTTCACTTTCACTTTGTCCAACTTCACCCTCTTAGGCGCTTTCCCAAGCCCGATGTCTTCCGAAATCCATGCTCGGTAGATAGGCTCCAGAAATGGCTCCCCAAGGAAGGGAATGAAAGGAAGTGAAACCACGTTTCTCCAAAGATCTTTCACCTTTTGAGCATTATAAGTGGTGATGGCGTAGGTCTCGCATGATGTTTCTGGCAATCCATCAACAAATCCTTGTCGATGTCCACCTTGTCTCAAGCAACTCCAAGGAAGGGAGAAGGTCACTTGATGCAAACTTGGAAGTTGCACACCTTTCTTCCCGGAAGTAAATATGGCGAAACTCTCAATATGAAGATGAGGAGTCACCCACTCAATATCGCCCTCATGAGAACATCCTTCCATGAACCACTCGCCCTTGACTCCTTACACTTTGGGGTAGCACCTCTCTCGATCAATGAAGCAATTTTGTAGGAAGGGCATTTCTAAGGACCGCTTAGCTTGAATTTTTCCACAAGCCACAAGCTTAGGGCAACGGGACACTCCTTAAAGAAAGGAGAGGATTGCTCCCCAAACGAGTCGAGTGAGACAAGGCGTTCACCTAGGACTAAAGGGCCTAGTCTTCCCCCTTGAACAATGGAACGGATCAAACTCAAGCACCTAACACTACAACAACCGAGGGTCTCGCGGAAAAGCACGACTCCAAGAAGCATAGCCATGCATGCATTTTCCCTAGCTATGTGGGGAGGGAGCAAGCATGAGAAGTTGGTACCATTGCGTTCAAACCCTAGCCTCATGTTGGAGAGGTCAAGAATAGGGCCGAGTAAGTAGGCGCCCTCGAGGTGTGGAGGGATACCTAGTATATTGCCAAGCAACTTGCGATACGAGGTGAACCCGTGCGGAACAACAAGAGTGGTACTCCTTGGAAGCTCAAGTAGTCCCTCAATCTCCTCTACCAAAGGTGTCATCTCCACCACTCCAAAACGAAACACGTGTTTATCTTTGTCCCAAAATTGGAGGGCCGAATGAAGTAACTCCCAATAAACGGGATGCTTCATGAGGTGAGATAGTGATTTTGTGATGAAAGAGGAAGCCTTACTAGACCTCTCTTTCAAAGAACAGGAAAATTTTGTGAGGAAGGTCTTGTCATCTTTTGAGAGTTCATTTCTAGAAGAAATCTCATTCTTGAAAGACATTTTAGCTCAAATTATGATGTGCACAAGAAAGCATTTTAGGAGCAAAAGAAGTGTGCACAAGAAGGCACTTTAGAAGCAAAAGAAATGTGCACAAGAGGGCACTTGAACACAAGAGCAAAGTGAGAAGAAATGTGCAAGAAAAAGGAGAGCAAAGGTCCTCTTTTATGGCCTCATGACCAGCTCCCATGTAGCCCAAAGAAGGGGGTGGCTCTCCCTCTTTCCTCTTGCAATTATAGCCTACAATTGCTATTTTGGTGTGTGTAAAGACTTACACCAATATGCACCTATCTACCCAACCCAAAAATTTGAAAGCTTTCCTCTTTTAGAGCCCAACCACACTACCAAACATCAAACCCAAGGAAAGGATGCTACTGCCACCATACTCAAGGGATTTCGGAATTGACCCGAACTCGTTTTCAAACTATGAATCGAAAGTTGATCAAAATTCGACCATCTGACGACGAAACCGCGTCATAAATCGAAATCAGTCTAAACTGTTCAACAACAATATTAAATTCTTAAATCAACAATCAACATCAACCTCAACTAAAAAATCAAACCACGACAATAAGGTCGTAAATCTACCTCAACCACAATTTCAACTCAGAAGTCACACAACGACAATACAGTCGTGATTCAACATCAACCTCAACCTTAACCAAAGATCAAACGGCGACAAGACGCGTTTTAAAAGTTAACATGGATTTTTAAAATTTAGACGATAATGTCTTTTCCTCCCGAACAACAACGAAGTTGTGAGTCAGGATCCAAAATTTTGTGTCTTTTCATGGCGTTGGTCTTCATTTTTGCAAAACTCGACCAACGAGAGGCAAACTGTAGACACCAAATTTTGTCTCACCCTTTTTATTTTACTTTTTATTAACCGAGATCTATTTTCTAATTCAATTTCACTTTATTCATTTCTATTCACCCCGTTGCTATTCGTTTATTTGTGAATAAAATGATTTCTCAACAATTTCAATTTCACCATATAAGACCCAAACTCGTAACAGAAAATTTACGACGATTTTTTTGTGGCAAAACTGTTCAACCCTGGTCCTCGGCCCGACCAACTGACTTCAACGCGTTTTTAGCATTGAAAACGACCTCTTTTCGGTATGTCTCCTTCATGAAAGATGAATAGCAGATTCCAATGTTTCCAAAAAGATAAGGGTAAAAAATTATTCATGTTCCTATCAATAGCTATGATTTTTTGAAAACAGATCCTGTTTTGCTCAGAAATCCGATTTACAACCTTAAATTTGTTTTGTGAGCAAATGAACTCTTGGGATCATGAAAAAATTCATGAGTGATCCCAAGATGTTCATGAATCCACCTTCAACCCAGAAAAATTTGAAGATTTCATTTGATCTTTCAAACCATTCAATTTCCACCAACTTTCTGTTTTTGGGGGTTTAAAATGACAAGTTGAATTTCTTCCCCAAATTAATTGATTTAATTAACAAATTGATTAGACTTAATAGGGAGTCTAATTAGCTTACCCCATTGAAATGTAAAAATAATAAAAATGGTTTAAACTTAATTAGGAGTCTACTCAACCCAATTTATAAAAACAATTAGACTTAATAAGGAGTCTAATTAATCAACCCACTTGTTTGATGACTTTTTTTTTTTGTAAACATTTTTTATCTTTATTCATCCACAAACGGGGAAAGAAAAAGATCGTCTTACAAAAACACCTCTAAGTTTTAAGCATTCATACTTTCTACAATTTCTTCTAGGTTACATCCTCTATTCCAATAGTACAACCTACTGTGTGTTCCTCTCCTCTGAAAATCCTACTATTTCTTTCCTGCGAAATGAAGTAAATTGCAGCATTAAGTACAAACAGCCCAGTTATACTTCCAATGCTTCTTGTTTCTTCTCTTCTTGTACCATCTAACAATCTCCTTCAGCTCATATTGATCATGGTTAATGTTTGTCCAGTTTCTCACCTCTCTCCATATCTCAGCTGCAAATGAGCACTTAAAGAACAAGTGACTGTGAGTCTCTGCTGCTTTTCTACAAAGGCTGCATCTGATAGCCATGATCAGCTCTCTGTTCATAAGATTATCAACAGTTGCCAGCTTCCTCTGTATTGCAAGAGTTGATATGAAGCTGTGCATAGGCAAATTAATACCTTTCCAGATAATTTTATGCCAGTGAGTCTTAGGGTATTTAGCCCTAAAATGCTCATATGCTACTTGGGCATTAAATTTATCATTCTTGCTCCAGCTATATAAAAGACTCTCCATAGTTTTGCCATCTGGTAAGATGCTCATCAACTCAGTTTTTAGCTTGACTAGACTCTTCCAGTTCTCTGAATCATTTGGAGCTGCAGTGATTTCAGACAGAGTTTTCCCCTTCATTTTATAAGTCTTGATCCAACTTTCACAAATCCCTTTTTTCCCAGTTTGAATTCTCCACAGCCATTTGCTGATTAGGGCTTTGTTCCATGCTATCACCTCCTTAATGCTTAATCCTCCTTCTGATTTAGGACTGCAGATACTTCCCCAGCTCTTAAACTGCATTTTCCTTTTCCCAGTATCAATATTCCATAGATAGTCCTTAGAGATTTTATGAATTCTCTTGACTATGCTTTTTGGGATTAGAACAAAGTTACACCAGAAGTTTTCTAGTCCAAAAATGACTGAGTTAATTAGCTGGCATTTCCCTGCATATGAAAGAGTAAGGGATGACCAGTGTTTAACAGCAGCCTGAATCTTCTGGATTAACTAAGCATGCATCTCCCCTTACTCTAGAAGAATTCAATGGTAATCCTAGATATCTAAATGGGAAGGATCCTTCTGCAAAACCTGAAGCTCTCAGAATCTAATTCTTCACCTCCATACCTACCCCAACAAAGTATATACTCCCTCCAGTTCTGAATGAAGTTCATGTTTCCTTTTTTAGTCAGTTCTAAATGATGATTTACTTTCCTTATTTATAATGTTTTTTGTGGTCCTAATGGTTTGTGACCCACCTACTTTCATTTTCCACCACATCTTACTTCTTACAAGAAAAACCGTGTTATTTCATTGTGGAAGATCATATAGAACAGGAGGGAGTATCTGTTTTGGCTGGATTTGCATTCAATCTTGAAATTCCTGCAAACTTCTGAAGACACTCAACAACAGCATTTACTGATGGTACATCCCCTCTGACAAATATCATCAAATCATCTGCAAATGTCAGGTGTGTCAGTTTTATTCTTCCACACTTAGAATGGCAAGTGAATTGAGGCAGCTGATGCATTTTCCTGAGGTATCTAGAGAGAACTTCCATGCTGAGGACAAAAATGTAGGGTGATAAAGGATCACCCTGTCTTATTCCACTTTTCCTCCTAAAGAATCCTTCATAATCTCCATTAATTTTGAGTGAAAACCAGGTAGTTGTGATGCATTTGTAGACCCAGCCCACAAATTTCTCAGGAAAATCCATAGCTACCAACATGTCCTTAATGAAGTTCCAATTCAGACTATCAAGGCTTTTTTTATATCCACTTTGATTAAGCATCTGGGAGAGACTCTAGCTTGATTATACCCCTTGACAAGAGTCTGAGAGAGAATGACATTGTGAAAAATATTTCTCCCTGCTACAAAAGCTGCCTATTCCTGCCCTATAAGCCCTGGAAGAGTAATCTTCAGTCGATTTGCCAAAATCTTGCTTATGATTTTGTATAGAGTTGAACAACAGGCTATGGGCCTAAAATCAGTGACAGCCACATCATTATCTTTCTTTGGAATCAAAGTTACCATGGTTGCATTCACTTTTTTTGGCATGTGTCGCTTGTTGAAGAAATCCATAACAGCACTGACTGTGTCTTTCCCAACAGTATCCCATGAACCTTGAAAAAAACCAGCACTAAAACCATCTTGCCCTGGACTTTTATCAGGGTTGATATCAAATAGAGCATTCTTAATTTCCTCAGGAGTGACCTCCTTTATGAGCATATCCTGAAAATCTTTAGAAAGTCCACCATCTCCCCTAATAAATTCAGCATCAATTTTTTCCACTGGCTTATCAGTCCCTAATAATCCTTTATAGAAAGAAATGAAAGCTTCAGGGATGTCCTTAAGATCAGACCACAGAGTACCTTGTTCATCTTTAATGCTGGAAATAATATTCTGGTGCTTTCTCTCTACAATCTTGACATAAAAGTATTTAGTATTACTATCAAGCTAGTTGGATGTGGGAAATTTTTGCCCTCTGATTTGGCATACTTATTTCTGCTTTTTTCAGAGTACAATATTTCTCCTTCGCCTTCTCCTTCTCCACTGTATTCCATAGATTACTATTCCTAGGATCATTTGACAGCATTTTCTGAGCATTCTCCAACTTCTCCTTTTGATCCTGAACTCTTTGGGTTAGATTAGAGAATGATTCTCTATTAAGATTATTAAGAGCATGTTTTGTGCTCCTAAGCTTCTCAAATAGTCTATCCATGGCTCCCCCAGAACATTTGATATTCCATGCCTTAGAGACAGTGTTATCATAGTCTTTGTGATCCCTCCAACAATTCAAAAACCTGAATGTTGTCCTTATGGTAGGAGTCTCCATGACCCTGACAATGATAGGTGAGTGGTCAGAGACCCCTTGAGGAAGAAACTCTGCCTCTGAATTTAAAAGATCATTGATCCAGATATGATTTGCAATTGCCCTGTCCAATTTTGCCCAGATCCTATTTGGCTCCTCCTGGTTATTAGTCCAGGTTAAGCCACAACCACTGCTCTTCATATCCATAAAAGTGCATTTGCCCATGCAATTATTTATGTCTGCCATATCTCCCTGAGAAGTGTGATTTCCTCCTGATCTCTCAGAATTATTTTTTACAACATTAAAGTCTCCTAATGCAACCCATGGGAGAGTTGTATTTGACCATCTGCTAAGATCATTCCATAGAGTTTTCCTCTCATTAGCATCATTGCTGGCATAGATGATTGAAACTAAAAACTCTTTCTTAGACCTACTATATATTACTCTACACTGCATAAGTTGACTAGTAGTATGCAAAACAGAAACTCCAATCTCTCTAGAATTCCAAATCAGCCAGATTCTTCCATTATGGTGAGCCGATGATTTGTACTCACAGAGAAACCACTAAATAATCTCCTAACAATGCCATCTACTTTATTGAATTTGACTCTTGTTTCAAGTACTCCGAACAAACAGATCCTATTCTTCAACAAGAGCCTCCTGACCTCCTGTTGTTTGAGGGTTTCATTGAACCGTCTTATGTTCCAGGCACCAATCAGCATGATGGTGGAGGATCTGGGATAATCTCCTCCTCTAAGCAGTTCTTTAATCCCTTTTCTCTTCTGATTGCTAACTCATTTCCCTCCAATCACTACAACAAAAGCTTGGAATTGCGACCAACTTTACAACGAGGCGTGTTTCTCGTCGGAAAAAATTACCTATGGCGACGAGATTTCAAGAGTGGTCGTAGTTAAATTAAGTTATTTACGACGAGACGCTTTTCTCCTCGCAAACCCAACAAATCTCGTCGCAAAACTAATAATCCCTATTGACCCAATTAAATCCCGCGTCTCATCTCTCTTTCTCACGCATTTCTTTTGGAAACATAGTAACATACCCACTTTTCTCAACTTCTTTCTCTCTCTCTCTATTTCGACAACACCAAAGACTACCACCATGGCAGCCGTTGTTTGCACGAAGCCGGACTTTCCGTCAATCGCACCACTAGATCAACACCTGCCCATCAATCCCCTCACCATTTTCTAGGTTTGATTCTAATCTTCCCTGATTTCATTTTTTTTTCTAATAGTTACAGTTTTTGTTATTAATTGTGATGTATAATTAGATTTAATCAATTGTGAGCTTAATTTTAGATGGGTAGTTTTAGAATAGCTATGAGAGTTATATATGATAGTGTTTATGATTTAGGGTTTCATGTTTATGAATCTCACTGAGAATAAAAATGGAGTGGAGGGTGTTTCACGTTTTCTAGGTCTTCTAATATGGGGGCTTTTCTCTGATTTATTTTTTGTGTTAATGGGATTGAAGAAGAGAAGATGAACCTTTGAGTTTTCTGGCTTTACAAAAATGAAGAAGATTAAGATGGTTGGGGTTTGGTTTTTCTGGGTATGACGAATTTGGGGCTTTTTCTTTTAAAAACAAATCTGGGCATTTAGATTCAAAAACAAAGATGGGTTTGGGGAATTCTGGGTTTATAAAGGTTAAAGGGACACAGATTCTTGTTTAATAACTTGTTTGGTACGCTATTCCAGTGTAATTTCCTGCATTATGGTCACATTGACATTCTAGTGAATGTTGCTGCTGGCAATTTTCTTGTGGCTGTTGAAGATCTGCCTTCCAATAGATTTTGAACACGTTGCTAACTTATAATCAGTTAGTCACACTAAAATTGGTTATGATGATTTCTTAGCTTTAACACCAATTTGTTGTTAGCCTTGCATTCATGTGTCAGCATGTACGCGCTACTTATCTGGCTTGTTTTTTTTTTTTTTTTTTGGTTACACTTATCTGGCTTGTTTAGCTACCACTTCTATATTCTAGCAGGTACTGCCCTTAGGTTTGTACTAGCTTACCTCATCGATTGTGTGTTGTGGGTTGCTTTGTAGGCAGATGTTGATGATACAGTGAGGAACTTAGCATTGGAGTGGGTAACAGATCATTAGAGTTGATGGATGGCATGAGCAAACTTGCACCTGAGGAGATACAAAGTAAAGCTAATGATTATATGCCACTTTACAAAACTGGAGAAAAATAGGATATTGTTATAGACATATAGTTAATATATACCTTTCATCAGATGCAGGTAAGAAATTCTTATGTGTCTTCTTTTCATTATGAATAATATGCAATGAAAATATTACAGACGTAGGTGTAATAATTAACAAGAATACAACTGGCCATAGTTTTCTTGTAATCTGATATCACATATGTACATGTGTTGCTTCAAATCTGCTGGCTATAAGTTGGCCATGATTTTATCATTTTATGGTTTAGACTGTAGTATGTAAGAACTCATAGGTCATCCGTTCATATCTACAAAATGCAGGTGATTATGAACTTCTACTAGAAAATAAAAGCACGTAAGGGGTGATGAAATATTCTACTGAATTTTCTTGGACATATAGCTCTGTCATCTATTGAACAAGGTATGTTACTCTTCTTTACCTGCAAAACTGTTATTGTGCTTGAGTAGTATTTCCATCTTGCACATTGTTGGGATTCGGAAGTATCCATATATTGTTCTCGGTGTAGTTTCTTGGGTAAACTACTATGGAAAATTCGTAAACTATTAGCCTCTCTTTCTTCTATGCATTTCTCTCATTCCTTCCCTTCTTTTTTCTATCACCCATCATTTCACCTTGAAAGTATACGATTTCAAGTTTTCTTGACAGACTTAGCCGCTTAGATGTTGATTTGTTATGTATGCAGCCATATGTTTTGTACGATTGTATCGTGGTAAGAAGCCAACCTATCTTCCCTTGAAGCTGGATGAGTCAAGCAATGTCGCGCTGTTCAAACCCGCTGATCAAGTACCGACTGAACATCTAGCCTATAGGTTATTATTTATTTAACCAGTCATTTAGAGGAACCATCAAGGGCATGCAAGACCACAGTTATCCCCAATCTTCTTATATATATAGGGAGATACAAATTTTATTAGGGAAAAGCTGTAAGTGAGGTGGTGCCCAACCATCTTGTAAAGAATTGTGAATTGTAACAAAATATTTCGTTATGAATTTGGTAATGGAAATGCATTTTTTTTCATATAATTCTTGTGTTGCAAGATTATTCTGAAGTTGAAAACAAGTGCTATAGTAAATGTGGACATCGCCATACAACTTTTTTTTTTTTAATTTTTAACTTTTTTTTAACGACGAGTAATAGAACTCGTGAAAGGCCTTCCTAAGAAATATCTTGCGACCAGAAAATCTCGTCGCAATACAACTTTAACAACGAGAATTTGGACTCGTCGCAAATATATAATTACGACGAGATGGTCAAACCGGACGTTAAGTTTTTTGCGACGAATCCTTTTGCGACGACTGGCGACCGGACGCATTTCTCGTCGCAAAAGACTTTTTGCGACGAGTTTACTCCGTCGTAAACAATGCTATTTGTTGTAGTGAATATAGAAAAGTTGTTGAGAATTGTTGGAACAACTGTTCTTTCTGTAATCCTCTTTTTTGCAGTTTTATGCTTTCTAAATCCCAATTCATCCATACTGAATCTTCCGTCATCTACATGTGAGATTGGTGGAGTGAAATCATGATTACTGTCATCAACCACCACCTGCTTTTGGACATTATCAACATTCTGTTCTGCAGCTTTACCCCCTTGGCTCCCATTTTCTCCTGACACCACAGCTACAGCTTTAGGTTTATACACCTTTGCAGGCTTCTCCACAGATTTCCTGTTCAGTTTGCAGTGTTTAGACATGTGCCCTAATTTAGAGCATGTTTTGCAGTAGTGTGGCACCCACTCATACTCCACCCTTTGACAGATTTGCCTACAGTGGGGGTATTGATTATAACTCCTTATGGAAGATCCTTTGATACATCTACCTCCACAAGAATTCTTGCAAAGGTTAATCTGGTCTGCTGGGTAGTTGTACTATCTGCATACAATAGTTTGCCAATCTTGCTCCCTATCTTACTTAGATCCTGCTCACTCCACATCCATGGATCCAAATCAGGGAGAAGAATCCATACTGGAACCACAGACATACAGTCAAGCTCCTGTGAGATGCTCGGAGACCAGATTTTCAATATCAAAGGAATCTCACTCATTTTCCATGGCCCTCCCTTCATAACCTCATTCATTTCCATTTCTGAACCAAACTTGAAAGTAAACCAGCCTCTCCTAAGACATTTGAAAACTGGTTCACCAATCCCATTCCATGCTTTCTTTACATAATCAGTCATAACCTTAAGCTTGGGTTTTGCTCCAAGTACATTCCCAATTAGAGCAAATTTCCACTTTTCTAGTTCATCTACAATGTCACATTCATCTATGGTAACCTCCCCTTCTTTACTACCTTCTTCATCATAGAAAAGACTCATTCCAATCCCAGATTTTGCAGATGCTATAGTATTCCAAGCTGGTTTAGCCTTAGTTCCCTGATTCTTAGGTCCATCAGTATTCTCCTTCCTCAATGATTCATCCTCTACTGTAGAATTAGTTTTTAATGAAGAATTGAGTAGAGATTTGTTCTTACCAGCTTTGATTATGGCCTATTCAATCATTTGCTGAGATATTGGTGTCATTAGCCTCGTCGTGTCCCCCAGTGTCTGCCATTGTGTTCTGTTTTTTTGGCCGTCCTCTTTTCCGGCCGTCAGCCATGATTTCAGGTGATGTCCGTACAGTTTAAGTTGTCCGTACAGTCGCCCTAGTGGAGAGAGTCTTCTCTTTTCATCCACTTAGAATGAAATCTAGGTCAACCTAAGTCAAGTCAATGAAAGTAAACCATGGTCTAAAACCAATCAAAATGCAACAAAGTCTACCAAAGCCCACTAAAATCCAACAAATAACCCAAATCTACCGCAGTCGACTAAAGTCAACTAAGGTCAAACAAATCTACCCAAGTCTACTAATGCCAACCCATGTCTACCCAAGTCAACCCGGCTCTTCCCAAAAACCGACTAGAGTCAACTTTGCAAATAGGTGCAAGTCAACCCAAGTCGATTAAAGTCATTAAGGACTAAAATTGACCATTTTGTAAATAATGTAATTAATAAAACCAAAAACCCCTAAAAATGTTTTCTTATTAATTTTTAAACGTCTTTTTCTTAACTTTTCTAATTGAAGTCGTTTTCCTCCATTTCCCCCCAATATTTTAAGAATTTCATTTCTTTTTCCCAAAACCTTTTGTACATGGAAGTAAATAAACTTTTCTTGATGTGTTTTGCATGTAAAGTTTTCTTTTCTCGTTCTTTGTATGGACTTTGGACGGGGCCCTACCCCAACACTAGGCAACGATAGCCAATTCGCTTATGCGCAATCATGAGGTCGATCTACATTCACCTTTATCACCTATTCCACCAACGCCCCATGTAATACACCCGATTTTTAAGCATTTTATTATTATTATTTTTATGATTATAATTTTCGGTTAATTAATTATTTTCAAGTAATTATTATTATTTTTCCAAAAAAAAAAAAAATATATATATATATATATATATATATAAAACTAAAGTGAAGTTTCTAGACGTTCAATAGGACAAAAACTAGAAAAAACGAGAAAACCCATTTCACTTCCCACCATCTCGTTTTACTGCCTTTCTCTTTTCTCTTTCTCATTCATCACTTGTTTTAACCCTAACCTTAATATCCTTGTCAACCTAAAGCCAACTTTAATTATCATCTTCTTCTTACGTATACCATCATCTCTACGAGTTCAAATTTCTTTCTCTTTCAATTGTGTAAGTTTTTTTAGACTTCAATATTTAATTCGACTTTTCGATTTCAATTAGTTATTGTTAATTAGATCCTAATCTTCGTCTTACTATTATATATAGTTATTGAAGTTTTGATTTGGTATTTCGTCAGCTGATTTCGAACGGCAATTAGTTAGCGATTTGAGATCATTTTGTCGAGTTTATAAGGTAACACTATTTCTACTACTCCCTAGATGATTATGATCATATATATGTCACCCTCAGTGTTTTGTGTGTATATGTGCTAAATGTTATCGAGGTGCAAACTGTTAGATTGTTGTTTACGTGAACAAGTGATGTACGATATATATGTTTAATATATGTTTACAAGTTTTGTTATCGGGAAAAGGGAGGTTTGATGGTTTGTTATTCGTGAGTAAAAGTTTGGTGGATTTGTAAGGGATTTCGCATTATCCGGAGACAAAGCGATGAGAATTAGCATTTGACTTTGAGTTCTATAGTAATTGAAAATTAGATACTTGCTTTTGAGTTTGTACATGGTAAGTATTGTCCATGGATTCTTGGACTTAGTGATAAAGATGATTGAAAACTTCTGGCACTGTGTACGTATTTCAGATGGGGAAGTACAGGTTTGATCTTTGTTTTCGCCTTGAGCGAAGAGTATTGAGATGATAAGATATAAATTTTTAAGATTGAGATTATGGTTTTGTATTACACTTGATTTGTCGTCCTTTGTACTTGGTATGGGGCCAAGAAGCTTAGAGTTTTACATTAAGTGTTGAGCAGGGTTCCTTGGACCTTTGACAGTATTATATTGAGATATCAGTTAGACCTATGTTACTCAGAAAGAGCCCAGAGTGGCAAAGAGCAAAGAAAGAGATTAAGTTTGATACTGAGAACTGGGAGAGAAGTATTGTCTTGCGGTTTAACCGCCAGTTCACTTGCTCCATTACTAAGATCTAGGATTGACGATGATAGTGTGGCATTGAGAAGAGATTGAATTGAGTTTTGAGAAGGTGTTCAGGTAACGAGAATTATGAGAATAAGGGTACTTTTATTATAAGGTTGTGATTTTTATATCGAGGAGATTAGAGTGGAGTAGGTTATGAGATTTAGACGGTTAGTCCTGCGAGAGTGTTTTACACTTTCTATGTGTTTTCTTATGTGCCCCCGTATTATCCAAATATATAAAACCATGACTAATATTATTACTCAGTTTATATTATTCAGTAGAGTAGTGTTGCTCAACAAAATGCCGACGGTGTTTCCTTCGGGCTACCTTGTCATGGAGGTAGGTCCTCGTTTTGAGTTTTGCTTGCAGGTTTGAGTCAGGAGTACAGCTGAAGAATCAAGTTTAGTTGTTAATTCGCTTCCGTATCTGTAGTTGCATTTTATAGGAATTTTGTACATCTGTATCTCCGGATTTGTATATTAGCTTGTAATATCTCCAAATTTTGGTACAATTTTGTATCATAAATTGAGTTTTAAAACAGCCGAAATTTGGGGGTGTTACAAATTGGTATCAGAGCAGTGTCGATCTTGGTTAGATGGTTAGACACTGGCATCTTCATATGCTAGTGTCGACGGGAGTAGTGTTTTATGTGACTAAGTGAGGCGTCTTATCTGTTGTATTTACTTTAAGTGTTCAACATCGTTTTTGAGTTGAATGTTTTTCCAGTTAGAGGTTAAACCTTTGTTTTAAGGAGGGTGGAGTGTAATAACAGTAAAGTTTTGAAAACCGTTTTGTTTCACCGATCTCAAATTTCGAGGACGAAATTTCTTTTAAGGGGGGAGGAATGTAATACACCCGATTTTTAAGCATTTTATTATTATTGTTTTTATGATTATAATTTTAGGTTAATAAATTATTTTCAAGAAATTATTATCAGTTTTCCCAAAAAAAAAAAAAAAAAAAATATATTAAACTAAAGTGAAGTTTCTAGACGTTCAATATGACAAAAACTAGAAAAAACAAGAAAACCCATTTCACTTTCCACCATCTCGTTTTACTGCCTTTTCCTTTTCTCTTTCTCATTCATCACTTGTTTTAACCCTAACCTTAATATCCTTGTCAACCTAAAGCCAACTTTCATTATCATCTTCTTCGTACGTATACCATCATCTCTACGAGTTCAAATTTCATTCTCTTTCAATTGTGTAAGTTTTTTTAGACTTCAATATTTAATTCGACTTTTCGATTTCAATTAGTTATTGTTAATTAGATCCTAATCTTCGTCTTACTGTTATATATAGTTATTGAAGTTTTGATTTGGTATTTCGTCAGCTGATTTCGAACGACAATTTGTTAGCGATTTGAGATCAGTTTGTCGAGTTTATAAGGTAACACTATTTCTACTACTCCCCAGATGATTATGATCATATATATGTCACCCTCAGTGTTTTATGTGTATATGTGCTAATTGTTATAGAGGTGCAAAGTGTTAGATTGTTGTTTGCGTGAACAAGTGATGTAAGATATATATGTCTACAAGTTTTGTTACCTGGGAAAAGGGAGATTTGATGGTTTGTTAATCGTAAGTAAAAGTTTGGTGGATTTGTAAGGGATTTCGCATTATCCGGAGACAAAGCGATGAGAATTAGCATTTGACTTTGAGTTCTATAGTAATTGAAAATTAGATACTTGCTTTTGAGTTTGTACGTGGTAAGTATTGTCAATGGATTCTTGGACTTGGTGATAAAGATGATTGAAAACTTCTGGCGGCTTGTACGTATTTCGGATGGGCAAGTACATGTTTGATCTTTGTTTAAGCCTTGAGCGAAGAGTATTGAGATGATGAGATATAAATTTTTAAGATTGAGATTATGGTTTTGTATTACACTTGATTTGTTGTCCTTCGTACTTGGTATGGGGCCAAGAAGCTTAGAGTTTTACTCTAAGTGTTGAGCAGGGTTCTTTGGACCTTTGACAGTATTATATTGAGATATCAGTTAGAGCTATGTTACTAAGAAAGAGCCCAGAGTGGCAAAGAGAAAAGAAAGAGATTAAGTTTGATACTAAGAATTGAGATAGAAGCATTGTCTTGCGATTTAACCGCCAAATTATTTGCCCCATTACTGAGATCTAGGATTGACGATGATAGTGTGGCACTGAGAAGAGATTGAATTGAGTTTTGAGAAGGTGTTCAGGTAACGAGAATTATGAGAATAAGGGTACTTTTATTATAAGGTTGTGATTTTTATATCGAGGAGATTAGAGTGGAGTAGGTTATGAGATTTAGAAGGTTAGTCCCGAGGGAGTGTTTTACACTTACTATGTGTTTGCTTATGTGCCCCCGTATTATCCAAATATATAAAACCATGACTAATATTATTATTCAGTTTATATTATTCAATAGAGTAGTGTTGCTCAGCAAAATGCTGACGTGTTTCCTTCGGGCTACCTTGTCATGGGGGCAGGGCCTTGTTTTGAGTTTTGCTTGCAGGTTTGAGTCAGGAGTATGGCTGAAGAGTCAAGTTTAGTTTTTAATTCGCTTTCGCATTTGTAATTATATTTTATAGGAGTTTTGTACAACTGTATCTCCGGCTTTGTATATTAGCTTGTAATATCTCCAAATTTTGGTACAGTTTTGTATCATAAATTGAGTTTTAAAACAGCCGAAATTTGGGGGTGTTACAAATTGGTATCAGAGCAGTGTCGGTCTTGATTAGATGGTTAGACACTGGCATCTTCATATGCTAGTGTCGACGAGAGTAGAGTTTTATGTGACTAAGTCAGGCGTCTTATGTGTTGTATTTGCTTTAAGTGTTCAACGTCGTTTTTGAGTTCAATGTTTTTACAGTAAGAGGTCAAACCATTGTTTTAAGGAGGGTGGAGTGTAATAACAGTAAAGTTTTGAAAACCGTTTTGTTTCACCGATCTCAAATTTCGAGGACGAAATTTCTTTTAAGGGTGGAAGAATGTAATACACCCGATTTTTAAGCAATTTATTATTATAATTTTTATGATTATAATCTTCGGTTAATAAATTATTTTCAAGTAATTATTATTAGTTTTCCAAAAAAAAAAAAAAAAATATATTAAACTAAAGTGAAGTTTCTAGACGTTCAATATGACAAAAACTAGAAAAAACAAGAAAACCCATTTCACTTCCCACCATCTCATTTTACTGCCTTTCTCTTTTCTCTTTCTCATTCATCACTTGTTTTAACCCTAACCTTAATACCCTTGTCAACCTAAAGCCAACTTTAATTATCACCTTCTTCGTACGTATACCATCATCTCTACGAGTTCAAATTTCATTCTCTTTCAATTGTGTAAGTTTTTGTAGACTTCAATATTTAATTGGACTTTTCGATTTCAATTAGTTATTGTTAATTAGATCCTAATCTTCGTCTTACTGTTATATATAGTTATTGAAGTTTTGATTTGGTATTTCGTCAGCTGATTTCGAACGACAATTTGTTAGCGATTTGAGATCAGTTTGTCGAGTTTATAAGGTAACACTATTTCTACTACTCCCCAGATGATTATGGTCATATATATGTCACCCTCAGTGTTTTATGTGTATATGTGCTAATTGTTATAGAGGTGCAAAGTGTTAGATTGTTGTTTGCGTGAACAAGTGATGTAAGATATATATGTCTACAAGTTTTGTTACCTGGGAAAAGGGAGATTTGATGGTTTGTTATTCGTAAGTAAAAGTTTGGTGGATTTGTATGGGATTTCCCATTATCCGGAGACAAAGCGATGAGAATTAGCATTTGACTTTGAGTTCTATCGTAATTGAAAATTAGATACTTGCTTTTGAGTTTGTACGTGGTAAGTATTGTCCATGGATTCTTGGACTTGGTGATAAAGATGATTGAAAACTTCTGACGCAGTGTACGTATTTCGGATGGGCAAGTACATGTTTGATCTTTGTTTTCGCCTTGAGCGAAGAGTATTGAGATGATGAGATATAAATTTTTAAGATTGAGATTATGGTTTTGTATTACACTTGATTTGTCGTCCTTTGTACTTGGTATGGGGCCAAGAAGCTTAGAGTTTTGATCTAAGTGTTGAGCAGGGTTCTTTGGACCTTTGACAGTATTATATTGAGATATCATTTAGAGCTATGTTACTAAGAAAGAGCCCAGAGTGGCAAAGAGAAAAGAAAGAGATTAAGTTTGATACTGAGAATTGAGATAGAAGTATTGTCTTGCAGTTTAACCGCCAATTCACTTGCCCCATTACTGAGACCAAGGATTGACGATGATACTGTGGCACTGAGAAGAGATTGAATTGAGTTTTGAGAAGGTGTTCAGGTAACGAGAATTAGGAGAATAAGGGTACTTTTATTATGAGGTTGTGATTTTTATATCGAGGACATTAAAGTGGAGTAGGTTCTGAGATTTAGCAGGTTAGTCCTGGGGGAGTGTTTTACACTTTCTATGTGTTTTCTTATGTGCTCCCGTATTATCCAAATATATAAAATCATGACTGATATTATTATTCAGTTTATATTATTTAGTAGAGTAGTGTTGCTCAGCGAAATGCTGACGTGTTTCCTTCGGGCTACCTTGTCATGGGGGTAGGTCCTTGTTTTGAGTTTTGCTTGCTGGTTTGAGTCAGGAGTACATCTGAAGAGTCAAGTTTAGTTTTTAATTCGTTTCCGCATTTGTAATTGTATTTTATAGGAGTTTTGTACAGCTGTATCTCCGGCTTTGTATATTAGCTTGTAATATCTCCAAATTTTGGTACAGTTTTGTATCATAACTTGAGTTTTAAAACAGTTAAAATTTGGGGGTGTTACAAATTGGTATCAGAGCAGTGTCGATCTTGGTTAGATGTTAGACACTGGCATCTTCATATGCTAGTGTCGACGGGAGTAGAGTTTTATGTGACTAAGTGAGGCGTCTTATGTGTTGTATTTGCTTTAAGTGTTCAACGTCGGTTTTGAGTTCAATGTTTTTCTAGTTAGAGGTCGAACCTTTTTTTTAAGGAGGGTGGAGTGTAATAACAGTAAAGTTTAGAAAACCGTTTTGTTTCACCGATCTCAAATTTCTAGGACGAAATTTCTTTTAAGAGTGGAAGAATTTAATACACCCGATTTTTAAGCATTTTATTATTATAATTTTTATGATTATAATTTTCGGTTAATAAATTATATTCAAGTAATTATTATTAGTTTTCCAAAAAAAAAAAAATATATTAAGCTAAAGTGAAGTTTCTAGACGTTCAATATGACAAAAACTAGAAAAAACAAGAAACCCCATTTCACTTCCCACCATCTCGTTTTATTGCCTTTCTCTTTTCTCTTTCTCATTCATTACTTGTTTTAACCCTAACCTTAATATCCATGTCAACCTAAAGCTAACCTTAATTATCATCTTCTTCGTACGTATACCATCATCTCTACGAGTTCAAAGTTCTTTCTCTTTCAATTGTGTAAGTTTTTTTAGACTTCAATATTTAATTCGACTTTTCGATTTCAATTAGTTATTGTTAATTAGATCCTAATCTTCGTCTTACTGTTATATATAGTTATTGAAGTTTTGAATTGGTATTTCGTCAGCTGATTTTGAACGACAATTTGTTAGCGATTTGAGATCATTTTGTCGAGTTTATAAGGTAACACTATTTCTACTACTCCCTAGATGATTATGCTCATATATATGTCACCCTCAGTGTTTTCTGTGTATATGTGCTAATTGTTATTGAGGGGCAAAGTATTCGATTGTTGTTTGCGTGAACAAGTGATGTACGACATATATGTCTACAAGTTTTGTTACCTGGGAAGGTTTGATGGTTTGTTATTCGTAAGTAAAAGTTTGGTGGATTTGTAAGGGATTTCGCATTATCCGGAGACAAAGCGATGAGAATTAGCATTTGACTTTGAGTTCTATAGTAATTGAAAATTAGATACTTGCTTTTGAGTTTGTACGTGGAAAGTATTGTCCATGGATTCTAGGACTTGGTGATAAAGATGATTGAAAACTTCTGGCGTTGTGTACGTATTTCGAATGGGCAAGTACATGTTTGATCTTTGTTTTCCCCTTGAGTGAAGAGTATTGAGATGATGAGATAAAAATTATTAAGATTGAGATTATGGTTTTGTATTACACATGATTTGTCTTCCAATGTACTTGGTAAGGGGCCAAGAAGCTTAGAATTCTACTCTAAATGTTGAGCAGGGTTCCTTGGACCTTTGACAGTATTATGTTGAGATATCAGTTAGACCTATGTTACTCAGAAAGAGCCCAGAGTGGCAAAGAGCAAAGAAAGAGATTAAGTTTGATACTGAGAACTGGGAGAGAAGTATTGTCTTGCGGTTTAACCGCCAGTTCACTTGCTCCATTACTAAGATCTAGGATTGACGATGATAGTGTGGCATTGAGAAGAGATTGAATTGAGTTTTGAGAAGGTGTTCAGGTAACGAGAATTATGAGAATAAGGGTACTTTTATTATAAGGTTGTGATTTTTATATCGAGGAGATTAGAGTGGAGTAGGTTATGAGATTTAGACGGTTAGTCCTGCGAGAGTGTTTTACACTTTCTATGTGTTTTCTTATGTGCCCCCGTATTATCCAAATATATAAAACCATGACTAATATTATTACTCAGTTTATATTATTCAGTAGAGTAGTGTTGCTCAACAAAATGCCGACGGTGTTTCCTTCGGGCTACCTTGTCATAAAGGTAGGTCCTCGTTTTGAGTTTTGCTTGCAGGTTTGAGTCAGGAGTACAGCTGAAGAATCAAGTTTAGTTGTTAATTCGCTTCCGTATCTGTAGTTGCATTTTATAGGAGTTTTGTACAACTGTATCTCCGGCTTTGTATATTAGCTTGTAATATCTCCAAATTTTGGTACAGTTTCGTATCATAAATGTAGTTTTAAAACAGCCGAAATTTGGGGGTGTTACAAATTGGTATCAGAGCAGTGTCGGTCTTGATTAGATGGTTAGACACTGGCATCTTCATATGCTAGTGTCGACGGGAGTAGAATTTTATGTGACAAAGTAAAGCGTCTTATGTTTTGTATTTGCTTTAAGTGTTCAACGTCGTTTTTGAGTTCAATGTTTTTCTAGTTAGAGGTCGGACCTTTGTTTTAAGGAGGGTGGAGTGTAATAACAGTAAAGTTTTGAAAACCGTTTTGTTTCACCGATCTCAAATTTCGAGGACGAAATTTCTTTTAAGGGGGGAAAAATGTAATAGACCCGATTTTTAAGCATTTTATTATTATTATTATTTTTATGATTATAATTTTCGGTTAATTAATTATTTTCAAGTAATTATTATTAGTTTTCCAAAAAAATATATATATTAAACTAAAGTGAAGTTTCTAGACGTTCAATATGACAAAAACTAGAAAAAACAAGAAAACCCATTTCACTTCCCACCATCTCGTTTTACTGCCTTTCTCTTTTCTCTTTCTCATTCATCAGTTGTTTTAACCCTAACCTTAATATCCTTGTCAACCTATAGCCAACTTTAATTATCATCTTCTTCGTACGTATTCCATCATCTCTACGAGTTCAAATTTCTTTCTCTTTCAATTGTGGAAGTTTTTTTAGACTTCAATATTTAATTCAACTTTTCGATTTCAATTAGTTATTGTTAATTAGATCCTAATCTTCATCTTACTGTTATATATAGTTATTGAAGTTTTGATTTTGTATTTCGTCAGCTGATTTCGAACGACAATTTGTTAGCGATTTGATATCATTTTGTGGAGTTTATAAGGTAACACTATTCCTACTACTCACCAGATGATTATGATCATATATATGTCACCCTCAGTGTTTTGTGTGTATATGTGCTAATTGTTATCGAGGTGCAATGTGTTAGATTTTTGTCTGCGTGAACAAGTGATGTACGATATATATGTCTACAAGTTTTGTTACCTGGGAAAAGGGAGGTTTGATGGTTTGTTATTCGTATGTAAAAGTTTGGTGGATTTTTAAGGGACTTCGCATTATCCGGAGACAAAGCGATGACAATTAGCATTTGACTTTGAGTTCTATAGTAATTGAACATTAGATACTTGCTTTTGAGTTTGTACGTGGTAAGTACTGTCCATGGATTCTAGGGTTGGTGATAAAGATGATTGAAAACTTCTGGCGCTGTGTACGTATTTCGGATGGGCAAGTACATGTTTGATCTTTGTTTTCGCCTTGAGCGAAGAGTATTGAGATGATGAGATATAAATTTTTAAGATTGAGATTATGGTTTTGTATTACACTTGATTTGTCGTCCTTTGTACTTTGTATGGGGGCAAGAAGCTTAGATTTTTACTCTAAGTGTTGAGCATGGTTCTTTGGACCTTTGACAGTATTATATTGAGATATTAGTTAGAGCTATGTTACTATGAAAGAGCCCAGAGTGGCAAAGAGAAAAGAAAGAGATTAAGTTTGATACTAAGAATTAAGATAGAAGTATTGTCTTGCGGTTTAACCGCTAGTTCACTTGCCCCATTACTGAGACCTAGGATTGACGATGATAGTGTGGCACTGAGAAGAGATTGAATTGAGTTTTGAGAAGGTGTTAGGTAACGAGAATTATGAGAATAAGGGTACTTTTATTATAAGGTTGTGATTTTTATTTCGAGGAGATTAGAGTGGAGTAGGTTATGAGATTTAGCAGGTTAGTCCTGAGGGAGTGTTTTACACACTACTAGGGGAAAGGTCTGTTACGACGCTTGTAAAGGTCTCTTGTGACGTTTATTAGCGTCCCTAGGACCTATACCGACGCTAGAGAAAGCGTCCCATTAGCCTGCGTCCCTGGACCCTCTTGTGACGCTTTCGAATTGCGTCGGTATAAGTCTCAAGAAAGCGCTCCCAGGTTTGGCCATACTTTCCAATAGTCTATTGGGACGCTTAAAAAAGCGTTGGCAGCATATGCTCAGCAGTCTAAGTTGTCCTATGGCAACGCAATTCATTGACATGGTGGGACGCTTATTATTAGCATCGCCACTGTTCCGATGCTTTTAAAAGCGCTGCTTCAAGCGTCGGGACACGCATAAGGATTTGCCCTACCTGTCGCAATCTACCTTCTTGCGCCTATATCAAAATGCATAAACTAGCGCTCCAAATTTAAATGAAATCAAAACAAATCACATAATTACTCGATAATATTGTGCTCATATAGCTAATTTGTCTTATATTATAAATTTGTATTATAAATTTGTAACATTGTTGCAAAATGTTACAAAGCAAAAGAAAAACATTGCACTAATATCTAGTCGATTTCAAGAATCGACACATTAACATCTCTAATGAATTACATTAACTTAGTACATACGACTAGAGTTGACTATAGTTGACTAAAGTTATCCACCACCTCCATCGAGCTTTAATATCGTTGTACAAATGTCTATCGTTGTACGAATGCCTGCATATAGAAATAATCAAGTAATGTCATATTGTCATGTTTGAAAGTTCTACCATCAACTTGTGCAGCTATACGTCAATTGACTAGAGCAGCAATTATCACATATTACATACATGTCTCCCTAGTCTAACAAAATCCACATTCGGAAACGTTCATGCTTGTGTAAACAAAATCCATTTTGCGCCCCGAATATATCGGTCACTACCACGACTTCCATTTTAAGACAAGACACACAGGTCTCTATATCAAAACTTGTCACACACCCTAGTCCCTCAATTGCTAATCCATATTAAAATGCTAGAAGGCCTATAACTCAGCCAAACCTAGAAATAGCTTCATCTAGGAGACTTCGAAGTGTTGTAAGAAGACGTTTGCATTAGTGACTACCTAGCCATCTACAGCATATACACACTTGCCCCAGCAAATGCTAGACATTATTATGTTTTAATTTATACTTCAAAGAAAGTGTAAACATGGAAGAATTAACAGCCTTTGAACATTACTCTAGGAGTCCAGGTACAGCCTTAGCTAACACTAACTACTGAAGTTCTAGCTACTATATATGTCATAGTACTTTTCCACTCCACAGTCCGTCTTTTTAAAAGGATCAACAATAACACATTACTCCCAACATTACCATTCTGCCTAAATCATACACCATGTTTCAAACCATGAACATGAACACGTTTAAAGAGAAAAGTAGAGAAAAATTGATCATCTCGACAGGTTAGAATAACTAACCTTATATTTGCAGTTCACTATTGCTTAGATGACATGTTGGGCAAGTGGTCCAAATTAGATTCATCGACATTGAGTGAAGTAGGCGTCATCACAATCTGGAGCATGTTATAAAGATTAGTTAGATGCATGAGATGCAAATAAAGTTGGAAGGAATCAACCCAATCTCAAACATTAGCAAGTAAGCCATATAGGTACCTTGCCATTTGTTGTTTCATGAAAATCATCCTGACTACCACCTGATTCATAAGTTGCTTCACCATCCGTAACAGACTCAATAGAATATTCATCTTCAGAACTAGAATCATCCAATTCGGAGTCATCAGTGTACTCTCTCAGCTTTCTTTTCAGTTTACCAATGGTTTCACCTTGCTTTGTGATTATCTTATCTTAACGTTGAAGACATTGTACAACCTGACAACAAACACATTATAACATATTGAAATACTACAAGCTAACAAATGGAACTTTGACTGACATACGCCAATTCATGCCCTAACCAAATAAGGAAAAATTAAAAGATCGATGGAACTAATACAAAAGACAATAGACGTATTTCACTGTACACCACACCAAACACATCATATCATATTGAAATATTACAAGCTCACAAACGGAACTTTGACAAACATGCCAATTCATGCCGAATAAGCAAAAAGTAAAAGATAGATGTAACTAATACAAAAGACAATAGAATGTTTAAAAAAATCCAACAATTATTAGCAATTAAACATAACCAACAAACTTCAAACATAACCAACAAGATGTATTTTTTCGAGTTTGTACTTTTCAATGCACTTGAGAACTGCCCGTGGAGTAGACTCCTCTTTTCGATTAGCTAGATGCTACTAGATGGACACCACTTTATTTTAATCATGGATGCACGCAAGAAAGAAGGCTAGATAACTTTATATGTTTGCTTAGTGTCTAGAGTCATAGAACCAAGAGTAGAATTATCACACTTAATAAAAGTTAAGCCTTGAGCCTTACAAGAAAGCCACTGCTCAATTGTAGCGGAAAAACCCCTCTTTTAAATCACATGGCAGGGAACATGCTCCAATTTTTTGTTATAAAGATTTATTCTTTCTTCTTTTCATGACATAGGGAATTAGAAGCCAAGTTTATTGTTTTCTGATTCCAGACACTACACAAGGTACATGAAGGCAAGTTAGTATGAAGAACTTAGCACATTGAGGAAAATGACACCTTCCCATAGAACATACAGAACACATCAAAAAGTTCTTAGAGACAGCAGGAACTACACTGGGTGGTTTAAAAAAGACGACAGTGGGCAAACCCACTTATTCCAAATTTTGAGTGAAACAATGCAAACTAAGCACAATCCTACGATCAACTCATGGAAGAGGAGCAAACGACATACACACTCATGTAATTACTACGTATCACGCAGATTTAGAAAGCAAGAGAATACAAAGCCAGCTTGTCTTTCATCACTTAATTCTGCAAAAATATGCAAGGTCGCCAATATAGATACAACACTGACCACTTATTTACGACCCTAAATTATGCACATGAATCAATCTAACTTTAACTATGAACAAGGTGGATTTATAGTTCCCTAAACAAGCCACCTCAATCATTTAAAATTTCGGATACACACACAAACTAAATGACCTGAGATTTCACTCTCTACAAGTATGCATGAGACAATTTCTGAATATCATCCTCCCAAAACAGATGGCTCAAAGTCCAGACCACATTGTGAAACAACATTACAAGTAAATACCAACGCAACACAATCTATACACCTACACAATAGAAATTAGTGAACAAGAAAATTGACCCAAAGCACAGTTCAATGATCCAAGAGCATCTCTACATTGCCAATGCTTATACCATGATTAGAGCTCGTCAATTTCAACGGTTAAATCAACAAAGTTATCAACTTTATCCCGTTTTACAGTAAATGGCAACTAAGGTGGAAAATCAATAATAAAAAAAGACTAAACACTTAAACGCACAAACTAACATAGTCACAACCAACACAATCAATAAAAAAACTAAACAATTCAAAGACCAAATATCGTATACAGAATCGAATTTCACACGATATTGTTTGGTATTGGAATATGTCCCTCCCTCCCTTTCTCCTCCCCTCCTTTCTGCTTTATTTCCTTCCATTTCCTCACCTCGCCTCCTCTTCTTCTCCCTACCTCCAAATCCTCTCATCGAAACAAGCCGTAAATGCTCGTAAAATGGAAGCAACCAGAACATATTGAGAAACAAAGAATCTCAATTGCTAAAATTCCAACAAAGAACACAACTTTTCGCACTGTGATATCAATTGCTAAAATCCCAACAAACCCAATATATCATATTAGCAAAAAAAAATTCATGAAAACATCACAACAATTGATAAGAAAGGCAGAAGGGCACACATAATTTATTGGGAAATTTCTAGAATAGAACATACGGTTTAGCAAATGAACGAAGCAGCGGCGCCAACTTGACTGATGTTGGCGAGAATTTGAGTCGTACTCCTTAATTAATCTGATAATTTGGAGAAAAAATATGAATCAAATGAATGATACTGATATCAAGGGAAGTAGAATGAAATTCCACATATCAAAATAATCTCCCAAATAAAATAATTTCTAAAATCAGGAGAAAAAGCTCCCATTTCTTACCGGCGGTGAAGGTTGAAAGAAGACGGTGGCTGCCGACGACGACAAGGAGAAGAAGCTCGGAAGCCGTGCGGGTCGGCCGCTCCTGAATTCTCAGAATTAGGGGTGAGGAGTGGAAATGGTTAGGTGAGAATTCTCAGAATAAACGTGTGAATGGTGAGGTTAGTTTTGTCTCTGTTCAATTTCTTTTCTTCTTTTTTTATTTCTTTTTGCTTTTTTTTTCTCTATTAAATTTGGGTTTTTAGATATTTGTGCGCCAAATTCTATAATAATGCGCCAACTTTTCAATTTTCGCCAATATAATGAAATAGGGGGCGACGCTTTTCGAGGGACGCTTCCAGAAGCGCTCCGAACCAAAAAAATTTCCATATGTAGTGTGTTTGTTTTAATTCTTGTAGTACTATAGTGATGCAATCAAGCGACGCTTACCAAAGCGCTTCCAATTTTGTTCATAAATTAGGACTCCAACACTTTTTTAGAAGAAGCGTTCCTAATAGTGCGTCGCAAAAGACCTAATTTCTAGTAGTGACACTTTCTATGTGTTTTCTTATGTGCCCCTATATTATCCAAATATATAAAATCATGACTCATATTATTATTCAGTTTATATTATTCAGTAGAGTAGTGTTGCTCGGCGAAATGCTGACGTGTTTCCTTCGGGCTACCTTATCATGGGGGCAGGTCCTTGTTTTGAGTTTTGCTTGCAGGTTTGAGTCAGGAGTATGGCTGAAGAGTCAAGTTTAGTTTTTAATTCGCTTCCGCATTTGTAATTATATTTTATAAGAGTTTTGTACAACTGTATCTCCGGCTTTGTATATTAGCTTGTAATATCTCCAAATTTTGGTACAGTTTTGTATCATAAATTGAGTTTTAAAACAGCCGAAATTTGGGGGTGTTACAAATTGGTATCAGAGCAGTTTCGGTCTTGGTTAGACACTGGCATCTCCATACGCTAGTGTCGATGGGAGTAGAGTTTTATGTGACTAAGTGAGGCGTCTTATGTGTTGTATTTGCTTTAAGTGTTCAACATCGTTTTAGAGTTCAATGTTTTTCCAGTTCGAGGTCGACCCTTTGTTTTAAGGAGGGTGGAGTGTAATAACAGTAAAGTTTTGAAAACCGTTTTGTTTCACCGATATCAAATTTCGAGGACGAATTTTCTTTTAAGGGGGAAAGAATGTAATACACCCGATTTTTAAGCATTTTATTATTATTATTTTTATGATTATAATTTTCGGTTAATTAATTATTTTCAAGTAATTATTATTAGTTTTCCAAAAAAAAAAAAAAATATTAAACTAAAGTGAAGTTTCTAGACGTTCAATATGACAAAAACTAGAAAAAACAAAAAAACCCATTTCACTTCCCACCATCTCGTTTTACTGCCTTTCTCTTTTCTCTTTCTCATTCATCACTTGTTTTAACCCTAACCTTAATATCCTTGTCAACCTAAAGCCAACTTTAATTATCACCTTCTTTGTACGTATACCATCATCTCTACGAGTTCAAATTTATTTCTCTTTCAATTGTGTAAGGTTTTTTTAGACTTCAATATTTAATTCGACATTTCGATTTCAATTAGTTATTGTTAATTAGATCCTAATCTTCGTCTTAGTGTTATATATAGTTATGGAAGTTTTGATTTCGTATTTCGTCAGCTGATTTCGAACGACAATTTGTTAGCGATTTGAGATCATTTTGTCGAGTTTATAAGGTAACACTATTTTTACTACGCCCTAGATGATTATAATCATATATATGTCACCCTCAGTATTTTGTGTGTATATGTGCTAATTGTTATCGAGGTGCAAAGTGTTAGATTGTTGTTTGCGTGAACAAGTGATGTACGATATATATGTCTAGAAGTTTTGTTACCTGGGAAAAGGGAGGGTTGATGGTTTGTTATTCGTAACTAAAAGTTTGGTGGATTTGTAAGGGATTTCGCATTACAGGAGACAAAGCGATGAGAATTAGCATTTGACTTTGAGTTCTATCGTAATTGAAAATTAGATACTTGCTTTTGAGTTTGTACGTGGTAAGTATTGTCCATGGATTTTTGGACTTGGTGATAAAGATGATTGAAAACTTCTGGCGCTGTGTACGTATTTTGGATGGGCAAGTACATGTTTGATCTTTGTTTTCGCCTTGAGCAAAGAGTATTGAGATGATGAGATATAAATTTTTAAGATTGAGATTATGGTTTTGTATTACACTTGATTTGTCGTCCTTTGTACTTTGTATGGGGCCAAGAAGCTTAGAATTCTACTCTAAGTGTTGAGCAGGGTTCTTTGGACCTTTGATAGTATTATATTGAGATATCAGTTAGAGCTATGTTAGTAAGAAAGAGCCCAGAGTGGCAAAGAGAAAAGAAAGAGATTAAGTTTGATACTGAGGATTGAGATAGAAGTATTGTCTTGCGGTTTAACTGCCAGTTCACTTGCCCCATTACAGAGACCTCGGATTGACGATGACAGTGTGGCACTGAGAAGTGATTGAATTTAGTTTTCAGAAGGTGTTCAGGTAACGAGAATTACGAGAATAAGGGTACTTTTATTATATGGTTGTGATTTTTATTTCGAGGATATTAGAGTGGAGTAGGTTATGAGATTTAGCAGGTTAGTCCTGGGGGAGTGTTTTACAATTTCTATGTGTTTTCTTATGTGCCCTCGTATTATCCAAATATATAAAACCATGACTAATATTATTATTCAGTTTATATTATTCATTAGAGTAGTGTTGCTCAGCGAAATGCTGACTTGTTTCCTTCGGGCTACCTTGTCATGGGGGTAGGTCCTTGTTTTGAGTTTTGCTTGTAGGTTTGAGTCAGGAGTACAGCTGAAGAGTCAAGTTTAGTTTTTAATTCGCTTCCGCATTTGTAATTGTATTTTATAGGAGTTTTGTACAGCTGTATCTCCGGCTGCGCATATTTGCTTGTAATATCTCCAAATTTTGGTACACTTTTGTATCATAAATTGAGTTTTAAAACAGCTGAAATTTGGGGGTGTTACAAATTGGTATCAGAGCAGTGTCAGTCTTGGTTAGACACTGGCATCTTCATACACTAATGTCGACGGGAGTAAAGTTTTATGTGACCAAGTGAGGCGTCTTATGTGTTGTATTTGCTTTAAGTGTTCAACATCATTTTTGAGTTCAATGTTTTTCCAGCTCTAGGTAGACCCTTTGTTTTAAGGAGGGTGGAGTGTAATAACAGTAAAGTTTTGAAAACCGTTTTCTTTCACCGATCTCAAATTTCGAGGACGAATTTTATTTTATGGGGGGAAGAATGTAATACACCCGATTTTTAAGCATTTTATTATTATTATTTTTATGATTATAATTTTCGGTTAATTAATTATTTTCAATTAATTATTATCAGTTTTCTAATAAAAAAAAAATATTAAACTAAAGTGAAGTTGCTAGACGTTCAATATGACAAAAATTAGAAAAAACAAGAAAACCCATTTCACTTCCCACCATCTCGTTTTACTGCCTTTCTCTTTTCTCTTTCTCATTCATCACTTGTTTTAACCCTAACCTTAATATCCTTGTCAACCTAAAGCCAACTTTAATTATCATCTTCTGCGTACGTATATCATCATCTCTACGAGTTCAAATTTCTTTCTCTTTCAATTGTGTATGTTTTTTTAGACTTCAATATTTAATTCGACCTTTCGATTTCAATTAGTTATTATTAGTTAGATCCTAATCTTCATCTTACGGTTATATATAGTTATTGAAGTTTTGATTTGGTATTTCGTCAGCTGATTTCGAACGACAATTTGTTAGCGATTTGAGATCATTTTGTCGAGTTTATAAGGTAACTTTAATTCTACTACTCCCGAGATGATTATAATCATATATATGTTACCCTCAATGTTTTGTGTGTATATGTGCTAATAGTTATAGAGGTGCAAAGTGTTAGATTGTTGTTATCGTAAACAAGTGATGTACCATATATATGTCTACAAGTTTTGTTACCTGGGAAAAGGGAGGTTTGATGGTTTGTTATTCGTAAGTAAAAGTTTGGTGAATTTGTAAGGGATTTCGCATTATCCGAAGACAAAGCGATGAGAACTAGCATTTGACTTTGAGTTCTATAGTAATTGAAAATTAGATACTTGCTTTTGAGTTTGTACGTGGTAAGTATTGTCCATGGATTCTTGGACTTGGTGATAAAGATGATTGAAAACTTATGGCGCTGTGTAGGTATTTCGGATGGGCAAGTACATGTTTGATCTTTGTTTTCGCCTTGAGCGAAGAGTATTGAGATGATGAGATATAAATTTTTAAGATTGAGATTATGGTTTTGTATTACACTTGATTTGTCGTCCTTTGTACTTGGTATGGGGCCAAAAAGCTTAGAGTTTTAATCTAAGTGTTAAGCAGGGTTCTTTGGACCTTTGACAGTATTATATTGAGATATCAGTTAGAGCTATGTTACTAAGAAAGAGCCCAGAGTGGCAAAGAGAAAAGAAAGAGATTAAATTTGATACTGAGAATTGAGGTAGATGTATTGTCTTGCGGTTTAACAGCCTGTTCACTTGCCCCATTACTGAGACCTAGGATTGACGATGTTAGTGCGGCACTGAGAAGAGATTGAATTGAGTTTTGAGAAGGTGTTCAGGTAACGAGAATTATGAGAATAAGGGTACTTTTATTATAAGGTTGTGATTTTTATATCGAGGAGATTAGAGTGGAGTAAGTTATGAGATTTAGCAGGTTAGTCCTGGGGGAGTGTTTTACACTTTCTGTATGTTTTCTTATGTGCCCCCGTATTATCCAAATAAATAAAACCATGACTAATATTATTATTCAATTTATATTATACAGTCGAGGAGTGTTGCTCAGCAAAATGCTGACGTGTTTCCTTCGGGCTACCTTGTCATGGGGGTAGGTCCTTTTTTTGAGTTTTGCTTGCAGGTTTGAGTCAGGAGTACAGCTGAAGAGTCAAGTTTAGTTTTTAATTCGCTTCCGCATTTGTAATTGTATTTTATAGAAGTTCTGTACAGCTGTATCTCCGGCTGTGTATATTTGCTTGTAATATCTCCAAATTTTGGTAAACTTTTGTATCATAAATTGAGTTTTAAAACAGCCGAAATTTGGGGGTGTTACAAATTGGTATCAGAGCAGTTTCGGTCTTGGTTAGACACTGGCATCTCCATACGCTAGTGTCGATGGGAGTAGAGTTTTATGTGACTAAGTGAGGCGTCTTATGTGTTGTATTTGCTTTAAGTGTTCAACATCGTTTTAGAGTTCAATGTTTGTCCAGTTCGAGGTCGACCCTTTGTTTTAAGGAGGGTGGAGTGTAATAACAGTAAAGTTTTGAAAACCGTTTTGTTTCACCGATCTCAAATTTCGAGGACGAATTTTCTTTTAAGGGGGGAAAAATGTAATACACCCGATTTTTAAGCATTTTATTATTATTATTTTTATGATTATAATTTTCGGTTAATTAATTATTTTCAAGTAATTATTATTAGTTTTCCAAAAAAGAAAAAAATATTAAACTAAAGTGAAGTTTCTAGATGTTCAATATGACAAAAACTAGAAAAAACAAGAAAACACATTTCACTTCCCACCATCTCGTTTTACTGCCTTTGTCTTTTCTCTTTCTCATTCATCACTTGTTTTAACCCTAACCTTAATATCCTTGTCAACCTAAAGCCAACTTTAATTATCATCTTCTTCGTACGTATACCATCATCTCTACGAGTTCAAATTTCTTTCTCTTTCAATTGTGTAAGTTTTTTTAGACTTCAATATTTAATTCGACTTTTTGATTTCAATTAGTTATTGTTAATTAGATCCTAATCTTCGTCTTACTGTTATATATAGTTATTGAAGTTTTGATTTGGTATTTCGTCAGCTGATTTCGAACGACCATTTGTTAGCGATTTGAGATCATTTTGTCGAGTTTGTCAGGTACCATTATTTCTACTACTCCCTAGATGATTATGATCATATATATGTCACCCTCAGTGTTTTGTGTGTATATGTGCTAATTGTTATAGAGGTGCAAAGTGTTAGATTGTTGTTTGCATGTGAACAAGTGATGTACGATATATATGTCGACAAGTTTTGTTACCTGGGAAAAGGGAGGTTTGATGGTTTGTTATTCGTAAGTAAAAGTTTGGTGGATTTGTAAGGGATTTCGCATTATCCGGAGACAAAGCGATGAGAATTAGCATTTTACTTTGAGTTCTATAGTAATTGAAAATTAGATACTTGCTTTTGAGTTTGTACGTGGTAAGTATTGTCCATGGATTCTTGGACTTGGTGATAAAGATGATTGAAAACTTCTGGCACTGTGTACGTATTTCGGATGGGCAAGTACATGTTTGATCTTTGTTTTCGCCTTGAGCGAAGAGTATTGAGATGATGAGATATAAATTTTTAAGATTGAGATTATGGTTTTGTATTACACTTGATTTGTCGTCCTTTGTACTTGGTATGGGGCCAAGAAGCTTAGAGTTTTACTCTAAGTGTTGAGCAGGGTTCTTTGGACCTTTAACAGTATTATATTGAGATATTAGTTAGAATTATGTTACTAAGAAAGAGCCTAGAGTGGCAAAGAGAAAAGAAAGAGATTAAGTTTGATACTGAGAATTGAGATAGAAGTATTGTCTTGCGGTTTAACCGCCAGTTCCCTTGCCCTATTATTGAGACCTAGGATTGACGACGATAGTGTGGCACTGAGAAGAGATTGAATTGAGTTTTGAGAAGGTGTTCAGGTAACGAGAATTATGAGAATAAGGGTACTTTTATTATAAGGTTGTGATTTTTATATCGAGGAGATTAGAGTGGAGTAGGTTATGAGATTTAGCAGGTTAGTCCTGGGGGAGTGTTTTACACTTTCTATGTGTTTTCTTATGTGCCCCTGTATTATCCAAATATATAAAACCATGACTAATATTATTATTCAGTTTATATTATTCAGTAGAGTAGTGTTGCTCAGCGAAATGCTGACGTGTTTCCTTCGGGCTACCTTGTCATTGGGGTAGGTCCTTGTTTTGAGTTTTGCTTGCAGGTTTGAGTCAGGAGTACAGCTGAAGAGTCAAGTTTAGTTTTTAATTCGCTTCCGCATTTGTAATTGTATTTTATAGGAGTTTTGTACAGCTGTATCTTCGGCTTTGTATATTAGCTTGTCATAATCTGAGTTTTAAAACAGCCGAAGTTTGGTGGTGTTACACCCCACTAGAACACTTCTTGATCGAACGTAATTGAATCGGCGATTTATTTTCCTTATATTGTTGTAGGGCCTACACGGGCATATCTAACGATACGGTCAATTCCATCGAGACCAAACACACAACCCAATCCATTTTCCATTAAATTTCCCCGCGAGAGTCAATTCAACCATAGTCAAACTATTGAGAGGTGTAATCCTTAAACTCGCCTTAGAGAGGTCGAGTCTTCCACTTTAAGACCTCGTTCAATAGGCATGCCTGGTTCAGGAGGCATGGTGATCAATGGCGATCGCCATCCCGCGCTAGAACAAAATAGACATTATGTCACAAGCCAAAATGTGTTGCCTATTAGTAAAAAAACTGTTGCCCAGTAGTTTTGGCAACAAACATAAACTGTTGTAATTGCCTCTGTTGCCTTTTCCTAAGGCGACAATTTTCACACAAAGGCAACAACAAGGCTATGGCAACAGTTTTCTTTTGGCAACAGTTTTTAGTTGTTGGCACTTTTGGCAAAAGGCAACAACATATTGTCTATCGTATTTGTTGCTAACAAAATAGAGACTCACAATTGCACATTGTTGCGTGCCATACGATAGCCAATGTGGGATTCGAATCCACGTCTCTCGCACAATAGTGCGATGCTCTACCATTGAGATAATAGGCTTCAATCATACGATTAAACTCTAATCATAATTAGATATCCTCATGAACAACAAACAATATTTTAATCTAAACTATGTAACAATTTTTGTAAAATATCCGCACTCCGATATACGCCATTAATCATAAGGCCATTACCTAGTGCATCCACTGTCCCAAACAAGAAAGGCCATTACTATTCATCTATATCTAACCACTAAGAACATGAACAAGCTAATCTATCTTTAAACATCTTAGAAATAGTTCGCCAACTTTACCTGCGATGGTTGTCAGTGGAGGTTCATCTAGTAAAAGGCTTAATCCTTCCTCATGACTACATGATTTCAAGCTTCGATAATCACTTCTCCTCCTTTTTCCTGAACAACCAAAATCGTACACAAACTTAACCGGGTTATATTCTGTTCAATTTCACAAAACACTCCAGTTTGAGTGAGGAGTCAGATATACCTTGGCTTGCTCCAATATAGATAGGATAAGTAGTAACAAATGGGAACCTGGTACAATTTCAAAACATTTTGACGAGTAACGTCATTTGGAGACTTTGATCCATTTTTGAAAGTATCACAAAACCACAATGACAAAACATTAAGGACAAATTTAGCACAGATACTACAAGAAACCAGGGATTAAGAACTGAATAAGAACAGTGTAGGGAAAGGGGAAGGGAACAATGTAGGGAACAAGGAAGGGAACAATAGAGGGAACATGGTAGAGAACAGTGACCAGAACACAGATACAAACTTCCTATATAGCTGATTGACTCAACTGTTAAACAAGTACTAAGATTGATTAAGACCGAGATAGACTCACTAAGACTCAAAGACTATTTCAATGACTTTAATGCCACACACATTTATACAATAAAAAGAAACAGCTTTTCTAATATCATGAATTGATCATAACTTACCATGTGTTACCAAGTAGTCAAAGTATTCATTCATCTAAAGCTCATCACTCCCAACTCTTTCCCAACAACTATTGATGCAATGCTCAACCCAAATCGACAACATAAGACTACTATCGAAAGCAAAGCTATATTCTTATATATAATAACAATTGGATCTACAGTTTCGAACTCCAACCCATCAATGCGCCCAGGTCAGCAGCAACACTATTCCAAGAAGAAATTAATTCCTAAAAAGCATAATAACGAAACTTATAAATTCAGTGACTTCATTCTATCACTTATATCACTCAATTTACAAAATGCATTATAATCACCCATCAATATTAACTAATTACACCAATTTGCACGAAATTTAGGGTTTATCAAGTGCAATTATAGTACGAAACACGGAAAAGAAATCAGACCTCGGATGTTGAGGAAAAACCACGGCCATCCAAACAATGCCAGATTGTTGATTTGGAGATTCGTAAGGGTGAGCTAGCAGCCTAAATCATAATCACTAAATTATACACAAACTTTACCAACTTATATTCTGCTAATCGAAAATTATAACGAATTTAATCAAAGTCTCCAATTGAGCGAGTAATTCAATCGAAAATTATAACGAATAGCAGACGTAATGTTAAGGGATTGAGGAGTTTGACATACCTTGGCTTGCTCCAATTAAGTTTTGCATCTGGTAAAACAACAATAAGGAGATGGGTGCTGCGATGTTGCATGGCGTGGTCGACGTCCTCCTGTCGTCGTCTCGTGGACGGCTAGAACATATCTGGCCGCGAACGAAAGAAACCTGCGAGCTTGATTGGACGGACGAACCAAGGAGCGGCGTGATCGGACCCTTTTCTCTTTCTGCTCTTTCTCTCTCTCCCTCCCTCTAATTCTTGATTGACGGTTGAGGATGAGAATTGGGAGAGTCAGTTTTTTGGTTTGTTGTTTTTTTAATGTGTGTATTTTTTTTAACTGATTTAAGTGTGTGTTTGTGTAGCCCGCTAATTTTTTTGTAAATCTTTATCAAAATTAAAATTACATGTACTTTAAAGTAATTTTATTTTATAATTATATTCTCATAAAAGATTATAATTATTATGTTACCAAAAAAAGAAAAACGATAATTTGTCGCCTATTTATTATTTAAATTTTGCAGTTGGTAGATTAAATCGAATACTATACCTTAACCGAATGGTTAATTTTTGTTCATCTTAATCATATTGAATTGAGATTGACTAATGGGGAAAAAGTAGTTAAAAGATAGTGCTAGTATGTCTGTCTCTTTTTTGTTATGTAGTGTGGCAAGTAGAGTAGACAATAACGTAGATTGGGCAGGGAGATATCATTTTGACCTATAACAGATGGAAACAACAATTCAAATTAGACTCGATACCCAAATTGTTTAAATTCATTAAATTTGACCCGATACTAATCCAATCCAAAATGGACCAGAACTAAAATAAGCAAACATGTATACATCACTCGGTTAAATCACGATTACAATATTGCATGAATCATCGCGGTATATATCACTTTCTAATTAAACTTTATGTACGGTATTTTAATGACCAAACTACACATCCAATATAGATTTGATCCAAATAACCAGATTTAAAATGATTGAGATTGACCCAATATTATGTAACGATTTAATTTGGATTGTAGCAAAAATTTACCTAAATCTCAATTTGACAATGAATCTAGCAAATTAAAATTGTTCCCACAATATATTGATTTAGCCCAAACTTGAAAGTGATCCGAAATAATGATCTGTATAAATTGGCCCGATAAGAATCTAATGACCTGACTTATATATTTAGGCAAGAACTTACTATATCTTGCCATAGTAATGTATTAAGCAACAGTTTTCTTATTTGTTGCCTTAGATAACTTTAGGCAACAATTTTGTTATTGTTGCACTGAGATTTAATTAGAAATTGACAAGCCTTCGTAACACCACAAAATCTGTTGCCACAGCCTACCAACGGCAACAGTTCTATTATTGATGTAATTTTTCTGTTGCCTATTCCCTATATTGTTGTAGTATATCTCGACGAGAGACACATAGATGCAAGCGGAATATACTTTGCTCTATTCTACGTGGATCGACTTGACTCTAATGTGAGTCATCTATAAAGTCTCTCAATAGTACGACTTTGAGAGAAACGACTTTCTAACCGTTCCAAGCGAAGTAAAACCCATCTCCACCCCACATGGGGTGATATCCCCAGTGGAATTAACCCGATCATTTCCCCAGTGGAATAATATCTACCTTGTGGATCCATCCACCTACCTTCGCGGATATTAGCCGCTACCCCCTCAGTGGAAAAGGCCGTTGTCGTGGGGCTGCCCGTCAGAACTACGTTGGGTTTTGATCCTCAAGTGGATTCCAAACCCACGACGAAAGGTACGTATGTAGCGCAACTTTGGTGTTCAAAGCCCCCAAGTCCGTACCCAAAAGACTCGGGAAATCTTTTGTAAATTCTTCTTCTAAACTCTTCCATGTGAATATATATGTGATTTTCTATTTCTACTTATTTACATGGATCTTAACATAACCACTACACCGAGACTCTTTAGAAGTAAATGATGTATTAGTAAGTGCTCGTCTCTATGACGGAAGGGGAGATAAGATCCAAATGTTCGCACCCCTTAACTAAGGCCCCGAACCCTTTTTCTCTGATTCGTAGACTAGTTTTCCAAATTGTGAATAAACAATAAAACGGAATTTTGCCTTTGGGCACATGGAGTCAGTTTTGGTTTTTAAAGGTTTTGCTTAAAATTCTTTCATTTGTTTTCGAACTTGTGCTTTTTAAACTTGTTTCGAAACCCTTCCTTGTCGGGGAAAAGACAGGGTGGCGACTCTGAATTTTCAACGATCAAACTTTGGTTAGTTCAATATAACCATCAAACACAAACCTTTTTTACGAGCCCCGCACCAACATATATATCACATCATCCACCACTCATTATGGTCGTAGCATCAATCTGATCTCCAACAATAAAAAAAAAAAAACATCTTTATTTTTTTTTTGAAAAGCAAGAAATATAATCTCTCCCCCACACTTAAATAATACGTTGTCCCTAATGTATGCTTATGTGTAAAGGTTTGAGTACAACACACAAAATAACTAAAAACAAAGCAAAATAAAGCTATAAAGAAAGAAAATTGAAGATGAAAAGTGCTTGGGTTGCCTCCCAAGTACGCATTTGTTTAACGTCTTTAGCCCGACAAAATTGTGCTTGAGTTGCTCAAATTGTACTTCCTCCATCATTGCGGCAAGCTCATGCTCATAGTAAGGCTTCAATCGTTGACCATTCACCTTGAATATTTTTCTTGTATCCAAACTTTTAGTTTCAAAAGCACCGGAAGGTGAAATATCAACAATGACAAAAGGACCAAACCATCTAGAACAAAGTTTGCCAGGATGTAACTTCAATTTAGCATCAAAAAGTAAAAATTTCTGACCTTTTTGAAGGTTAGTCCAAACAATTCTTTTATCATGATAAGCTTTAGTTTTCTCTTTGTAAATTCGAGCATTTTCATATGATTCTAGTCTTAATTTCCCCAACTCTTGTAATTGGAGTTGTCTTTGTTTACCGGCTAAATCATAATCCATGTTGCATTGCTTAACAGCCCAATAAGATTTATGTTCAATTTCCACAGGCAAATGACAAGCTTTACCATACACAAGTCTATAAGGAGACATACCTAAAGGAGTTTTGAAAGCAGTTCTATAAGCCCAAAGAGCATCATCTAAGCGTATGCATATGCTCCAATCTTTCCTATTAGGATTTACTATATTCTCTAAAGTAGACTTAATCTCTGTATTAGACACTTCAGCTTGTCCATTAGTTTGGATATGATAAGCAGTAGAAACTCTATGGGTAACATGATATTTCTCAAGTAAAGACCAAGAGTTTTGTTGCAAAAATGGGTCCGTCTATCACTAATTATGGCCTTGGCCATTCCAAATCTACTAAAAATGTTAGATTTAACAAATTTCACAACAGTTTTAGCATCATCAAGTTTCGTTGCTTTAGCCTCAACCTATTTAGACACATAATCAATGGCAAGAAGAATATAGAGGTTTCCAAATGAGGAAGGAAATGGACCCATGAAATCAATATCCCAAATATCAAATACTTCACAAGCAAGAATTCCATGTTGAGGCATTTCATTCTGATTAGAAATGTTACCTGCTTTTTGGCATTGAGCACAAGACTTACAAAACATGTAGGCATCTCTGAACAATGTGGGCCAGTAGAATCCACAATCCAACACCTTGTGGGATGTTCTTTGCGGTCCAAAGTGGCCTGGCCACCACTTTCAAAACTATGACAGAATTGAAGAATTGAGGAGTACTCACTTTTGTTCACACATCTTCTAACAACCTGGTCAGAACAACATTTCCAAAGATAGGGGTCATCCCAAATATAATACTTAGCATCCGATTTAATCTTACTCTTTTGAGCTCTAGTCAAGTCATCTGGAAAACTCCTTGTCACAATATAGTTAACAATGTCAGCATACCAAGGAGGTTCAACAATCAAAGAATATGATTGCTCATCAGGAAAGAACTCGGAAACCGAGGGCCAATCATCTCTAGGGACGATCCTACTCAAATGATCTGCTACAAGATTCTCTATACCTTTATTATCCCTGATCTCTAAATCAAATTCTGGCCAAAGTAACATCCATCTCAAGAGTCTAGGTTTTGATTCTTTTTTCTTTAGCAAATACTTAAGAGCAGAGTGATCAGAATACACTATCACTTTAGTTCCTAGCAAATAAGATCTAAATTTCTCAAGTGCAAAGACAACAACATACATCTCTTTTTTAGTGACAATATAATTGCATTGTGCAGAATCAAGTGATTTAGATGTATAATGAATGACATAGGTCTCTTTGTTTTCTTTTTGACCTAACACTGCTCCAACAGCCTTATCACTAGCATCACACATTATTTCAAAAGGCAAAGACCAATTAGGTGGTCTCATGATAGGAGCATTAGTTAGTTTCTCTTTCAAAGCATCAAAAGCCATTTTACATGCATTGGTAAGTTCAAAAGAAGTATCTTTAGCAAGTAAAGCCGTCGATTTCTAGGAATTGAAATCATGATATTCAATTCCATTCCCAATTCCAAAAACTTGTTTGGGTACCCCTTGGAATTGAATTCATGTAACCCATCTCTCTCAAACCTTAACCACCACGGCACCACCACCTCTCATCCACCGTCACCAAAGAGCCGCCGCAACCCTATCGCCCACCGGCACCAACGCCACCATCTTAAGAGACACCATTGATCTGCGTTTTTAAAGCTATCTCTCTCCTCCTTCTGTGTTGGTGGACGAAACGTGATGAAAAGGAGTAGATGATTTACCCACCGCTTCCGCCACCACTACAACCGACGTACTTACCGCTGTCGATTCCACCAGCAGCATCAGCGCCGACGAGGGCAGTTTTATTATCCGTCGTACCACCGGAAGTGAGCGAGTCGTGTTTAAGAAGGTTTTGCTCGCAGAATATTTGAACGCAGGCAATTTACTCACCTGCTGGCGGAATCGACAGCGGTAAGTACGTCGGTTGTGGTGGTGGCGGAAGCTGTGGTGGTTGCGGTGGGTAAATCATGTCCGGGAGATGTGGAGGGCAGTAACCACCAAGGTGAAGAGTATAGAGAAATTAAGAAAAGCACATAGTTGTTGCTGGCGCCGGGAGCTGCTCGCCGGCGACGATGGAATCAGATGGCTAGCGGTGGAGGTGGCGATGGCAGCCGTGGAGGATTGTGGCGGCCGAAGTAAGTCAGAGACTAAAGAGGTTGGGAGGAGAGAATGAATAGAGAGACAAATAAAAATTGAAATGACACCTATTTTGATGGGAATTGAAAATCAAAAATTTTACACATAGTTGGAATTGGATGGGAATTGAACCAATTCCAATTCCAAATTCCACAAGTTTCCAAACACTACAATAATTTCAATTCTAGGAATTGAATTCCAATCCCTAGTTCCCAAACATAGCATAAGAACATTTCCTGGACAATCTCATCAACAGAGTCAGTAACTTCAAGAAAATTAACATCCTGTATATTACTTGGACAATACATTGCATCATAGATGTTAAACGTAATTATGTCTCCATCAAATTCCATGGTAAGGTTACCTTCATGCACATCTATCTTGGTTCGAGAAGTTTAAGGAAAGGTCTTCCTAACAACAAAGGTACATTCGATTGGTCGTAGCTATCACTCATGTCTAAAACATAAAAATCTGCTGGAAATATTAAGTCATTGACTTTTACAAGAACATCTTCCAACACTCCTAGGGGGTGTACAATAGACCTATCAGCAAGTTGTATGACAACACTAGTTCTAGAAACTTTACCCATGTTCAAGGATTCAAAGATAGATTTTGGCATGACATTGATTGAACCACCTAAATCCAACATGCAGCGTTCGAATTTAGAATTACCAATAGTGCAAGGAATATCAAACATACCTGGATATTTGCATTTAGGAGGGATCTTGTGTTGGAGAACTGCTGAAATGTTCTCCCCCACACTTACCTTTTCATGATTTTTGAACTGTCTGCTATTCGTACAAAATCCCTTAAAAAATTTAGCATACCTTGGAATCTGTTTAATTGCATCAAGGAAAGGTATATTGATCTTACTCTCCTAAAAGTTTCCAATATTTCCTCGTTAACTACTTTCTTTGATTTAGCAAGTCTAGAAGGAAAGGGTGGGACAACCTTAAGGACAGAATGGTTACGGTCTCCTATTTCATTGTTGGAATTTGCTAAATTCTTATTTTCAAGGGCAGGCTCATTTTCAGCTTCTATTACCAACTCTTTTTCTATTGTGTTATATATCTTGATCTTAGGATTCACTAATGGCTTCCCATTTCAAAGACTAACAGCTTGGGCATTCTCTTTAGGATTAGGAATAGATTTCAGAGGGTAATTTACCTGATATATGAGTTTCTATGTTACTCAAAGTTGAGTAGAGCACATTTGGCCTATTGAGTGTCAAATTGTTGCAAATGAGAGTCCGTTTTGTTTTGGTAAGATTGACTTTGAGAGTGAGTTTGACCAATTTGGTGAGTCAATTGTTTTACCATATCCTCAAGTGATTGATTTTGTTGAGATTGAGGGTGAACTCTTGGTTGTGGGACATTTTGGACAAAGGGTCAAGGATTGGCATTTTGTTGTAAAACTCTAGGAGGTCCATATCTGAAGTTTTGGTGATTTTTCCAACCTTCATTATAAGTAGATGAAAATGGGTCATATTTCCTTTGGTTATTATCAGAATAACCTCCTATGGCATTTACCGCTTCAGCACGCAGAGTTGGGCAAACATCAGTATTATGAGAAGCATCATGGCATATATCACAAACAACAGCATGCGAATTAGTTGAAAAATGTTTAGACATCAAAGTGGTTAAAGTAGCAATCTGTTGGGAATTTTCCAGCAATTGGTTAGTAATATCATTTAAATCAATCCCATTAACCCCTTTTATGTCATCTCTTGAGCTATATTGTATAGAATTTTTAAGCCATGTTGTCCATTAGGAGTTTAGCTTCTGTGGCAATTCTATTCATCAAAACCGCTCCACTAGCAGCATCAATCATTCCTTTATCCTTTTGCGACAGACCATCATAAAAGTATTGAATCAGAAGTTCATTACTAATTTGATGTTGTGGATATGAAGCACATAATCTATTAAATCTCTCCCTATACTCATATAATGACTCAACAGACCTTTGTTTGATTCCACAAATGTCCTTCCTAATAGCCCAAATTCGACTAGCTGGTAAAAACTTTTCAAGAAAAGCATTTTCTAAGAGTGGCCAAGACGTAATAGAACCAGCAGGCAAATAGTAAAGCCAACCTTTAGCAGCTTCTGCTAGAGAAAAAGGAAATGCATGTAATTTAACTTGATCTTGTTCTACCCCATCAACTTGCATAGTAGAACAAACAACAATAAACTCTTGCAAATGACGTTGAGTATTTTCTTTAGAACGACCAAAAAACTTAGGCAAAAGGTTAAGAAAACCTGAGTAAAGCTTTAGTGGCTTTTTCAAAGCTGGGAATACTATACTCAACGGTTATGTCCGTAAGGTAGGCGCAGACAATTCTTTCAGCGTCTTTTCAGCATCTCCTGCCATCTCCCTAGAAGACGAGGGCCTATGAGCAATAAATTTTCTTCGTAGCTCCCTTCTCAATTCTCTCAAAGACTACTCGATTTCTGGATTAAAATGTAGCTCAGCGTGATTTGAGGAACAATCAACACGCATACACCTGCAAAAATCAAGCAGCCAGAGAGAAAGTTTGATATTCGTATTGTTATAATAGAAGCAAACTGGTACATTTTTTGACAATTTGGAGAAACATTAATTGATCATCTTTGAAGTGAAAAGGAAAAACATTTTTTTTTAAATCAAATGTGTTTCGAGTACAATAAGGATAAGATCACCAATAGTAAATTTGGATTCTTTAAAAAGGGCAACATCTCGATCCAAACCCATTCATTTCACTTTCTTTCCAATCCAAAAATCTTTGTTTCATCTCTCATAGAAAAAAATTCTTAGCAACTTTTCTATTGGTATTATGGATTCATCAAACAACAACAACAACAACAACAACAACAACAACAACAACTCCAACAATACCAACAACAACAAGAAGGACGAAAACAACAACAAGAAAAAGGAAGAAGAACATAAGTTCACTTTCGAAGAAGATCTTGAAGCTATTTCAAGATTGTTGTTCTTATTGGTTGGGATACTAATGGCCGTGTTGGCATGGGTGGTAGTGCTTTTAACTAGAGTTAAGACTAACTAATGTAGATGGAAATGAGTTATGAATTTCCATTAACATTAGAGGTTACATTTCGAAATAATGTAACCTAGAAATTAGCAAGTTGTAATCGTCTATCTTAACGGTGGAATTATAATTAATGAAAATCTAATTTCTAAGTTTTCATGCATTAAGTGTCTATCTAATATCTAAACTACTAAGTAAATTATATTATAAAAACTATTACTACAAATAAATTTAGGAAATGTTAAACAAGTAAATGAAAAAGACACGTTTAAAACAAAAGTAAGACAAATAAGTAAGTAAAGATACTACTAAGAACGTGTTAATTATAATTTTAAGAAATAAAATAACATAAAACTATATAATACAGCTTATCAAATTCAAAAACTATATATAATAATAAAACAAGTTAAACTTTGAACTCGATAAAATAAAAACAATCTCCCAGACAACGACGCCAAAATTTGGTGCGTGTCATTAGCGCAAACAAATTAGTATCCTACTCTTATCCTTAGTGAATTTATATGATGTAGTACATTGTAAGAAATGAGTCGATCCCACGAGTAAATGTCTAAATTAGAGAATTCTTAGTTTAACTATTATATGTAATTTTTATTTAATATATCGTATGTATACACCTTATAAAAATGGCTAAGCCAATGTGATTGTTCATTGGAACACTGTCACAATTGACGGCTGTGATGTTGCCTTGGTTCGGGCTCCAATCTCGTTCGTTGATGTGCAGGGCCCCCGATACCGTTCATCTTGGGTTTCTATTGATCACAGTCGTCCATCGCAAAAAGCTATGTTGCCATCCTCTCTATCACTCACTCTCTTCTCGATCTATCCTCCTATCTCACCCCGATCATACTCTCTGCCATAACATTTTCTTGCTCTCTCTCCTCCATTGATGTTCCTCTCTCCTCAAACGTTTCCTTCTTCTTTCTCCTCTTTTGAAGATCCTCACTCCGGTAAGTGTGTTGATGAGTTAACAGTGACTTTAGGGTCTAACGTTTTGTTTTTTTGTCACTTCAGGGTGTAACGTTTTTTTTTTTGTTTAGTTAAGGACCTGACGTTAGTGGGACGTTAAATATCGCTGACGTGGCATGGATCATTTAATGTAGAGTGTTGGAAATTGGGACCTGCTACAACAATGATGATATGACGGTTAATTTTCTCACTGAAGAACACTTCCCCAACCCACATTATTGAAAGAGAAAAAAAAACTCCCCTCTTTTTCTCTAGTATTTTCATCCCTAACTCACTCCAAACGCACTGTTCACCCCATTGGAAGCGGCACAACTCAAATTCCATATTTTCTTCGCCATTCAATATAGGTAAGAACTGTACAACTGTAAATCCATGTTCCTTTTTGCCTTATTTTTGTATGAGCATGGTGTTTTTTGGGCAAAACTTGGTCGTTTTTGACAAATATGGATGCATGTTTTTTTTTTTATTAAGTTACTTATTTGTTTAGAATGATCTAAATTCGGTAGTATGTTGTGGGTGTTGTTTCAGATTGTTGAGATTTGACTTTTGTGTTTTTTTTTCCCATGTATTCATTAATTGAATTATGGTATTTTGGACTCAATTTTTTTGCTTTTTCCTCTGTTTTGGGATGTATTTGTGAGTGTTTTGGAGTAGAAAGTCGAAGTTTTTCGTTGATATTATTGTTTTGAGAGTAAATTGAATAGTTTCGGTTAGGGTTTTTCTAGGGTTTGGTATTATTTTGAATGAAATTTGGTGCATCGAACTAGGGCCATTTTAATTTAAGCAACTAAGACTACAAAAGCAGACATAAACAAGCAACTTGGGCTATTACGTACATTTTTTGTGTTACTTTAAGTAATTGAGGAGGCAGTGGCTACAATATAGTATATTACGAGTACTATCTAGGCAGGGTTAAGGCTTGTTTTGGCTTTAGTGTAATGTATTTTCAATGTAATTAGGTAGGCAGTGGCTAGGAATTCATTGTTTTCAATTTATTTGTTTCTATTTTCATTTGTTGTTTGGTTTATGTATAGATTATGATATGATTGGGAATCCTACCATTGTTGTTCATCATGGTGGGTTTTGGCAAGTGGAACCAACATTGAAATATGTTGGTGGACTAACAACGACCTATGATCTTCTACCGGGTGATATTGACGCTACTTTTATTAGGTCTTTGGTTGCTTTGATTGGTCATGGAGATGTGGTCAAAATGCACTACGTTGATCCGAGATTTGATTTGGAGAAAGGGTGTAGGTTTCTCTTTGATGATGCTAGCTTTGAACCTGTCCTAAAGTTTTTGGATCTTGGATATGTCATACATATCTACTGTGAGCATGAGTCCGACCCTGACTATATTAATTTGGATGGTGATGATCATGGGAGAATGTCATTCACAAATTTGCTTGCAATGGCTAGTAGTAGCAATGTTGCTAACACACCAGGTAGTAATGCTCATGATATTGACTATGATCAAGAGGGGACAGATAATGCTGACGATATTGACTATCATCAAGAGGGGACAGATAATGATGATGATGAACTAATTGATGCTAGACTGGAGAACAAAAAAGCATTTGATGAGGAGTCGCAAAGGCTTGAAAGGGAGTTGAAGAGAGATGGAATTGATAACGATACGGACTATGAGGGATTATCCGATCTAGATGACGTTGAGTCTAGTGAGGAGGATGAGTATGGATATATTGCTCCTCCGTTGCAGAGGAACAAGAGAAAGAGGGAAATATTATATAGGGATAATATAAGGCCGGAAGAAACTGTTTTCAGCCTTAATCAAGTATTTGACAACTCAAAACAGTTTAAAAAGGCGTTGAAGGATTATTGTGTCTCTAATGGTGTTTGTATTGTCTACAAGAAGAATGATAAGGACAAAGTAGGTGTCAATTGTAAGGTTGAGGGTTGTGAGTGGAGGATATGGGCTTCCACTGATACAAAGTCTTAAGTTTTTTACAATTAAAACATTTGTTGGGGAGCATTCACATGGGAGGCAGAGAGTTGTCAGGCAGTTTACCTACAAGTGGGTAGCTAAGAAGTATGCAGCAAAGTTTAAAATAAATCCATGTATGAAGCTGCATGAGCTAATGGACTCTATCGAGCGTGAGTTGGGCGCTGATGTGTCAATGTCTTTGGTTCGTAGAGCAAAAAAGGCTGCCATTGATCTTGTTGTTGGTGAATATGAAGAGCAATATGGCTTGCTCTATGAATATGCAGCTGAGATAAAGAAAGCCAATCCTAGGAACAATGTGAAATTCAAATTGGATAACTCTATTTTCCAGAGAATGTATATTGGATTTGATGCTCTTCTTCAGGGTTTCAAGGCTGGTTGTAGGCCTTTTCTTTCAATTGATGGATGCTTTTTGAAAGGACCCTATGGTGGCGAGTTGCTAGCTGCTGTAGGCAGAGACTGGAACAATCAAATGTATCCTATAGCATGGGCTGTCGTTGAAGCAGAAAATGAGGATAGTTGGTGCTGGTTTCTAGGGTTGTTAGCCGAAGATTTGGGCACCATTGATGGTGCTGGCTATGTGTTGATGAGTGATCAACAAAAAGGATTGTTAAAAGCTGTTGACATTGTATTTCCAACCTCGGAAAAGCGGTGTTGTGCTAGGCATGTATACATGAACTTTCGGGGTGTATTTGGAGGAAATAGAGATTATAGGCAGTGGCGGATTTAGGGGGGGTGCACGGGGGGCACGTGCCCCCCAATTCTCTCTTAGATAGTTTACTACATATAGTATTTTGTGTCCTAATCTACCAGGTAAATTCTATAGATGAGTGGAAATCTAATTGGATTTTACACAGGCTGCCCAAGTTCGAGCCTTGGTAGGTGTTTTTTTTGCTCTTTTTAAAATTCTTTTATGCAAAAGTGATTACCACTAGTAAGGTTTGAACTCTAGACATTGCACATAATACAATGCCTACTAGACCAACTAATCTAGTTGAATTCTTTGATAAATATAAGATAATTATAAATTTTATTTATTTTCATACTGCATTATTAATAGTTTTGATTTTGCTTTTTTGTGAAAAGGATTCCCGATTACACGTATGTTGGTAAACAAATAAAGCCAATTTTCTTTTTAATTTCCCGTTATTTACGTTTGTAAAACTCGCGTTTTAGTTCATAATTTTGTGCCCCCCAATTCTTATAATCCTAGCTTCGCCACTGATTATAGGAGACTGTTTTGGAAAGCTGCAAAATCAACAACAGAGGCACAGTTTCACGCTGTTTTGGATGAATTGAAAGTCTTAAATCCTGTAGCAGTTGATGATCTACTCGACAGAAACCCAAGGAAGTGGTGTAGAGCCTACTACACATCAGTCTCAACCTGTGATAACGTTGATAACAACATGCGTGAGGTATTTAATGCCTACATACTCAAGTGTAGACACAAGCCCATAATTTCAATGCTAGAAGACATAAGGGATGCCCTAATGGAGAGACTAGAAGATAAAAGGGACTTCTTACAGAACAAAAACGTGAATGTTTGTCCTAGAATTCAGAAACAACTTGAAAAGGCAAAACTTGATGCAAGGGGATGGTCTGTAAAAGCGAATGGGAATCGGTGTTACGGTGTTAGGGAGGGTATGTCTCAGGATAGGTATGTAGTGAACACCTTAAAAAGGACATGCACTTGCAATTCATGGCAATTGAGTGGCATTCCTTGTAACCATGTTGTGGCTGCTATTTGGCATCAAAAGGAGGATCCTGAGGAGTATTTATCTGAATATTACATGAAATTCTTCTACCTAAAAGCATATCAGTGGACTTTGGATCCTTTGAGTGGTCCAAAAGAGTGGGAGAGGTCTTCAATGCCCCCTATACAAGCACCGACTCTGAAAAAGGTCAAGGCAAGTAGACCCAAAACTGCAAGGATGAAATCGGTTGGTGAGGAAACCACCAAATCCTCGAGGCAAGGACAATTGCAGACATGTTTCTATTGTGGTCAGAGTGGCCACAACAAGAAAAAGTGTAAACTAGATGAAGAGAGCAAGGCTAGAGTATGTGAGGAGAAAGAAAAAGCAAAAGCCTTAAGGAAGAGCAAGTGGGAGGCATCGCAAAAAAGGGCTCAAGCTAGGAAGATCCAGAAACTAGTCCATAAAGAGCAAGAACTGAAGGAGTTGTATGAAGCTGCAGCACCGACATCTACAAGGCCTCAAAAGGCGGCACCCACATCTACAAGGCCTCAAAAGGCGGCACCCCCATCTACAATACCTCAAAATGCTACACCGTTGCATAAAAGCGGTTTTGGACAGTTGACTTACTCTAATGGTTTCAGTAGGCCTGCTACGGTAAGTCACGACAAAATTTAGCTTCTGTTTCAGTTAATTTGAGCCATATATAGCATTGGTTTTGATATATCAAATGTAACAGATGGCAAACTGTCAAAGAGAACAATCACCAGTGAGGAATGTGGCTGTGTACTCTGACTTTGAAGGGTCACAGACTTTGCGATCAGTGACCACTATGCATGACAGGCCAGCAATGCCTTTTTCTCAATCAAGCTCATCATCAACTCTATCTATCCTAGACCCGAAAGGCAGGCCATGTATCAGTAGCCAGACCTTACAAGTAAACCATTCATTACATCATTATCTATTTTTGTTTGCGTGAAATTCATTACTTTTGGTAGTTGAAATGGCTGTGTTGCTCTGCATCTGAAATGTTTTCTTTTTATTGCTCTGACGATCCATAAGGACCAATCCCAAAACAAAGCTTTCGCATTAAGCAGAAGCAAAGACAAGTCCTCTTTGGCTTATGATTTCAATATATGAAATTAGGTAAATACAGTATGTACCTACTCTGCACTTGTTTGTCGATTTCCTGTTTTTAATGTCTTTCAACAGTAACGGCTAGATTAAAACAACTTCTCATCGATTTGTCTATATTCATGCTTGCTTTCAGGTTGTGATGATCATTCATCAGGTCACGGTGCTGTCCGTTTGAATTTACTGAGCTAATAGTTGTTTTTTGATCAAATTCGGCTCAGTGGCTACAATCGAGACTGACTTTTTTGGGTGGCATGATCAGTAGGCGATTAATTAGCACTGTACTTGGGACTATACTAAGGACTATAATCATATTAGTATATGTTCGTTCTGAACCTGTTTGTACAGCTGTAGGATGTGTATGTTATTAGAGCACTCTTGAGTAGCTGAATTTTTTTTTTTGGACAGGAAATGGTTCCACTGGTGCATATTCCCTCCATTAATGTCGTCGTTTTGTTTGGGCAATGAATGGAATGAAAGGTATGGCAAACATCAGCAGGAATCAAAACTGGGAACAATCAAAACGTTGGTCCCTGATTTCTGCCAAGTCAGCAACTGTCTAACGGCAGGACTAACGTGAGGTCCTTAACTAAACAAAAAAAAACGTTGGACCCTGAACCGACAAAAAACCAAAACGTTAGGCCCTGAACTCATAGTTAACTCGTGTGTTGATCCTCCAGGTAACGTTTTCAATTCTTTCCCTGATTTTATGATTGTTGGTTTGTTTGATTTTGTTTTCATAATTGTTTTTTTGGGGTGGTTTTCGATCATTGTTTGTTTGACTTTGTTCTTGATCATTGTTTCCGAATAGTTTTTATTGTATGATTGTTGGTTTGTTTGATTTTGATTGTGATTTGCTCATTTTCAGATATTACTTGTTCGAATTTCGATTGCTCATTTCCCCGAATTTCGTTTGTAGCAGCAACAGCAGCGGCGCCCTCACTCGCCGGAAAACGGCCTCTTTCCGACTACGGTATTTTTCCCCTTTCTCCTCTTCTTTTTATTTTTCTCCCAATTTAATTTTTACAAAACTAGGTTTTTTTTTTAGTTATTTAGGCTCAATCATAACAAAAGATTGGATTTTTCATTTTAATTAAATTAACCTCTTTGATTTCACCTTCTTCGTCAAAATTTGATTGTTTAGCATTGCTTATTGGTGACGTTTTATGTTGTTTATTGGTGACGTCTTATGTTGCTTATTGGTGACGTTTTATGTTGTTTTGTTTCGCATCTTGTTCATTGTTCCCAGTGTTTTAAGGTAATCACCACTTTCTCCAACCCATCTATTCTGTTCAATTTATAGGGTTTAAATTAGGAAAATTTGCCACATAGCACCTTTTATGTTTCCGAATTTAACAGCTAGCACCTTTTATGTCCAATTCGACCACATGACACCTTTAAGTTACTCTTTTTTAATACATCACACCAATTTGCTAATTTTCGGCCAAATCTTGATTGACCCCGGCGTTGACCGAGTGTGCCGGTCACGTGAGCTCTCTTTCCCTCTTTTCTTTTCATTTGCCCCCAATTCTAACCCGACACCCTTCTCCTCACTTCATTTCTTCTGTTCATCTTTCTTTTCTCCTTCTTTCTCCCTCTTCCTCTCTTCATCTTGATGGCTAGAAAGAAAACAAGTGTTCTAGTCTTCCCCTTCCCCTTTTCCTGAGCTGCTTTCATTTCACTTAGCTTCATCTTCAATTCATCGACTTCGTTTGACTGCGGCATAACAATGTACTCTTCTATTCGGTCTTTTTCATCACGTAGAGAATTGATGACATCTCTTTGGCAATCGGTGCTCACCTTATCATACCAATCAAAAAAATCACACATACCCCTTTTCTTCACATGGTCGTAGAAAAGGCATCTCCAAAACCGCCACCCCGGATTTGCCCTCGTCGTAGCAGTTTGGAGCAACGCAGCCCTACCACAATGACAATTAGGCCAAGTATTTGTCATTGGACCTGATTCAAGACAAACCCAAACCCTAATTTAAAAATCCCCAATTTAATTGAAATTAATGAAAAACCCAGAAATTTCGATTACAATGAATGAAAGTAAAGCCCAACAAAGAACTTACCTGATTGTTACCTGATTGAAGTCGAAAGAGAAGAAACAAGGACAAAAGAAGAGAAGAACAAGGAGAAAGAAGGAGAACAGAAGAGAAGAAGAGAAGAAATGAAGTGAGGAGAAGGGTGTCGGGTTAGAATTGGGGGAAAATGAAAAGAAAAGAGGGAGAGACAGCTCACGTGACCGGCACACTCGGTCAACACCGGGGTCAATCAAGATTTGGTCGGAAATTAACAAATTGGTGTGATGTATTAAAAAAGAGTAACTTAAAGGTGTCATGTGGTTAAATTCGGAAACATAAAATGTGCTATGTGGCAAATTTTCCTTTAAATTTTTCAAAATTGAGTATATGGGTTTAAATTGAGGTTGAATTATGATTTTATGTTCATCATTTAGTCGGATTTTAGTCTAACTTTTTGGGCTTTGCATATTTTTGTTCGTTTTTTAGGCCTACAGGGCGGACCGATGCTCATTGCTGGATATGTTGGCTTGGCGAAGCCGTAGTTAATCGTACACAGGGTACCAAGGTTCGTTGTGTTTTTACACTTTCTTTCGTTTTTAATATCTAGGAAGTTTTGTTCTTGATGTTTTAGTTAAGAGTTCCTGCCCTTTTTTTTTTTTTAATTTATACGCAGTTTCTCAAGTTCACTGTTATCGGTTTGGTTTAATTTCTGAATTTTTTGTGTAAATTATGGAAAATTATGGGACTACGCTTTGTGGTGCGCTTGTATTTTCCTCGCTTGATCTAGCGCTTTCGCCTTGTCCGTTGTTTGTTGATTGATTGTTGCTGCTTATCTTTCTTTTCTTTAGCTCTTTTTACTGGTTTTGATGATTCGTCTTCGTTTTGGGGTTTTGGGGAGCTTGGCTTGGTGGTGGGACTGGTTTTATCTCCATCGTCTCACACTTTTGGTTTTGGAGTTTTGGGTTGATTGGTTATGAGAGTTAATCTTGATTGTTTGATGGTGGATTCTTAAAGTGGTGTTTTTTTTTAACTGATTGTGGTTTTGTTTGCTTCACCTCGCATCTTTGGGTTTGATGGGTTAATTGTGAAGCTTGTAGGTTCTGTGTCTTTAGTGATTTCTGGTCTTAGTTGCTTCATCTAGCGGCTTCTAGACCTGGGTTTGATTCCTTGCTGATTGGAGTTCATCTAAATTTTTACAGTGGTTGGTTCCTACAGTTGTGTTGTTTTTCGAATTTATGTTTTTAACTCGGCTTTGTGGTCGCGTCATTTGCGTTGTCCTGATCTCGTTGTTTGCCCTTCATGGGGTTGATTAATTGTTTTTAAGGGGGGTTTTACTGGTTTCTTTGGTGTTTGGTTTATGTCGGTGGGAGGGCAAATTTGATTTCGATTTGGTTTGCATAATGTGCTTATAATAATCAGGGTTCGTGCTTGGGCGGGGTTCCAGGGGATGGGTGGAAGTTTGTTAGCAGGGGTTGGATTTTGTGTTATTATCTATTGCTGCTTATCCATGAATTGCAAACTTGATTACGTCCATACCTGTGGTCGCGCCTTGTTATGTTGTGCACACTCTCTCATCTATTTTTTGGGTTTGCAGAAGGAGGGAATTGCACTGGAGGATGACAATTACGATGATGATGGAGGCGACAATGAAGGCGACGATGATGATAAGGAGTGTGCCCTTGGTAATTTCTCTCTTCATTTCCCCTTTCTTTTATGTGAGTTCTTTGCTTATGGCTAGACACAACGCTTATATGGAAATATTCAGTTTCATTGATATTTTGCTTGCCTTCTTGAGACAAGTATACATGTAGAAACTATGGATTTATTCAAGCAAAACGCTAACTTTCACCCGGGATCTAACCCTCTGTCATTCCAATTTCTGGCTTTCTCTGTCTTCCTCTTTCTCACTCTTGGTCATTCCGCTGAAAATTTACTTTCCAGTTGTCTTATATTCCAATAATTAGGTCAGTTCTTGTCTTTGTTGATCTGATGAGTGGGAACTTTGGTAAGTATCAATTCTGTATGCATGGAGAATAAGCTAATTTGGACTTAAGTGATGAATTAGATATGCTGATTGGTCGCTAGATCTTTCATATAGACTACATGTGTAATTAACTTTACTAATTATAATCAACTTTTCTGTGTGATTACCTCGAAGTTAAGCTTCTCTTCAGCTTTTTTTTAAATGAGAGTACTAATCTTTTGCGTAAATAATGTGCTAAGAATTTGTATGCAATAAATAACCATCAACCTAATGACCATCTACACCATTATATTTTGAATATTCGATCTTCCATTTCTATAATTGTTGGTTTTTTATTTTCTCCTCATTTTGATTCTGATTTCCAGTCTCCATTTCATTTTAAGGGTTTCGTATGCCCCCTTTTTTATTTTGTTTTTTTTATTCTTGATTTCATTTCTAGGGTTGTTGAGCCCTTCGCAATACAGGAATCTCTCCATTCATATTGTAAGTCCTTTTTCTTTATTTCAATTGATTCCTGAGTAAGAGGCTTATGGAATCGATCTTTGGCTGAGTTGTTGGTGAAATTTGTTGCCTTCAAAAGGTTTTTTTTGGGGGGTAGGGGGGTGGGCTCTTTACTGAATTAGGGGGTTTTATTGGGCCTAGTTTGGTATTGGCTGCCATATCAATTTTGAATTCTGGGCATTTTGTTGTTGATGTTACTAAAAATTCCATCTTTATGTTTGTTTGTCTTTTACTCTCAATGCGATTCTGGGCTTTGCATTGATTTTGATTGTTGTTTGTTTTTATGTTCTATTATTCCGATTCTCTGTGGATAATGTACTTTTTTGAGGAGTTGCTTTGTATATAAGTTTGTTGTGGATTGGTTGATTCAATTGCCTATTCAGGAGATGGAAGTTCTTTTAACGTGAAGAATTTTCTTGTTGTGGCATGGGCGTGGGTAGATTGTTTTAGTGATATTTCCAGACTTTAGGATGTAACTTTACATCCTCTGATGTATTTGGGCTAATATATCCCATGTAATTTGATTGATGATGCTTGTTTTTTGGTGCGTTGATGGTTACTTAAGTCGTTGATTACATAATTTTTTTGCTTTCTTTGTTCAAACATGGGGTGGAGGTATGCCTGATGTGGGCGCTCACTGCAGTACAATGATGTTTTGACCTTCTGTTTGTCCTATTTTTTCTTGGAATTGAAAGAGATGAAAGTGTTGGTACTTAGTTTTGTATTAGTTTCATGTTAATGCTAATTGTTACTACTTTGTTCGTTCTACCATATGTAGAAAGAGCTTATAACATCTGCGTCCTTTCTATTGCAGAACAAAGATGTGACTGATGCCATCCAGAAAGTTGCTGCAGCATACAACTGTAAAATTGTAGAAAGGGCCCTTAGTCACCAGCTTAAACAGTTCATGATTGATGGTAACAAGGTTGTGTTGTCTGTCGCAAGTCCTGAGATGAGAGTTGATGATGCTGAATTTGAAGAGAATGAAGTATATGCTATTGATATACTTGCAAGTAAAGCTGAAGGAAAGGTACTACCCTAATTTCTGTTTGGTCGACCAGTTTTCATAGTCAATCATCTTGGATTTGCATTAACAGTTTGTGTTTATGTATATAGCCTAGAATGTTGGATGAGGAGCAAACTACTATCTACAAAAGAGCAGTGACAAAAACTATCACTTCAAAATGAAGGCATCAAGGTTTATTTTCAGTGAAATTAACCAGAAATTCCCCATAATGCCATTTACAGCCAGGTATGCGATGTTTCTAGAAGATGTCTTATAAGCTTGTTTGTTTTGGAAACTTATTAAGTGTATAGTACTTTATGTCTGATAGGGCATTAGATGAGAAGCGTGCCAAGTTTGGTCTGGTGGAATGTGTCAGTCCGATCTTTTGCAGCCCTACCCTGTCATGTACGAGAAGCCTGGTAAGCTAGATTCTCTTCTGAACTGAATGATTATTACGGAGTACTTCTTTTGATTGTTTCGACTTTTGGAGTACAAGGTTACCTGGTATGGTTATTTCACAGCTGACCTACATATGCTTATTATGCAGGTGATTTCGTTGCTCATATAAAGTTCACTGTTCTGTTCATGCCAAATGGCTCAGATCGTATCACATCTCACCCTTTGCAAGAACTGCAGCCAACTAGGACAATAGATGACCCCGAAATCAAGGCATGGTTGGCTCTGGGCACTAAGACAAAGAAGAAAGGTGGAGGCAAAAAGAAGAAAGGTTAGTTGATCGATAAACTTTTCTTCATAGTTCAATTCCCATGATGACCGTGATTCAGGTGAATTTCCAATTTTCGCAGCTTTATTTTGGCAGTCATAGTAAGTTAGTTGTAGTTTGAGTTTCAATTAGGTTATGTTTGATAACACTTTTTTATATTGCTAACTTGGAATTGTAGTATAGATAAATCACCTTTTCGGGTGACTATTATGGAGTGCGTATGGTATGAATTGTTTCACGATATTTTCATTCCGCTGTGCTGTTTATTGGCAATTTGTTAAGCCTTAAGAAGTGAAGATTTGAACATGTGAACTGATTAGGAAAGGTAATCTAGGATAAGAACAGTTTCTTTTGTAGGTGCCCCATGGCTGCTTTCTGAGTTAGAGCTTATAGGATTACATAATTCATTAAGCTTAATTAATTATATGTGAATATCCTATAAATTTCTCTGAGCATAGTAAGTTTAAAGGCGAATTGTTTCTTAAGTATACTCGGGACTTGAAAATGTACCAGAAACTGATTCTTTTGTGTCATTTAATTTAATGCTGCAATAAGTTTTTGTTTTCTTTCTTTTCTCAGAGTTCAGCCATGTGTGCTTTCAATTTTGACAGGGTTTCTAGTTTTGTTAACTTAGGTTCATCGCAGCATCTTTTTTAATTGTTTTTATATGTAAACTAATTTTGGCAGATGATGAGGAAGAGTATGAGGAAGCCGGAGGACGTAGTCGGCTGCTAGGGTTTATGTTTGGAAATGTTGACGATTCAGGTGAACTTGAGGTTGATTACCTTGATGAGGTACTTTCTGCTTTTAACGGTTTGAATCACTCTTTCAAGTGTGTACGTTATGGAATGCTTGCAAATCCTCTGAAATCGTGGCAGTACCCTCATATGCTTAATTCTCGTTATGTATCGTTTTGATAGTTAAAGCTATACATTTTAAATTTAGATCTACAACAATAAATATCTAGAAGCAAAAGTTGAAGCAGAAAAAGAAAGGGGCTCAAAATAACCTATGTAGGGGTGCAAAGTGCTAACGACTTGAGACATAAGCTGAAGAGAAACGAGTTTAATTGGTCGTTTGACATTATGAAACTCATTTGGTATCGTATTGAAGAATTTAATTATTTGTGTGATATTATTAGTTTGATTTGTGGAATAGTTGTGGGTGTACATTAATCTGTGAATTATTGTTCATCTTCTTTGCCGGTTGTAATTTGTGAATTTTATGGCTGTTTTTTCTTGGCAATTGTATCACATGAGTTGCAACCTCGTCATTATGGAGCTCTTCATGTTTGCACTATCGAGTTGGTAATTCCTGTCTCTTTCTTTCCGATTTATGCTTCCTTTTGGTGTATCTTTCGATAATTAACATGGCTTTGCATTTGACGCAGTTGTTTGTATTTACTGTTTTGGCTTTCATTTGGGTTTGATTGATTGCACTTTCTTTCTTTTTTAATAGTTATAATGATAATAGAATATGTCTTTGATTTGGCTTTGTTAACTGGTGTGCATGCTCACCTTGGCTACAAATGAAATATCAAATTGGACCCCCCCAAAAACAACCTATCATGCATCATGGATCTTGACTACTATTGTGAGTGCTTGAATTTGGCTCTCAAAAAATTACCAATATGGAATTCCTAAGCTCTATGAATGTGTTGCGTTCTATGGGTTTATTGTCCGTTGTACATGCTCAATAAGGAATGCTCGCCAATTATGGCTTTCTAAATTGGGACCTGAGGCCACTGTGCTTGTTCCTTTTGTGTCGCATGAAATTTCTGTAGATGGAATTCATATGTTTTAGGAACCTTGTGGTTACATGCATGTAGGGATAAATCCAGGATTTCCTTTTGCTACTTTTTAACTTTTCTCCCACCAGTACCTATCTCAGAGCTTCTGATTTCTCAGTTTCTTGACTTGCATTGTATAGTTGCTATATGTAAGCATTCAGAAGCTACCATAAATGTGAGATTCTGGATTTGCTTGTGATCATGATCTACTGACCTGCTGTCTGTTTTGGGTTGTTCACTGACTGATTTGATCAGAATAAACACAAGGTTTGGAAAACAAACACTTACAATGTTAACATGCATAAATATATATGTAGGGGTTCATGAACAATGAGTAATATGTAGTGTCATTTGTCACATCTAAATGCCCTTGGCTTAACTTAGAAGATGCTATCCTGATTATGTTTATGCATTTACGTTTGAGAGCTTTTTGCTGTTGCTATCAGGGGTATGGGTTTTATGATTCCATTGCAAGGGTCGTCTCGCCACAAAAGTTGAATCTATGAGAAAGACGAGGTGTCTGGATTTGTTAACAGTCCAAATTTGCCGAGAGTTTCTGTCATTGGTTATTTAAACATTCAAGTGATTGTATTAACGATAAGAATTCGAATTCGTGGGGGTAATTTGGGTTGAGTGATATTCCTGGGGGTAATTTGTCTGTTCTATTTTTGTTTATTAGAAGTAAGAAAAATAAAAACACATGGAAATCTTTTAGATAAAATAAGTTCTTTTAGATTAAATAAGTTCAGATGCAAATGTATAAGGTGAAGAGAAACATACACTAATCCTAGAGATGGTGTTTGTCATCTCCGTGTCTTTGTAACAACAACACCCACTATTCCTTTCACTAGGGATCATTGAGTTATTTCCCTTCTTTTTTTGAAGCTTGAGCGCATGGAAATTGGTGTCACTTTCTTATGATCGTTCTTCTCTTGGCCGTTATAGCTTGAGTCTTCCTCGACGCACCAGATTTTAGCGTCACGCCTTGTGTCGACTTCTATCATATGATCTCTTTTATCAGAGTTGACCTCTGTCCCTTCTGGAGTTGTGGGAGAACGAATGAGGACTCAGAACAGAGCTATAAGCTCATAGGAACTATATGCAAAACTATTTGTTAACTATATCTAAAAGGCTATAAGCTCAATGCTTTCTATGTGCAATGTCGCACATACTTTTGGGTTCAAATCCTAGATAGCCTACATATAGTGTTTAAAAGAACACTTTATTTGAATGGTTAGGTGTCTTTTATAGAAAGGAGAAAAACCAAAAGTCTTTTGGCTGATCAATTTAGTTGGGATGATAATGAATCCTTATCAGTGTGGATTGACATTTAAGGTTGTGATGTAAATGAGGTTAAAGCCACTACTCAAGGATATGCTGCTCTGACCATCTATCTTTCATTAGTTTCATTGGATCTTCGCCAGAAATTAGCTTGGAGATGGTCGTACACTCGCTGCCTTCAGCATCCCGAAAGGTTCATACCTCGCCTCCTTTTCTTATATTATTCCTGATTACTGCCTTTTTTTTTATATCTAATTTTCATTCATAAACTGTTGAGAGCTCTGTGCAGGGTCATAGGTCACTGTGTTTGGCTTTAATCGGTTTCTTTTTTATCTCGAATTTGGTGATTCAGTTCATGTTTTAGGGTTTATATCAATCGTTTATTTTCTTAACTTAGTTGTTTTAGCAAATGAACTATTATTTTCTAATCCTCTTTCCTGCTTGCAGGTATCAGTGGACAACTTAGATCGTAGACGTCTACACATGCTGATAACTTCTGCATCTAGCATGCTGGCGTGGTTGATCTTACGTTCAACATGATTGGTCTCTACTTATTTGGCATGAGTGTAAGATACTTCTTTTTGATCTTGTACTTTCTTTTCAAAATGTATATGTAAATCTAAAAACTCAGGAAGAAGCTGGTAGGCCAGGACACTATTTTTGGCTGAACCAGGTAGCCGTATATTCCTACTGATTATAATAGTGTTCCAGTTTTTCATGTTAAAAGTAGTTGATTCAGAATACCCATGAGTGATTTTGCTATTAATAATTCATATATCTAAGCTATTCATCTTTAAGCTGTTATTTTGTCACCTCTTCTAGGTGTGGATCTGTTTACAAGTTGTTTTCTTATCCTCTGCCTTGCGGATTGATGACTTTTTACGTGTATGGATGTCAGATTAAATCCCAAAAGATCTCTCCCTTTTTAGATTTTTGGTTTGTGATCCATTCTGTCAATCTTTACCCATTGATTGTTGAGTGGAAAAAAGGAATAGATTATATGCTCTTTTTATTGATCTATCTCTTCCTAAATTTACGGGTGGGATTTGGTCCCGCTGTATCTAGATTTTTTACTGCAACCCTCATGTGTGTGATTTATGTAATAGACTTGGCATTCCTATTCCTCTTGACCAAGATGAGTGAATTAGCGACTTTGGTATTGTTTCAGCATCGCTGAAAATGCCCAAGTTCAGTATCTCACTTACTTTCATGTTGTAGTAGGCTGCTATATATATTTCCAGTCTATGTCATCATATTCTCTGTAGTTCTCAGGGCTAAGACACATGCTCCTTCCCCCCCCCCCCCCCCCCCCGGACAATAACAACAACAACAACAAAGTGTCTCAAAGGTCCCGCCTATGGGAGGTAATAGTGGGTCGGATGTATATGCAGTCTTACCCCTATGTTGAAAACACAGTGGGGCTATGAATTTGAACTATGAGGTGTCAATTAGAAGGTTGGTCGTCTACTCATTTCAGGGTCATGTTAGAAGTCATTGGAAACTCATCAACCCTACAAACCGGCTGGTATCGATCGTAGGGCTTTTTCTTATGAGGGTTCCATGTGGAGGAACCTTTGCATACTATTTTTGAGCTATGGCGCATGCTTGTACCTGTGTTGCTTGACATCATTGACATTGATTATGTGTCTCTACTTTTGGTTTGCCAGCTACGAAATATTTCTTCGTTATGTGGAGTTAATGTGCTAATGTGGGGGAAATATTCCATTGTGGCGGGCAGAGAGAGGGGGGGGGGGAGGAAGGGAGGAAGGTGGGGTTGGAAATAGGACGTCGATAGTGTCTAGAGGGAGGGAGGCCATATCATGGAAGTAATTTGTGATGAGCTTGCAGGAGTATATCGGCATGCCTTTTTTCTCAATCCATTTTGTTTACCAAGCATCTCAAATAACAAGATGTCCGTCAAGTATTCTGAAGTTGTCTCGTTATGCTATTAATGTAAGAAAAATATAGCACACTATCTTATCAATGGGGCTCCTGGTCTTGCACCATAAAACTGTGGAATTTTCATTGGGTTACTTCTGGCCTCCTTATAGAAATTAAGGCTTTTGAATTGGAAGTGTTCATGTGGATTCACAATGCAGAGGTGTTTTTGCTTGCGGAATAGTTCTAGGTTGCATATATATTCATCTGTAGGAAAGTTAAAGTTTGTGGCATTTGTTAGTCATGCTGAAAGCCATATAGTTAAGTATCTCCAGGTAAATCGCCACAAGGGATACTTATAGCATCGATTTACTATCTGAATTCTGCTAATGTTACGTCCTCTATGCTGTCTGCAGTTTTTGGGTATGAGCCACATTCGGTTTTGCCAATTGGAGTTGTCGCACTTCCTGATCTTACAGGATTTTTGCCTTTTTCTAAAATAAAGGTCCATGCCAGCACTGCTAAAAGTCCTCCTTAACCTTTATTTGCTGAAGCATGATGAAAGACCTAGTGCTTAGGTCTTCTATACTCCGTTCTTGAGGCATATATGCACATGGTTGGGTCTTTCTCCTGCAAAGAGGAAGAATTTTACGTCCCTTTTGTCATCAGGTCATAGTTGCATCATAGTGCCCGGTGGAGTGCAGGAGACTTTTCACATGGAGCATGGTTCTGAGGTATATTTGGTCTCTTTTATTTTTTAAAATACATATAATGGAATTGAGCAAAGTCGCTCACTTAACTATATGCGCTTCTTTTACCCTGAATTAGCATTCGCTTGATGGAATTTGAGTCATCAAAAAACAACCGACATGCATCCAACCCCCCCTTCCTCCCTGGCTCACTCTAGGTGGGAGCCCTTGAGGCATTTGGGTAATGTTGTGTGTATGTGATGAGAGTTTTGTGAATTCTGATCTCCCAAGTCAAGGAAACTCTATTTGTGTAATAACTAATAAGCTGACATTTTGGTCTGTTAGACCAGCTGTTGCCAAACGGATTGACACTTTGGCACGCAGTAATACTATATGTGTATGCTTAGCTTAATACTTTGAATACTCTTCGTTGGTTTTGCAGGTGGTATATCTTAGGAATAGGAAAGGATTTGTTCGTTTAGCGTTGCAGATGGGCTGCCCCGTTGTACCACTTTTTATCTTTGGCCAGGTACCATCCTGTAAATTGTGGCATTGAGTTCACATTTTATGTTCTCTGCTGGAAGTATCAACTATGGTGTCGGCTTTAGCCAAGTCACCTTTTAATTTTTACTTTGAATTGGATTATGTACAGTCACAAGACTACCAATGGTGGAAGCCAGGTGGGAAACTTTTCTTGCGAATTCCAGAGCTATAAGATTCACCCCAATAATCTGCTGGGGGTTTTTGGGTATGTTTTAAATCCAGATTATGTTATTTACTGTCTCTGGCCTGGTGAGATTTTTGCTGTGGTTTTAATCTTTTGCTTAGTAAAGTACAATACTTGATGTCGGTTTGGTGTTACGGAGTTTTTTTGTCGTGAGTACTCATAAACTGTGCCACATATAGTGCAAGAGGAATGGAAATATTTCTGTGTGGTACATGCATAAAAGCGGCACATATTCTGTTTGGAACAGATGAATTGATCAGGTGTTTTGATTGTACCACTTGCACTTTTTGATTTTTTGGGTTTCCTTGTTTTTGTCGGTCGTCGACCATTGTGGCAAATAGGCATTTTGCTGCTGGTGCTGTGTTCCTCTCTGTTGTTATTGTTAACCCTCTCGATGTGCTATGGTTTACTTTTGACTGTATTCATTTGGGTTTTGATTTGTGTATCTTTTTGTTAACCATGCTATCATTTGCGGAAGCTTTTAGGGTTTCGAATCCTAAGTAGCCTAGAGTTTGTAGAAGTATGTTAGACATCGCCAAATATGGTAAAATGTGGGGGAGCTTATTTTTAAGTTTGCTTAGATTAATTTCTTATTGGACTCTTCTTATAGGCTATTAGCTGCTCAACGGTAGAGCAATGTGCAAACTTGCACAATCTTGGGTTCGAATCCCAAATAGCCTAAATGCTTTATGTGCGCATATTGTTGTTGTTATGTTAAAAGGTAATACTACGATATGTTTTGGAGTTTTCTAGCTATATGGCCGACGTTTATGTATTCGAGCATATAAATCACGCATGGTGCCTCCATGATCACCAATTAATTACAAGCAAAGGGAACGAGGTATAACTAGGACAATTTTGGCCATGCAATGGCGACAATCACATATATATACGCTATCATCTTTATTTATGACCTCGCAAAAAGGAAAACGTCCACGTAATTTTGCCCATTGACGCCTCATGTTGGGGGACCGCGCGCCTAGCACGCGGGCCAACAACTAGTTTTTGGAAAATATATAAGCTATGAGTTAATAGCTATTTTAGGACTTGAACTTTCCATTGTTTTTGATTTTAGGACCTCTAACTTTTAACAAGTGAATTGAGGACCTCAAATCAATTTATAATTTTCCATCCAGTTTTCTGTTAGTGTGATTGGCAAAGCAAACCAATCATGAATTAGTTGCTCAATCTGGACCGTACATCACATTTTGATGATCAAATTTACGTTTCCTCTGTATTTTCTTTTTTAATTGCTTAATCTCCTACCCCACTGCTCCCCCCCCCCTCTCTCTCTCCCTCCCCCTTCCAATAGTCCCCTCCATCATTTTCACAGTCAAACTCCACCATGATCAGATTATCATAAAGTCATCAAACTCCACCAAATCTGTCGCCATATTCACCCACCTCCATCATTTTCACAGCCGCGCAATGCCAGGCACAACCACCTCGACCATGCTTTGCGGAACCTTCTCAGCGGTCGATCATTTCACGCATCACCAGCCGACTTCGGCCACTTCTGCTACCGTTGTCTCGCCCTAATTTTAGTCCTCAATCGGGTTTTTATTGATCCTTTGAGGCGCGACTTCGAATTCGGGTCGACTTTGGGTTGTCGAGGCAGCAAGATGGTCGTGATTGAGTAGTTGACCAGGCACAACCACCTCCAATTGGGTAACCTCTATTCTTCTATCCCTGCCTCAATTCCGCCTCGAAGTGACATACATTACCAAGTTTCGGCCTCCAATTCTTGGCAGATGGAACAAATCTCGGCTTATGCTCTTCAAAGAAAACCACCACCCCGGTGGTCGTGCTGGTGGCATGCGCATTATGGTGGTTGCGTGGGTGAATTTGGTGGCGGTTTGTGTTACACGGCAGTGGTTCAGTGGTTGGACAGCTAGCTAGTGAGAGGACGTAGTTCAATTTTCAAGAAAGACGTGGGTTTTTTGGGGGTGGGTTTTGGGATTTCAAGCAAAAGGACAAAAGAGTGCTTATGTATTTGCCATGTCAGCTAACAGTGTTAAAGGATTTAATGGAGTATTAGATTGAGGTCCTAATTTGACTTGTGAAAAGTTATACGTCCTAAAATCAAACAAAATGCAAAGTTTGGGTCCTAAATAACCTATTAACTCTATAAGCTATACTAGTATACACTATACAAGTTGTTTGGGGGGTATTTTATGAATTGGGTTAAGTAATCATCAAAGCGAAAATGCAAACTTACTAGTATAGTACTCCATTTATAATAGACAATCAAAATTACCATACTCAACTTTTTAAGTTACGTCTCGGCTAATTTTGTTAATAATTATAATTAAAAGAACACTTCATAACAAGCTAAGATCGATCACCGGCTGACAGTAGCAAATGAATAGGAGAAATCATTATTTACACCTTGTGTAACTAATGTAAGTTTACACAACCAATAATATTATAACATGTGGCATTTTTTTTAATATTAACAAAAGCTAAATGGAAATATGAGATTCAATATCTACAGTATCTAAACAAATATAGTGCACAATATATTCAAACGTTTAACACATTTTTTTCGTTTGTATGATTGTATCCATGGACAGTATCCACACTATTTTTTTTTTTTTGAGTTCACGTCAGTGACCCAAGTCACCTAAGACACCCTTGGTTGGGTCTTTTGACATAATTGGCCCTCTTTTATTTTTAATTTATTTTAAATTTTTAACTTTTTTTTTTTTACATCTATATCCTTGTTGAGTTTTTCTTTCGCTTATCTGGGGTGTGGTCTTGTCTTAGATCCTACCTCTATACTAGTTCACTACTCGCGCTACACCTGAAGTAATTTTATTTGTTAATTTTTCGGAAAAATAGTATAAAAGTGGTATAGATAATAAAGTTAATGTAATTGCAAATTAAAAATTGCGATAATTGGATTTGAAATCAATACTACATCAGTCCGAGTTTAAACATCTCATACCCAAAATACCCTTGTGTTGAGGAGAGTATACACACCAATCGGTTAATCAAAGATCCAAAAATATTATAGATCAAGTTAGATAAAGGTTTAACAAAAATTCTATGTATGTAATTTTTTCAAAACTTTGATTAAACGTTTAGTGTGCACTGCGTTTTCAATTTGGGGTGATTGAGTACAAAAAAATTTATTGTGCTTTTAAACTAAGATGTCACGTAGCATGAGAGATGGTCTAATAAAGCCGGTGAACGTGTTCATTGCTTAAAACACAACTTTTAATATTTAGTATAAGATAAGATATGGGTGGGCGGAAATAACCGACCCGCTTTATCTTTTATTAATTAGGGTCAGTTACGTGAATTAAGAATGCTAAATGGGGACCCGGCTCGTACCTGATTCTCTAATTTTGTGAGAAAAATTCGAAAGAACTCGAAATGAAAAATAAGAATAATACATCACTTGATTCACAATTTCACAACAACATATTGTTTAGGATAGGAATGAGAGTATAACATTTTTTTCTTTCATGTGTTGATGTGAGTGCCATAGATATATGTTTGTCGAATCATTAAGATTGTACATAGTGGCGGATCTATGTAGGGATGAGAGGCGTCCAAGGAACGAAATTATTAAAAAAAAATTACCAAAATTTATGAAAAATCCTAAAAGATAAGAGAGGGACACCGAAAAATATTGTTGGGATCGGATATGGAATTTATTTTGCACTGGATCCGCCACTGGTTTTACACTAGCTGCTAATAGTTGAAACAATAAATGAAATACGCTAAATTAAACTTAATTTAATTGGATTTGTATCTGAAATGGTAAACAATCGGCTAACTAGTAGATGAAACGTCGATAAATGAATTATACTTGGCAAAATTGAATAGATAGTTGATATACATGATAGTGAACTACTATCGAGTATTCCCTCCGTCCTAGTTCGAACACCCTGATTTACTGACTTGGACGTCCCACCTAAAACACCCCATTTATTTTGGAACACTGGTTCTCTCTCATACTTTTTGTTAAAATATCACATCTTCCCTCACATTATCTCTCATACTTTTATTAATTCTCGCATTCCCTCTCCTCATTTTCCGTAATATTCTCCCTGTAATATCCCGAAATTTCGAAGTATTTTATATTAATAATTAGATTTATTAATTAGATTATTGGAGTGCGAAAGATTTTAAATGTTGATTGTGAGTTGTTTTCAAAATGAGTTCGGAAATGATTTCAAAAAAAAAAAATTGAAATTTCTATTTTGAGTCTTATTCCTAAACCGGGTCAGACATAGCCAATGGACCAATATCAACCCAAATCGACATCATTGGCCCAAACACCAACTTATACCCCAACCCAACCCAAAAGGAAATCAGAAAAAAAAAAAAAGGAAAAAGGAAAAAAAAAAAAAAAGAAGGAAAAAAAAAAAAAAAAACCGGTCCCTCTCTCTCTCTTTCCACGCGCAAACACCCCCCCCTTTCTTCTCTATAAAAACAGGGGATCGACCCCCTGTTTCGTTTTCCTTCGCTCATCACCTTCGCCGCACGCACTCCAACCTTCGCCGCCGCCTTCTCTTCCTGCCCAGCTCGCCGTCAATCTGTACTTCCGACCGCTGCGCCACCATCTTTCTTCCTCGTTCAGTTTTGTGAGCCACGCTATCCTCCTCTTTTCCCCTGTTTTTCGTCTTCTTCAATTATCATCGTTTTCAATTCGTTTTCTTACTTCAAATCATGATTAATCCGTCCTAGTATATGTTATAAGTATTGGGTAATCGATTAGGGTTAGTTTTATGCATAAATATTTGATTTTGATGATGTTTTTGAGTTGATTTTCTTTAATTACGAATTGGGTGTAATTAGTGTAATTATTCGAATTAAGTTCAATTAGTTCGTGAATTATGACTCTAGCATGTTTATAATCTCTCACTTATGGGTATTGAATTTATCTTGAGATTTAATTAGGGTTTTGTTCATGATTGAAGAAATTGTAAATTGGGGGAAATTTTGGGTTAATTGTTTCTTAATTTGATTAATTAGCTCAAATTAATTAGGATGGTTAGTATTTCGACATTGTGATAATTTAGAGACTTATAATCTGATTTTCGAAATTTAATTGATTTAATTCGTTTTTATATATAATCGTGTAATTTAAGCATGTTTTTTTTTATATAATTAAAACATCATATAAATTGTTTTAATAAATCCTAAATAAATCATAATAATTAAAAGTTTGTTTTCATGAATTAGATTCTGTTTTAAAAGAAATTTTAAGCCTTGAGAATTTTCAAAACAAATTGAGTGTTAATTAAGTAATAGTAGCTAACTATGGAATTAGAATTGCAATTGTTGGTTAATTGTTGATTGTTGGATTAGAAATTTAAGAGGTCATGAGCATTGCATATAGAATAGGATTTACATAAGTATTAGATGAATGATTGGAAGAGATTAGTATTGATTTGGGATTTATTGATTGTATTATTGTAGACCTCGAGTTCGTAGACGAAGAATATTAGTGACCGTTGTGCTGTCGTGTCCTTGTGTGCATTGAAAAGGTAAGCTAGCATGCTCAACCTCTCTTAAACTTGTAGAAACCTTTCAAAACAATATGCTAAGTGTGTTTGGTGTGATGGATGAGAACTTAGTATCATGCTAGGTGGAGAACGATTCAGTTTCATTTATGATTATTACATTGTACTTGTGTGGTTTATTGCAATGAAAATATAAGTGGTTTTGTGTGTGATATTGGTTGTGAATGGCTCAAGAATGATTCAAATTGTGAATGTGAACTATGATGGTGATATGGAGATTGACGGAGTATGGTGGTATAATGATTGTGTCGGAGCCTCGGAGTTGCTCCTAATGATTGTGTCGGGGCCTCGGAGTTGCTCCTAATGTGTCGGAGCCTCGGAGTTGCTCCTAATTATTGTGACGGAATCGCATCGATTCCTAATTATAGCCCCATCGCATCGGTCTTTAAGAGGGTTTGGCTCTAGTACTGCTCTATTGGGTTAAAAATACTTAATAGGGGGTGTGCACACATAAGGTCTAGTAGTCTTTGGTTTGATATGATACAATGAGTTGACAAAATTGTGGAGTAATACGTTGGATTGGATTGGAAGTTCGGAGTGGATTCATTATTTAATTAAGCTTGGATCGATGATTGTGAATTTCGTGGAATTTGATCTCTTGTTGTTGAATTGAATTCATTTGGTTGATATGAATATGTGCTAAGTGCGTTTTCGAAAAATAAAATTAAAACGTTTTCAAATCCAGGTAAGGGTTTTGGTTTTCTACGAGTTGAGGTGTTAGCTTACTCAATTTCACTGACTTTTTCAACTGTGGTTTTTGTGTTTTAAATCCACCACAGGTCTGGAGTGTTTGATGCATTGCGGGGACGACGACTCACTAGATATTAGTTGAATCAAGTAAAGCTTAACTTTAAGCTATAGACCATTAATAATACTTAGACTATCTCGTATTTCATATTTCGAATTTTGGATTGTTGTAATTTAATTATTGGGTTGTAATAGATTATTTTAGACCATTAGACATTTATATTCTGGCTTTTGAAATCTCCTTGCATTCGGGTCCTTGACTTGAGTGCGGAGTGACACCTCTGAATTTCCTTATTTGTATTTTGGTTCGTGATAAAAACGTTTTTAAAAGGAAAGGAAATTTGGGGGTGTTACAGTTGGTATCAGAGCCAGGTTAGGTCAAAAAAAAAATGAATTGATAAGATTAGGAAATAAAATGAAAGAATAAACAAGACAAAATAATAATATAGAATTTAAAATGAACCAAGCCGTATGGGGGATGGGTTTGCTTATTTATGTGTGCTTAACTCCTCTTCACTTACTACTTGTATTAATTTTGCATGTGAGGTTATGTATGATTACTCTTGATTGAATTCAAATTATGGTGGTGGAGTTTTGATAAATAAATGCGATGATTTGAAAATTGGAATGATTGGAATGCAGTGAATGAGATTGATAGAATTTCAGAAGGTCAAAAGTTACCTTAATTGCTTGGAATGATATGGATCACGTTACGAAATTATGAATTTTACAAGCATGCTATGATATGTCTATGATTGGTTAATGTGCTGAACTAAGCTGGGAATGTCATAATCTCTTGTGATGATTGAAATAATTCACATTAGAAACTAGTGGAGGTTACAAATGTTAGGAATTTCAAGTTAATTCATTTATATGTTGATTATTGTATTCATAATTGCTTCTTTGGGGATAAATGCTAAGTTAATGTATACATTTTATAGGATGGTTCGTTTAATTAGGACACCAACCAAAGCTGAAATTAAAGCCGACAACCCATTGAGGCTTAGGATGGGACACGATGAAGAGATCGTGGCATACTGTCAAAGGGTAGCTAATCAATGTGACTATTATGGGCGAAAATATAAGGATGACTACTATTTCCACCCTCTTGCTCAGGCCAGATTTATTCTAAGGACTCTACCAAATAAAGCACCATGGGCGTATTTCAAGGGTAAATATAGAGATCTTATCAAGAAAGGAGCATTACCCAATGTAGAAAAGTATACCCATCAAGGTAGATGGTTGATCACTCCAGAGATTTTAGGTACAAGACTCTTAGAGGCACACAAGGAATGGCTAGAGGATGGAGAAGTAATTGACTCGACTATAGAGGAAGCATGATAAAACATAGATAGTGCCCTCCCACCCTACCCTTAGTAGCGGCAGTTAGTGACTAGCATAATAACTATAATAAAAATGCTCTATAGTAGCATCTTAGATTATTGTTTGGACATCGCTGCGTCGATGATTTATATGCTTTATTATGTATGGATGCTTTAAGCTTTAATATTAATGAAATTTATATGACTTTTTTTATTAATTACTTGAAATGTTATTTTGTGCTAATTGCATTATATATTGAACTATTAAGTAAAGTAGAAATGTAATCATAAATAACTCGTTAGTGTAGGTTATATGCACCCCATTCATCGCTACTATACAAGACGAATTAACAGAAACATGAACCAACAACAACAAAACGATGGATTTCACCAGTTTGCAGCTGCTGTGGTTCAATTGCTGCAAAACAATAACCAACCACCTGTGATTGACTGGGCTAAGAAGATATCCCAAAGGAAACCTGAGTTTTACTATGGGCGTGAGGATCCTACTGAACTTGAGAATTGGATAAGAGATATGGAGAAAATTTTCAACACCATTAACTGTCCAGCAAACCAAAAGGTAGATGGAGCTGTCTTCTACTTTAAAGGAGAAGCTGACATTTGGTGGTCAACCGCTGGAGCAGCCTTCCAAGCTCAACCAAACTTCAATTGGGATAGCCTTAAGGATGCCCTAAGACAGAGATTCTACCCCGAGCATGTTAGGCAAAAGAAACTCTCTGAATTCCTAGCACTGAAACAAAACCGGGGAAGTGTGAGTGATTACTATGCCAAATTCCTTGAACTTTCTCGTTTTGCAACCACTATTTTGCCAGATGATGCCTCAAAGATCACTAGATTCATTGAGGGACTTGACTACAGCCTCCAGGAAACCATGGTCATGATGACCTTTGCTGATGTGCATGAGGCTTATAGAAAAGCTGCTAGTGGGTGGAGAGTGCATGAGCTTAGGGAAGAAACCCGAAACAAGAGAAAGTTTGAACCCCAAACATCCAACCCAAATGAGACTGGCAAGAACCACAACCATGGGAATGACAAGAGGGGGAAACCAAATAACTTTGGAGGAAACCTTGGGTTCAACAGGAACTTTAATGGGAACAACTTCCAGAACCATGGCCGAGACAAGAAAGTTGAGCGCCATTTTTACTGTAGGAGATGCAATGGGGACCATCCTGGTACTGACTGCTTTGGGAAGACTATCAACTGTCTTAATTGTGGAAAGATGGGGCACAGAGCTTTTGAGTGTAGGTCTAAACCTCAAAATCAAATGGGAAATGGTTATGTGGGAAACAATAGAGGAAACCAAAACTTCAATCAGAACTCATACAATAACAATCCTCGTCCTACTTACCAAAACAACAACCAAAACTCCTACAACAATAACACTCGTCCCAACTACCAAGGCAACAATCAAAACCAGAACCAATTCAGGGGCAACTATAATGGGAACAATGCTAGATTCCAAGGTAACAACAACAATGCTCAAGCTGGTAATGGTAACAACAATGGAGCTGCTGTTAGGAATGCTAATGGGAACACTGCTGGGAATGCCAACACTAATGCTCAAGGAGGGAGCAACCAGCGCAATCCAGGCCAAATCTTTGTCATGAATAGAGCTCAGGCTGATACTGCGACCAATGTGGTGACCGGTACTTTCCTCGTCCATAATACTCCTGCTTTTGTCTTATTTGATTCTGGAGCCTCTTATTCTTTCATTTCATCTTCATTTGTTCATAAGTTGTGTCTTGAACCTAGTTCTCAAATTTCTACACCTATAGCTGTTCCATCTTGTAAAGTCGTTACATGTGATAAAATCTTTGAAGGGGTAGATGTAGAAATAATGGGAACCAAACTACCTGCAGACCTTATCCAATTCGACCTTCTAAATATAGATGTTATCCTAGGGATGGACTGGTTGGGTAGGTATAAGGCCAACATTGACTGTTTTGAACAAAAAGTTACTATGAAAGGACCCAAGGGGCAAAGAATTTCTTATAGAGGGGTAGTTCATAACCCAGCTATCAAAATTGTGTCTGCCATGTCCATCTTCACCAAAATTAGGAAGGGCCACCTAGCCTATCTCTGCTTTATCCAGGACACGAGTGTGGAAGAAAAAGGACTTGATGAAATTGCCGTGGTAAATGAGTTTCCAAATGTGTTTCCAGATGAAATACCAGGAATGCCTCCTAATAGAGAAGTAGAGTTTACAATTGACTTAGTGCCATGAACTGCACCAATCTCTAAAGCACCATATAGAATGGCACCAGCTGAGATGCAAGAATTGAAAGACCAGTTACAAGAGTTGATAGAGAAGGGATACATAAGACCTAGTGTGTCGCCATGGGGAGCTCCAGTTTTGTTTGTAAAGAAGAAAGATGGTGGGTTAAGGTTGTGTATTGACTATCGAGAGCTGAATAACGTGACCATTAAGAACAAGTACCCATTGCCGAGGATAGATGATTTGTTTGACCAGTTAAGAGGTGCTGACACTTTTTCTAAGATTGACTTGCGATCTGGGTATCATCAACTTAGGATTGCTGAACAAGATATCCCTAAAACTGCTTTTCGGACACGTTATGGTCATTATGAGTTCACTGTGATGCCTTTTGGATTGACTAATGCTCCTGCTGTGTTCATGGATGTGATGAATAGGATATTTAGAACTTACCTTGATCGTTTTGTCGTAGTTTTCATTGATGACATCTTGGTATATTCGAAGGGTAAGGAAGAACATGAGAAGCATCTTAGGCTAGTTTTACAAACTTTGAGGGATCACAAATTATATGCGAAACTGTCGAAGTGTGAGTTTTGGATTAATAAGGTAGCCTTCTTGGGACATGTCATTAGTAGTGAAGGAATTTCCGTGGATCCAGGAAAGATTGAAGCTGTGAAAGATTGGCCTACACCTAAATCAGTTACTGATATTAGGAGTTTCTTGGGTTTGGCTGGCTACTATAGGAAGTTTGTGAAGGATTTCTCGACCATTGCTAGACCCCTCACTAATTTAATGAAGAAGACTACAAAGTATGAGTGGGATGACCGTTGTGAGGAAGCATTTCAGAAATTGAAGGAATTGTTGACTACGGCACCTATTTTAACCTTACCGTCAGAATCTGAGGGCTTTGAGGTGTATAGTGATGCATCGAAAAAGGGTTTAGGTTGTGTGTTGATGTAGAAAGGGAAAGTTATTGCTTATGCGTCTAGACAACTAAAACCTCATGAAGAAAATTATCCCACCCATGACTTAGAATTAGCTGTTGTTGTGTTTGCATTGAAGATATGGAGACATTACTTATATGGCACGACTTGTAAAATCTTTACTGATCATGAAAGCCTTAAGTATATCTTCACACAGAAAGAACTGAACATGAGACAAAGGAGATGGTTAGAACTCATTAAGGATTATGATTTGGAGATTCAGTATCATGAAGGGAAAGCTAATGTTGTTGCAGATGCTTTGAGTAGGAAATCGAATCATACTTTGAACTCCATGTGGGTAATTCCTAATGAGTTATGCGTCGAGTTTCAGAAGATGAACCTAGAGGTGATGGAACATGGGGCTATGGAGAATCAATTGTTTAGTATGACTGCCACTTCTGACATATTTGATGAGATTCGTCAAGGACAACCTGGTGATGTCAAATTGGAAAGAATCAAGAAGAAGATTGAGAGTGGTTTGACCAATGAGTTTCAGATTTTCGGTGATGGTAGTATTAGATTCAAAGGTAGATGGTGTGTACCTCAGAAGTGTAGTGATGTGAAACAAAGATTGATGACTGAGGCACATAACACTCCATACTCAGTTCACCCTGGGGGTGATAAGTTGTACAAGGATTTGAAGAAGTTCTTTTGGTGGCCAAGGATGAAGAACGAGGTTGCAGAATTTGTTTCTAGGTGTCTTACTTGTCAGAAGGTAAAGTTTGAGCACAAAAGAATGGGAGGACTAGTGCAACCATTAGATGTACCTACTTGGAAATGGGATTCAATATCCATGGATTTCGTGACAGCATTGCCAGTTACAAAGAATGGTATGAATCAAATTTGGGTGGTTGTAGACAGACTGACTAAGACTGCTCGATTTATCCCTATGAAGGACACTTGGAACATGGAGCAAAGGGCGCATGCGTATATCAACAATGTTGTGAGATATCATGGGGTACCTAGTACGATTGCTTCTGATAGAGATCCCAATTACTTAGCTCATTTTTGGAAAGAATTTCAGAAGGCCTTGGGTACTAAATTGAACTTCAGCACTGCGTTTCACCCAACCACAGACGGTCAGACTGAGCGCACGATTCAGACCTTAGAGGATATGTTGAGAGCTTGTGCTATGGATTACCAAGGGTCGTGGATTGATAGATTGCCATTGATTGAATTATCCTACAACAATAGCTACCATGCAAGTATAGGGATGGCACCGTACGAAGCACTTTATGGTAGAAAATGTAGAACACCTTTGTGTTGGAGCGACATAAGTGAGACAGTGGTTCTAGGACCAGAGTTGATCGAAGATACAATGAACCAAGTTCGTTTGATACAGGAAAGAATGAAATCAGCACAAGATCGTCAGAAGTCATATGCAGATCAGAAACGGCGTCCAGTTGAATTCGAAATAGGAGAGAAAGCATTTTTGAAAGTTTCACCGACAAAAGGGGTTATGCGATTTGGTCAGAAAGGGAAACTAAGTCCTAAGTTCATTGGTCCTTATGATATTCTAGAGAAAATTGGAAAGGTGGCTTATAGATTAGATCTCCCTTCGGACCTTCATAGGGTTCATAATGTTTTCCATGTGTCACAACTCAAGAAATACATTTCACATCCTTCTCATGTTTTAGAACCTGAAACAGTCGAATTAGATCCATCTTTGACTTATGAGGAACATCCAATGAAAATCTTAGACACAAAAACTAGGAATACCCGTACCAAGGTCACCAAGTTGATCAAAGTGTTGTGGACTAACCATCAAACTGAAGAAGCTACATGGGAAGCTGAGGATGAAATGAAACAAAAATACCCTCACCTCTTTGATCAGGTATAACTAGAGTTACGAGGACGTAACTCCCTTTTAAGGGGGGAAGAATGTGATACTAACTTCGTTCTTTTACTTTGAGCATGCATTGCATTCATACATTTGCATTTGCATCACATGATTTGGTATGTGTTATGTGTTTGTTTAACGAGTTCACCTAATTACTTTGCGCTTCGAGGACGAAGCATTTTCTTAAGGGAGGAAGGATGTAATATCCCGAAATTTCGAAATATTTTATATTAATAATTAGATTTATTAATTAGATTATTGGAGTGCGAAAGATTTTAAATGTTGATTGTGAGTTGTTTTCAAAATGAGTTCGGAAATGATTTCAAAAAAAAAAAGTTGAAATTTCTATTTTGGGTCTTATTCCTAAACCGGGTCAGACATAGCCAATGGACCAATATCAACCCAAATCGACACCATTGGCCCAAACACCAACTTATACCCCAACCCAACCCAAAAGGAAATCAGAAAAAAAAAAAAAAGGAAAAAGGAAAAAAAAAAAAAAAAGAAAAGAAGGAAAAAAAAAAAAAAAAACCGACCCCTCTCTCTCTCTTTCCACGCGCAAACCCCCCCCCCCTTTCTTCTCTATAAAAACAGGGGATCGACCCCCTGTTTCGTTTTCCTTCGCTCATCACCTTCGCCGCACGCACTCCAACCTTCGCCGCCGCCTTCTCTTCCTGCCCAGCTCGCCGTCAATCTGTACTTCCGACCGCTGCGCCACCATCTTTCTTCCTCGTTCAGTTTTGTGAGCCACGCTATCCTCCTCTTTTCCCCTGTTTTTCGTCTTCTTCAATTATCATCGTTTTCAATTCGTTTTCTTACTTCAAATCATGATTAATCCGTCCTAGTATATGTTATAAGTATTGGGTAATCGATTAGGGTTAGTTTTATGCATAAATATTTGATTTTGATGATGTTTTTGAGTTGATTTTCTTTAATTACGAATTGGGTGTAATTAGTGTAATTATTCGAATTAAGTTCAATTAGTTCGTGAATTATGACTCTAGCATGTTTATAATCTCTCACTTATGGGTATTGAATTTATCTTGAGATTTAATTAGGGTTTTGTTCATGATTGAAGAAATTGTAAATTGGGGAAAATTTTGGGTTAATTGTTTCTTAATTTGATTAATTAGCTCAAATTAATTAGGATGGTTAGTATTTCGACATTGTGATAATTTAGAGACTTATAATCTGATTTTCGAAATTTAATTGATTTAATTCGTTTTTATATATAATTGTGTAATTTAAGCATGTTTTTTTTATATAATTAAAACATCATATAAATTGTTTTAATAAATCCTAAATAAATCATAATAATTAAAAGTTTGTTTTCATGAATTAGATTCTGTTTTAAAAGAAATTTTAAGCCTTGAGAATTTTCAAAACAAATTGAGTGTTAATTAACTATGGAATTGCAATTGTTGGTTAATTGTTGATTGTTGGATTAGAAATTTAAGAGGTCATGAGCATTGCATATAGAATAGGATTTACATAAGTATTAGATGAATGATTGGAAGAGATTAGTATTGATTTGGGATTTATTGATTGTATTATTGTAGACCTCGAGTTCGTAGACGAAGAATATTAGTGACCGTTGTGCTGTCGTGTCCTTGTGTGCATTGAAAAGGTAAGCTAGCATGCTCAACCTTTCTTAAACTTGTAGAAACCTTTCAAAACAATATGCTAAGTGTGTTTGGTGTGATGGATGAGAACTTAGTATCATGCTAGGTGGAGAACGATTCAGTTTCATTTATGATTATTACATTGTACTTGTGTGGTTTATTGCAATGAAAATATAAGTGGTTTTGTGTGTGATATTGGTTGTGAATGGCTCAAGAATGATTCAAATTGTGAATGTGAACTATGATGGTGATATGGAGATTGACGGAGTATGGTGGTATAATGATTGTGTCGGAGCCTCGGAGTTGCTCCTAATGATTGTGTCGGGGCCTCGGAGTTGCTCCTAATTATTGTGACGGAATCGCATCGATTCCTAATTATAGCCCCACCGCATCGGTCTTTAAGAGGGTTTGGCTCTAGTACTGCTCTATTAGGTTAAAAATACTTAATAGGGGGTGTGCACACTTAAGGTCTAGTAGTCTTTGGTTTGATATGATACAATGAGTTGACAAAGTTGTGGAGTAATACGTTGGATTGGATTGGAAGTTCGGAGTGGATTCATTATTTAATTAATCTTGGATCGATGATTGTGAATTTCGTGGAATTTGATCTCTTGTTGTTGAATTGAATTCATTTGGTTGATATGAATATGTGCTAAGTGCGTTTTCGAAAAATAAAATTAAAACGTTTTCAAATCCAGGTAAGAGTTTTGGTTTTCTACGAGTTGAGGTGTTAGCTTACTCAATTTCACTGACTTTTTCAACTGTGGTTTTTGTGTTTTAAATCCACCACAGGTCTGGAGTGTTTGATGCATTGCGGGGACGACGACTCACTAGATATTAGTTGAATCAAGTAAAGCTTAACTTTAAGCTATAGACCATTAATAATACTTAGACTATCTCGTATTTCATATTTCGAATTTTGGATTGTTGTAATTTAATTATTGGGTTGTAATAGATTATTTTAGACCATTAGACATTTATATTCTGGCTTTTGAAATCTCCTTGCATTCGGGTCCTTGACTTGAGTGCGGAGTGACACCTCTGAATTTCCTTATTTGTATTTTGGTTCGTGATAAAAACGTTTTTAAAAGGAAAGGAAATTTGGGGGTGTTACACTCCCACTCAACTTACTCTATCAATTTTTCTTTTTACTCTATCAATTTTTCTTAATTTTCCACCCAACTCACGCTGTCAATCGAATAATTAGAACTCTACCTAACTTTACTAAAATGTTAGCTAGCATTTGGAATGAAACTGGACTATATAGAAATGGTCTGAATAACATAATTTCACTGAACTTAGAGTTGCTAGCTCGTAGCTAAAACGATACGAATCTAAATTAAGCTGAATTCAACTAGTGTATACGTTTGTATAAACTTGTATTGTTGATTGTCAAACCAAGATTAATTATAATTTTAAGAAAGAAAAAAAGAAAGATGAAAGATTGGTTAGCGCCAAATGAATTGCATTTAGAGCCAAACTAATTGTTTAGCGAAAATACACTTCAAAAAAAAATTTGTTTAGCCCCAAAACTAATGTATTTTACCGCCAATTCATAAGCCTTTGTGTGTGGCGGCCATAATTAGTTTTCCAGCAGATTTTTCTACCCTAAGTACTCTCATATATGGACAAAAGTGTTATTAGAGAGGGAAAAAAAAATGAAAACAAGATATACAACACGTGATATCCATTCAAAATTATTTTGCATGGAATCTACTCCTAGCCACTTGTCGCATGCTCATTCGTTGTGTAAACAAGCTAGGTTTACACACTGTGTAAGCAAACAGGGGTCCGAATGAATACCCACTTAAATGGTAGTTTCGATCCTAATAGTTTTTGACCAGGCCATAAGACTAATTACACACTTAATTAAACCAAATTAGGACAGGCAAACTCAATTTAACAACTCGTTTTCTATTGTTCAAGTGAGAATTAACCAACCTAAACAATCATTAACCCAGTTTATACTCAAGAAAATATGCGCATAATCTCAATCGTAAAACTGAATTTATCCGGAACAAACGCAAGTGTAAGTAAATTAACTAGATAGAAAATAGTTCAAGCAGATTTTGACAGCAAAATTCCCCTATAATTAAAATTACATAACAAAAATTAAACTGATTTTTAACAATAACAAGAGACAACTCAAAGCTAAGCAATGGAAATTAGAATTAAAGAAGGTAAGTCTCACACCTAGAAAGCTGACAGCAGCGATTTCGGCACTCGGAGCCCGGACAGCCGTGCCTAAATTGGTTGTGACTTCTTCAATCAGCCTTCCACGCCGCTCCGAACTAACTCTCGGAATTGCTACTAATTAAGCCTAACAAGTGTTTATGAAGAATCGAGGGTTTGACGTGTATTTGAATGTCTTGATTCCCTTCAATTCGTTCTCCTTTTATTGTGCAAATTTGGGGCATTTTGGGAATTGTGGAATGTGGAGTAGTTGAATGTGAATTCATCTCCCTCAATCAAGATATCAATGGCCACCACAAAATCTGAGGTTGTTGATGATTTTCGTTGGATTTTTGTTATGTTCATAATGGGTGTGAGAGCAATAAATTTTGGGGGATGAATGGGGAATTCGGTGTGTGAATGGGATGGTTTTTGACGAGTTATGGTCATAGAAATGGAGCTAGGAGTATAGCTCGGTAGTCTGATGAAGAGGATGAAGAACAGCAACAAGAAGATGAAGAAACGTGCGTGAATGAAGAAGACGAACTGCACTTCGCGTCTTTTGTTCTCTCTCTGCAACAAGGGCTGTAAAGGTTCATGTATCATTTCGATCCATAGAGCATCAGTGCTGTTCCCTGTAGCCTGGTGATATAGAGTCTGGTTTTCGTGCATAAGGTTACAGGTTCGATCCTGGGAAGTAGCATTTCTTGTGTTTTATTTTCTTTACTTTTGGAGAAGCCCATATAGCGTTATATGTCCATGTTATACACCAAGGTAAGGCAGCTCGGTTGGTTTGATATCCATATGGGAACTGTCCATGATAATCACCAAGGTAAGGCAGCTCGGTTGGTTTGATATCCATATGGGAACTCCAATGTCGCGAGTTCGATTCTTCTTGGCTCCAATTCTCTTCTTTTCTTTTTCATCTTTTTGCTTTTATTTAGACCTACAAACCGAGCAAATATTTGATAAGGTAATACAAGTATAAAATATATATGGAAAATATAAAATTAGAAAATAAATACATGTACAAATATACACTTATCAAGAAGTGATTATGGTGTCCCTAGTACAAATTTCGTCTTGCATTTGCAACAATTCATCACGAAGTACTCCAACTATACCTTCACCATTTGAGGGAAGAGGTAGATCAACCCATTACCAACTACTGCACATAGTTCTTAGGCCACATTGTTCAAATCTCCGTCCAAGATTATCCGTTGTGAATGATGTTAACACCTTCATCTCTGTACAACACTTACAAGTTGATGGTGCAATTCTAGCATTCCATTCTTGTATTGATGTCAATTGATTTAAACCAGTAGATCTTCTCCCCTAACATTTGAGTAAAATGCAATTCATAAATGAAATTGTAATAATTATCAAGGTAAGGCAGCTCGGTTGGTTTGATGCCCATATGCGAACTCCAAGGTCGCGAGTTCGATTCCTCTTGGCTCCAATTCTCTTCTTTTATTTTTCTTGTTTTTGCTTTGATTTTGACCTACAAACCAATGTCGACAAAACCAAAAGTATTAAAAACACGTAAACAATAATATTCCATAAAAAATCTAACTACATGTAAAAATACATAAAATACACAAATGATAATAAAAAAGTAATAAAAGTATAAAATATATATGGAAAATATTAAATTAGAAAATAAATACATGTACAAATATGCACTTATCAAGAAGTGATGATGGTGTCCCTAGTACAAATTTAGTCTTGCATTTGCAACAATTCATCACGAAGTACTCCAACTATACCTTCACCATTTGAGGGAAGAGGTAGATCAACCCATTTCCAAGTACTGCACATAGTTCTTCGGTCACATTGTTCAAATCTCCGTCCAGGATTATCCGTTGTGAATGATGTTAACACCTTCATGTTTGTACCACACTTACAAGTTGATGGTGTAATTCTAGCATTCTATTCTTGTATTGATGTCAGTTGATTTAAACCAGTAGATCTTCTCCCCTAACATTTGAGTAAAATGCAATTCATAAATGAAATTGTAATAATTATCAAGGTAAGGCAGCTCGGTTGGTTTGATGCCCATATGCGAACTCCAAGGTCGCGAGTTCGATTCCTCTTGGCTCCAATTCTCTTCTTTTCTTTTTCTTCTTTTTGCTTTTATTTTGACATACAAACCAATGTCGACAAAATCACAAGTATTAAAAACACGTAAATAATATTATTACATATAAAATCTAACTACACGTAAAAATACATAAAATACACAAATGATAATAAAAAGGTAATACAAGTATATATATGGAAATTATTAAATTAGAAAATAAATACATGTACAAATATGCACTTATCAAGAAGTGATGATGGTGTCCCTAATACAAATTTCGTCTTGCATTTGCAACAATTCATCACGAAGTACTCGAACTATACCTTAACCATTTGAGGGAAGAGGTAGATCAACCCATTTCCAACTACTGCACATAGTTCTTAGGCCACATTGTTCAAATCTCCGTCCAAGATTATCCGTTGTGAATGATGTTAACACCTTCATCTCTGTACAACACTTACAAGTTGATGGTGCAATTCTAGCATTCCATTCTTGTATTGATGTCAATTGATTTAAACCAGTAGACCGTCTCCCCTAACATTTGAGTAAAATGCAATTCATAAATGAAATTGTAATACTTATCAAGGTAAGGCAGCTCGGTTGGTTTGATGCCCATATGCGAACTCCAAGGTCGCGAGTTCGATTCCTCTTGGCTCCAGTTCTCTTCTTTTCTTTTTCTTCTTTTTGCTTTTATTTTGACCTACAAACCAATGTCGACAAAATCACAAGTATTAAAAACACGTAAATAATAATATTACATATAAAATCTAACTACACGTAAAAATACATAAAATACACAAATGATAATAAAAAGGTAATACAAGTATATATATGGAAATTATTAAATTAGAAAATAAATACATGTACAAATATGCAGTTGTTAAGAAGTGATGATGGTGTCCCTAGTACAAATTTCGTCTTGCATTTGCAACAATTCATCACGAAGTACTCCAACTATACCTTCACCATTTGAGTGAAGAGATAGATCAACCCATTTCCAACTACTGCACATAGTTCTTCTGCCACATTGTTCAAATCTCCGTCCAGGATTATCCGTTGTAAATGATGCTAACACATTCATGTCTGTACCACACGTACAAGTTGACGGTGCAATTCTAGCATTCCATTCTTGTATTGATGTCAATTGATTTAAACCAGTAGACCGTCTCCCCTAACATTTGAGTAAAATGTAATTCATAAATGAAATGGTAATAATTAACAAGAGTAATTATAAAAAATAATTAACGACATAAAGTAACAAAAAATGCAGGCTTGTTAGTCTTGAACCACTTGCACCTTGGGACATTGAGTTTGATAGATGTTGTAGTTTGTTAAATTTCCCATGTTCAAGCTTTGATCATTTATAGTATATTAATGGGTCATACGAAGCAATTATACTGTAGTTGAGTGGTTTAACATTTTTGATTAGTTAAATTATGTATTGGATATACTCTTGCACAAAATAAGTGATTTTTTCAAATGGATTAAAACTGGTGACGAATAAATGACAACCAAAAGGACTGATTCCACAATGTATGGTTGTGGTGTGCACAACAATTTTTCAATAATAGTATGAGTGATCTATGATACGTAACTTATTAGGTCCTCTTCCACTTGTGATTCTACAGAGACTTTATATCTGATAATTCGACAATACAATGTGTAAAATAGACATGCATTCATTAAAAGAAGCCAATAAAAAAATTTCATGCTGACCAAAGAGGACAAAGATAAGAGAATCTTGCAATAGGGAACTTTTTTGGTAATAATGTTATTGATAAGAAAGATATCATTGAGAAATGTAAAAGCTAATAATTAAGCTTTCAAAGGCAACACGCAACACATAAAAAGATTAGTAGTGACACTAAAGGTTGAAATCAAATGATTTGACAACACATTTTTATAATAAGTATGCACAAAAGCAGAAGAAGATAAGACTACCGCACACCGAGCAGGACTGAGCAGTGATTGTGGACTGAATAACTACATTTTTTATGCAAATATATAAGATATCTTGAATAACACACAAACATGTTTGTGGACTGCATAACTACATTTTTTAATATATCAAGATTACCAACATTTGATATAAATCAATAATAAAGGTTTATACAACACTAATACAATAATTAAGATTTATACTACACATATACAATAGTTGAAAGCTTAGTAGTTAAAAAGTAAGAGTGAAAGCTAAGATATGACAACACACATTTCCAACACACATACACAAAAGTGAAATAAGATAAGAGTATCACATAGAGGGAGTATGTCTGAAAAGTGAAAAGAGTATCACAAAAGTGAATCATCCGTGAACAATAAAACCAATAATGTAACATACCACAAAAAAGATACAAATATGTTTGTGGATGGTATAAGTTTATTTGTCAATCGTACAGATAGAGTATCTGTGCACTATATAAAGAGTATCAATCTGTAATGTAAAGGTCAATAATATGACTTGAGTGAATCAGTAGAACCCCATGGGATCAAATTTTGGTCAATCCAAGTATGATGAGAAAGGTGATTTTATTAGTTCAATTATGATGTTAAGTTTGAAAATAATTAATTTAAATACGCTGGTTTACATGTAATTTTTTCATAATGACCATTTTTGTCTCATAATGGGTATGAGGCTCACCCCATGTCGGAATAAGATATATGTGTGCATAATTTATTGCATGTTTTTAGTATTACATGTCTTAGTATTGCATGTTGGAAAAAATTACTAAGGGAATTATGATTTCTTTATATTCTACAGAGTGTAGACTATGGGAATATAATAAATGACCTTGCTCATATTATGAGAAAACACTAATCCGGGAAGGGGATATTGAAGTCGGCCTATCAACGAGATGTTTGAGATGTGAAGAAACACAAGGCATCATGGAATTTGTTTATGATTGGAAATATGGTGCCAATAAAGAAGTACTTGCGTCACATGTACAAAATTTTCATGGCTTGAATGAAGATGTCATACTCACGGATAGCAATGTCATAACCCCAAATATTTCTCATCACGAGTCACAATGGTGTGTCCTTCTTGGTGAAGATTCAGATTGATATTGAAGGGATAAGTTGTTGAATTGTAATAATATATTTTTATTCCGAAGTTTACATAATCATAACTTAATACAAGTACTATTATAAAATGCAATAAAGTAGTTATTGAATTCTAAAAATATCTTGTTATTTCCAAGTTAAACTCAAAAAATTCAGAATTGAAAGAAAATGATTTGTTGATAATATTTCGCAGGTCTGAGACAGTGTCTTACACATATACGATAGCATAAGAACTCTATTGTGAGAAGTGATTTTCCGCTCAAAATCTCAATCTACGTCGACATGGTGGTTGAGTAGCCTGCACAATATTAAATTACACAATCAAAAATTTAATAAAAGTTGAATTAAACACGTTTTGCATAATGGTTTTGTAATTGTACCTCTACAGTAGCCGAAAAAATGGCATCATTGTCGGAATCAAATAAAACAACTGAAGATTCATATGGTTTCCAAACAACCAGTACACCCCCTCCTAATCCTAGCTCAAATAAGTGTCAATTTAACGGCGTAAAATTAAACATGATTGATTGCCAATTACACAAGCTAGTGCGGGCTTCAAATATGAATAATACTTGGGGCTTATAAAGTAGTTGAATACGCTGAAAGTTACGAACAAATGAGGGGCGACAAATACCCTTACCATTCCAACAAATGATTCTTAGCCCACGGGTGCTCATAATCCACCATTTTGTGGCGAAATGGCAATGACATAATTCCTAACATTTAAGGCCACATTTTCAACTGTCGTAGACACATTGACACCTATACAGTCCATAGAAGGTAAGGTTTGGTATGCAATGAATCCATCACTATATCTACCTACGACATAACATGTATCTTCATGTACGAGCTGGTAAAAAGTTCGTGGAAGAAGAGGCAAGACAGGTTTAGGATCAATCAAGTGCATAAGTGATCCAGGAAATGGAGAACTATGTTGCCGTGCATATAACAACCGAAACAACCATTGAACCCACACTTGAAATGCAGGGTGCAAAGGGTAAGTGTCCATTAGATGGAGCAGGTGTGCAGGTCGCATAAAACCACACAAAGGTAGCATCACTACATGCTCATAATCAACAGAATCTACATGAGGGTTAGAAATTAGTACACGCAAAGTTTCAAATGGAATAATATTTAGTTCATTTGATTCCCATTGAACATAATAGTTTGTGGAATGCATAAACATCTCTGCATTTTGATATGATGGTGGTTCTAAATGTTGTACAAGCAATGGTGATATAATAATTTCAAAATTATTTGCCATAATTGAAAGATGTGTGGTGGAAGAATAAATAAAAGAGGAATGGTTTGAAATTGGAGATAGTAGATTGGTTCTTAAGTCCCCTTTATATAATAACTTGCAAACTGACTCCACAATTGAGAAATGGACATTATACGCTCGTAAAGTATAATATTTAAATGCGACAACGGTAACATGGTATCCGATAACTTAAGTTTAAAATAAGATGATATAAACATGTGGGGCGCTGTTTATTGATGTTTAACTATTTTATTAACACCCAATAATGAGATGTTTGAGATAAATAAGTACTTGCTTCATATGTACAAGGTTTCTTGGATTGATTAAACATGTTATCAGGACTAACAGAGTATTGTGTGCTTATTTATGAAGACGAAGAGAGTGATATCATGTATTATTGAATCAAGGATGATGATGTTTGAAATACTTTTCCGATTGTCTGTCTAAAATAAAAGAGGTGTATCCACGACAATTTGAAAATGAAGAGTGATCGTGTATTATTGATTTAAGGACGATGATGTTTAAAAAAAATTTCCGATGACTTAAGCAAATACTTATAGAAAACATAATACTCACATTCAACTATAGTACGATAGTTATAGAAGACATTTAGATGTGATTCAATCTCGTTCAATAGATTCTTTGAATTAAACGTCTGAAGCTTTACTTACATTATGTCAATATACATCAACAAATTAATAAAAGTATTGACTACTGAGTTTTGGCGAAAAGAATAAACAATAAAGTTATCGGAGAAATTAGTAATAGTATTAAGGAAAATAGCATGCGGGATCCTGTTGCTTGAAAGCACGACAGCTTCCTTCAAACCACGCCTCAGCTTCCTTGAAACGACGAGTAGGCAGCAGGACCACATTTACGCACCAGCAGGACCACAACTAAACACATGAGGAACAACCAAGTCTTGGCAGATTGCCGCTTCTACTAAATTGCCAAAAGAGAGGCAAAGGTGACATCAGAGAACATTGCTCAATTTACACGACCTACTCAATGTATTTGACTTCTTTTTTTTTTAATTTTAAATGCTTTTAGTTTCTCAATTCGTACATGTGTGATGTATGATAGCGAATACTCAACGTATTTCACTTGGTCTCGAAAGGTAGTTGCTCATGAGTGCCACTTCGCAAGTAGAACAACCTAACATGTGGTGGCCTAATCGATTGGAAAACAGGGCTTGTACGAAGCATGCTAACTTGAACCTAATTAGTAGCAAAATTGTTACTAACCATGCTATATGGTTTCCACTAGACCTAGAATCATGTAGTAAAAGTAACATAAAAGTGGTATTACCTGTGTGCCGAAATCCATGGACGAGTTGAAGACTCCACCTTGATTAAAGGATGGAGAAAAGTGTGGGTTCATTGGCAAGTGCATTGGCATCGACATCGGCATAGGCCTGAAGGCTCCAGCATTAATCATGGCATGATTTCAAGGTTGGGACTGTAGAGACTGGATAACCTACATAATATAACCACCATATTCAGTCACATGGAAGTTTGAACTAACAAAATGAAAGAATTAAAATTTCAAACATCCTACATTGACGGTTACATCATTTATAATTGGATATTGTGCTTGGACAACCTACAAGTAGCACATGCAAGTATACATCAGGTTCCCTATAATTAATATGATTGTTTGAAGCAAATAAAGAGATGTGTACTTGCCGTATCATCAATTCCTTTGTTACACTTTTGAGCACCCACGCGCAACCTTGTCTTAGAAATGGGTTTCCCCTTGGACTTGGATATGGTTCGGATGATAAGCTATTGCCCGATGCTATAGCCTAGTAAAAACAAGCAAACTACAAATGGTTAATCATACTGATAGTCTAAGTAAGGGTAAGTCAGAGGGAGAAAATGCAAATAGTAAGGGTAAGTTGGGGAGGGGGTGGAAAATGCATAAAGTCAAGGGGTGAAAATGCATACAGTAACGGTAGATCAGCGGTTAATAATCATTACAGTAAGAGTAAGTCAGGGGTTAAAAATCCATGACATTAGTAAGTCAGAGGTTCTGTCAATGTACATAACATTCGTAAACCGAGAAGATATTCAGATAGATTAGAAGAATGTTTACCTTAGCAGGCGCCCGTGCCGTCTTTAATACGATCTCATCGATCGGCTTTCGGCGATCATAAGACCCACGTCCCATTTTAGCTCTACGCACTGGATCATTTATTGAATCTACATTACTACTATCGATTAGAACTTGATAGTTATTACTAGCTGCACACGAAGTAGAGGGAGATTCCACATGTGGAATTGGGTTAACATTGCCTCCAACAAACGAGGATGTCTCGTTATTAATTCCTACTGAGGACTCTTCTGTAGGCATAACATGTGAAGGATTGACATCGTCTTTGTCACGGACAATGGAGAGTACTTTTTGGTGAAGTTCATTTATACTTTGGATGAGAAATTCAGTAGCTCTCTCGTTCACCATTGCGTCCACAGCAACCGCTTCAAATGCAACATTGATTTCATCATACCTTTTGACTTCTTTAACCTTCTTGCGGTCGTGATAAGCAACTTTCACTTGAGTGTGCAACCTGACGATATCCTTACGCCAGCGGTTGTGACCTCATGGTAGTCATACACTTTGATAATATGCCTACAAAGGATGCCACTACATTCGAACAACTTGCACTCACAAGAGATGTCATGCATAATCTTATTGAGCCGCACGGTATGAAACTGTCTTCTCTCCGTTGCAACACTTTCTCTCTTCCATCCTAAATGAATACACACCCTATCTTGAAGAATATAATCACTCTCCTCTTTGTTCACTATTTTTTCCGTTGGACCACATATTAAGTGACATATCTGACATTCAATGTGTATATCTACAAACTTCTTATCAGTGTATAAATGTTGGAAAAACTTCTCAACCGCCAATGTTGGTTGGTTCAAAGTTCGGGTAAATACATTACAATGATCATCAACCATTTTTTCATCAGGGCATCTAACCTCCATAGCAAAACAATATTTCTCAACAAACTCTTGCAACAATGTGCGCTTGTCAAAAATTTTGTCAAAGAACGAGTGAATGCTCTCAATACGCTGAGTAGATCTCATTCCTGCCCAGAATATGTGCTTCGTGAATGCGAGTACCCACATCTCCCTCTCATTATACAAGACACAAAGCCAATCAACATTACAAAGCTTATATTCTTCTACAGTAACAACCCACCTAAACTCAAATTCCTTCGCATCTAAAGAATCATATATAACACTTTTCAACAAAGGGCTAAACGTAACATAATCAGTCAATGCACCTAACTTTGTTCCCCATTTCTTCATTATGTGCCATAGGCACCATCTATGCCTTGATTGTGGCATAACGGTGTGTACAACACTTCTAATTGCTGCTGCCTGATCCGTTAGTATACCTTTTGGGGCGTTATTCCCCATGCCTTCCAGCCATGTCTTTAAGACCCATTCATATGATTCGGTGGTCTCATGATCTATCAAGGCACAACCAAAGAAAATAGTTTGGCCATGATGGTTTAGCCCTACAAAATTAGCAAAAGGAAACTCATAGTCATTTATAAGGTGGGTGCTATCTAAACACACAACATCACCGTATTCTTTAAATTCAGCACGTGAACGTGCATCAATCCACAATACATCCTTCAACACGTTCTTCTCATCAACTCTAACGGCATGAAAGAAATCCTTGTTATCGGCAACCATCTTCATAAAGTATTGCCACATTGCATTACTATCCCCTTCGGACAACTTACTCCTTCTCTCAGCATCCACCATATTCCTCACATCCCTATCGGTCATAGGGACAGAACCACAGATTTCCTCAGAAAACATGCCCAACACTTGTCGGATCGTAAGACCAGCTTTTATACCATCTAGGACCCTCTTCCTTAGGTGTTCGTGAAACTTTGTTTTTCGATACGCCGCAATACTTCTTGATTTGCTCGGGCTTGTGTTGTGGTTTTTGTGTGTCAAGTCCAAACTTTCACAACCCAATTGCCATTATTTTCAAGGGAAGCATACAAAAAAGCAGGACAACCACACTTCTTAGATAAGTGTGACTTTTGTACTACCTCAACACCATCATCATATTGCTTTTTATGAGTTTTGACACTACCATTACACTCACATTTCCATGTTTGGCACATTTTCACTTTACTAGCACCCTTTGATTTGTAAGCACTATTACCGAGGACAACATCAAACCCTTGTGATTCACCATAAGCTAAGTAATGTTTTCCTACTTCTTCTAAACTCTCGAAAACCATGCCTACAAAGGGTGTAGCAATGGAAGAAGGCTTCTTCAAAGGTGTATGGGAATTTCCTTCAACATTAGTAACACCACTAATAGGATCCTCAGTTAAGAGTTTCACATAGTCGGCAACAACATCCTCATCATCGCCATCAAGGGCATCCTAAGGTCAATTCAACATCACAATATAATTTCAAATTTTCCCTATCAATACAGTTCATTCATAATATCCAATAATAATATTCATTCACGATATCATACATTTCCAGCCACTGACAAAATCAACTTCTAAATTTTTCAATCATACAATTCATAATATACAATAATACAACTAATTCACGATATAATACATTAGCACTATCCGATTATACAATATGTGTTGTTCATAATTTTAACAATATAGGCAATCATGATTCTAGCACACACGACCCAAATATTCTAAATTAAAAACTAATTAAGCTGTAAATTAGACGCACCAAACATATATCACCGCAATTCAATTATCATAAACGCCCAATTTTAACCCCCATATTTTCGAAAACCTAATTTGGAATACTTAATTTTGGGAAACCTAATTAACCTCAGGATGATTGTTGTTGACTTAATTGGTTTGCTAAATTTTAGGAGGAATAATTAACCCCCACCAAACTATTAATTATTATTTCAATCCTAAATAAAATCATCATAAATTACTGACCTTAATTTGTTGTAGCTCAATAAGTACATCTTCATCTTTGAGTCAACTTCGATCCTTCTCAAACTCCATCGCTTCAACCTTTTAAGTGATAAGGAAGAATCAATTTCATCGACCATGAGGGGAGATACAATAATTGTTCTTCCTCTTCACATAGTGTGTTTTTCGTCAGTGATGAGAGAGAAGGGGGAGGAAAATTAGATCGTATGAATTAATAAAGAGTGATAGAGGAAAATTTTGATCGAAGAGAAGGAGATCGAGAATAATTTGATCATGTTGTTCCAACAGTTAGAGAGACACGAATGAGGAGAGAGAAACTGTTTCCAGAAATTGGGGAAGAGAGGTGTTTAGGAAAGGGAGAACGTTTATCTATACTTATCTACTCCATTAATCTATCTATACTTATCTATTAATAGGGTAACATCTGCGGTGACGTGACGTAATGTTAGATACTATGAAGAAATAAAAGCCAGGTAAGAGCTGATTTGTCAGGCCTATATTTCACTTCCATTTTCTTATCCGCGCTTCCCACTTCATCTTCCTCTTTCACATTTGCAAACGGTTGCCTCCTCAGTTCTCACTCCCATCTATGATTAAACGTCCGAAAGAGATATCTTCCTTTTTGAGCCTCTCTGAATCATAAACCCCCCTCTCAATTTCTATTCATCTTCTCTTTGAGTGCATTCCTCTTCGACCTCTTGCCCTCCCACCCCCATTAATTTGCTAAACATGTACACGGACAACTGTTGCGGCGTCCCTAGACCTTCTGTCTTCCCCTTTCATACACTTTTAAAGCAAATTTTCCCTGAAAGTCAACTCAGTGCGAGAATAAATTGGGTTTCTTCTTTAAAGAGATCCGCTCAGAGGCTTTTCGTGTTTTATGAGTGTAGTCTCCATGTACGCCCTCTTACAGATTGGAACATTGAAAGGTAAGTGGTAATCAAACTAATTATTGTGAGAAATTACTTAGCTTTCATGATTCATTTGGGTTGTTGGATTGTGGATTTGGTTTAATTTGATTGTGGTAGTATGCTGAAAATTAACATTGGAGGGGAATTTTGAGGCGTGGTAATTTATAGGGTGTATGATTGACGCACCGGTGTTGCCGGAGATAGTAACGGTGGCTATGCGGCCGCCCACGACGGCGATGCGCTTAAAGATTCTGATTGTGCCGATGGCCGGGGTTCATTCTCCGGCGAGTATTTCCGAAGGAGAGAGAGTGCAAATTGTAATTGAAATTATTTGAGTTTTATTTTTGTTGATTTAATTGTGTCTTAGATTTGCGTCTTCACTAACTCTTCGTTGCATTTACGATTCTAGGTTACCGGCGTTTGGTAGCATCAATTTTGGACTGGATCGGGACAGTCAGCCTATCAATGGTAATTGAAAGGTCTCTTCCTCTTTTCCCCAGTGTGTAGCTTTTAATAGCCTAATCATACTATGCTGCAATTTTGACATTAATTAGAGAATTAAAAGTTCTTTCATTACCATTATAGCATAGATTATTCTACTGAAAGTGCTTTTGATAATTGTGTAATTAAGATGCTGATTTATGAACGAGTTTGCACTTTTTACACTGTTTTTGGAGATTATGGTATGTGGGTTTTTCATGGGGTTTGTGTATGAAGAGATATGTGACTTAGCTAAATCAACGAACTATTTATGTTGGAGATTATTATCCTCTTAGTATCCAAGATTCCAAGCAACGAGTACTTCTTCGGATTGGACTTTGTTATTCATATTGTTTTTCCATGATAAAGGTTTCAACTTATGGTTTCCCAAGCGTCTGATTGAGTTCTTATGAAGATTTTTGGTTGATAATTTTGTGGGAGAAAAATTTCGGAGAATCATAATAGAGGTCATTGCTTTGGAATTTTACTGCATTTTTGCTTTAGTTTTCTAATGGTTTGGTATTTTTGTTGACTCGGATGATTGGTAATGTTGTTTTCCAGGGTGGTTGTATTTGTCTTTGGTTGATAAAGCTGATAAAAAGTTCTCGAAGATCAGGGACTTTCCCCTTTATGAACGCAGCAGGTAAAATCCCAAATTTCCAACTTCATCATATTTGCCTAAGTTTCAATTTTGTATTTTTTTTTGTGGGTTTTTGGTAATTTGTACGGTCAGTTAATTTGGAATATGAGTTTATAGTTTGAGCTAATGTTATGAAGAATTTTTAAGTTGAATGTGAATTGTTTGCTGTAATCCAAGAACTGAGGTTGTGTTTTGAAGTATGTAAGGATTGCCCGTCTTGATTAGGCATATGTGATTAGAATTACCGGAAAACAGGTGTTACCCGAATAGCCTGAGTTGTATTGGAAAAGTATGATACTTTGACGCTATGTTCGATTAAGGGCGATTTTGTTGTCATTGGTTCAAGTCATTGGTTGATTATTGCTTTGGATTTGTAGTGCATTTTTAACTTTGAACAAAAGTAATTTCATCAACCTGATAGTGTTCTAATAGTTTGGTACCCGAATGTGCCCACCAAATTATACCTCCTCATCAACTATGCATGATCCAACAATCTGATATTCTTAAAGTATTATCAAATTTCAGACCCTATTGATCAAAATCTTCATGGTATTCTGCTCATATGCCACCTTTACCCCAGTAACAAAAACGTATAGTTTACTGATTGCAATATATCAATAAATCTGATCTTGGGGATAGTCAGATTATGACTCCTCCCTTCTTTTGAGTCTAGGAATTAATTAAACCAGTAACTTATATGGAAAGGAAAAGAAGAAAGGCATTAAACCTATACAAAACATTACCTGTATGATTTTTGGAACCAAGATTAAGCTATTAGATGCTACATCAGCAACATCGATGATTCTATGGTCATTACCGCTAGTGGTAATTACCATAAAAATATATTATTTTATTAAAGGTAAATATTTCATTGCAATATTTTAATTACATAGAGATCTTTTCTCTAGAATTAAAAATTAAATTTTCTATTCATTTTTTGTACGCTTTGTTTGGGTATTAGAACAAATGATTGCAGCAGGGGAAAGCAAGAAGCCTTTGACTGTGATTACGGATGGAGATAAGGCTATGGCAAATGCCATAAAGATAGTCCTCCCTGATGCACATCACAGGTTATGTTTGTGGCATTTGATTCGCAACGTTAAATCTCATACCGGTAGTAAACCATTTTGTGGTGGTTTCATGAAATGTGTTGAATGTCGAACACCAGAAGATTTTGAGATAGCATGGAAAGAACTCGTTGAGCATCACAAAGTTCAGGAAAACAAATGGGCAATAGACTTATATGAAGATAAGGAGAAATGGGCTGAAGCGTATATGCGTGGTCGTTTTTTTGCAGGTTTATTTATATATTTTTTTTTATAGACTTAGGCAAGATTATTATTATTATTATTTTCACCAACATGGATGTTAACTCTTGCTCGTTTTTGAAATAGGCATGAGGAGTACTCAACGATGTGAGTCAATGCATAGGACTTTAAAAAGAGTCCTAAATAAGAAGATTATGCTTTACAGGTTCGTGGAGTTGTATGATTTAATACTTGGCAGACTGCGATACGAAGAGGATGGTATGGACTATGATAGCACTCACCGCTTTCCTGTTATTGACGGGGTGCTCTCTAAAGTGAAATTTGAAGCAGCCAAGGTATATACATCAAACATGGATTAAGTTTTACAATTTTTTATAATATAAATAGAAGATATTTTTATTTTTATAATAGTATAAGAAGATAACAAATCTTAATAAAATAATAGATTGTATTTTAAATTAATATTAGAAGATATCAAATCTAACTAAAATAATATATTTTTATGGTGATTACCACTAGCGGTAATGACCATAGAATTATCGCAGCAACATAGTTTGATTCCTCTAGGTTGACATCAAGTACCTGATACAGATGCTCTAAACTTTTCGAAAGATGTCCAATCGAGTATTGTAGGGATAACAAATCTAGCAGTAGCTGATGCTTACAGTTTTGAAATAAATTGGCATCCAGGACAGAAGGAGAAAGCAACCCTTAGGCATATGTCTCACAGTCTCACTATCAACCAACATGTTGCTTTGATTGTCTGTTAGGGATTAGAATCGATTGTCTAGGAATCCTATGATTGTGTGCACATATTCTGAAGAACGTATCACGTATCTAGGGGTTACAATTGAGTTGTCCGGGAATTGCTATGATCGTTTTCATATATTCAGAAGTACTGTAGTATGTTAGGGGTTAAAATTGATTGTCTGGGAATCATATGATTGTGTGCACATATTTACAAGTACGTATATTGTTGGACTCGGAGACGTTTGTTATTATCAGGAAGCCTGATGAACTTCTTTGTGTCTGATTCAAGCTTCAAATGGATAATTTCTGCAGGTTAATAAAGTTTCAGAAACTTTAAATACAGCTCCTGCTGCCTCCTGCTGAAACATGAACCTGATCTTTTTGAGTGTCACTTTCCAAGCGAAGACACAAGACCTGATAACTGCAAATTTTGCACGCGATAACAATGGGGAAGATGATAATCCATCCGTTTTTGTGATGACTTGAGAGTTGAGATGGTAATAGGGATTTGAAATATGGCAGGGAAATCTAATTTGGAGAAGATGTCTGATGATCTCGATTTCAGATATGGGTTACTTGAGTCTTCTAAAAGCATGGTAAGTAGCATCTTCAATTATATTTTGTGGACTTCAGTGTTTTCAGTCTTTGCTCCTCAATTTCTTCCTTGTGGTGGCTCTTCTTAAACGACCCCAAATTATTCTGTCTAAGCCTTTATTGTTCTAGCACAAAATGTTTTGGAACAATCTTATCTTAAGAGCAATTTATTGGTTAATTTGTACATAGATTTTTGTAACTGTAAAAAATGTTAACTGCAAAAATTATTAACTGCTTATAGGGCAGAAAACCTAAAAAATGTGGATGAATCTGTCTATGAGTTATGATCATGAATTCGCTTTTTTCCTTCATAATTTGAGACTGCTACAGTCACATTCAATTTCCCTTGCCAGTAACTAGCTTGAAATTTGTAAAACATGAAAGGACACACTGTCATTGAAAAGCTGCTGTACTTTGCTGTTAGTTTCAGAAGCACCCTCTAGGTTTAATATTCATGGTGTTTGTTTCATTATCCTGCAGGTCATACTAAAAATGAAGACAGAATTCATCTTTTCCCTTTCATGAAGCTGCCGTGTACATAACCACCTACAGGTATCACTTCAAAATTGCTTTATTTAGCCAATTATGAATCTGCGCCATCAGGGACATATGAACCTTTTCGAACTAATAGCCAAAAACATACAAAGCAATGCACTGATATGAATTGGTTAAACAGTTTAATTAAATGAAAAACATAAAGTCTCGAATCAGAGAAACAAAACTAACAAATACAAATGTGTAATACCACTTAAGGCTGACAAAAATTTCTACAGAATTGATCTAAGATGGATTTGAATTAGGGTTTATGGTTATAATTTGGGGATTTTTGAGGTTTCAAATTTCTGTTGTTGTTGTTGTTGTTTAAGAATGTACTCAGGAATTGTTTGGCCGTATCAAATGGATTAAGGCTTAATTAGAAATGATTAGATAATTGATGTCATTACTCTCATTCCCTCATATAATACGTGCCTCAAGGGCTCCATTTAGATAAGACATCAGGCTATACAAATCAATAAGAACACTGAAAACAAGAAAACAGAGCATTAAACTTCTATACAGTGCGGCAACGGCAATCAGACAGAGAAAACCTCAGCCGATGAAGCTCTAACATATGCCATTGGAAAGCTAGCTTCAAGTATTTCAATCTGCATATAAAATTTGTCAAAAACAGACATCTTTGCCAGGAGTTACAAGCCCTCAAACTTAGAAGGCAGTAGCTGAAATTCCAGGACAGTCGTGTGCAGAACTTCTGTACTAAACAATAAACTGCAACCAAACTGCAGCTTTTTTTATGTTAATTCTAATGCCATGTTTTAGTTCCATCTTTTAGCTTTCCAGAAAGGTATTACACTCATCCAAATGACCTCATTTGATTGCTCTAAGAACCTTTTAAAGACAGCTGCGCAAAACTGTTATTGTAGGCATCCATAATTCTATTATTCTTTTCTTTAGCTTCAATGGTACTTCTAGAAAAGAAAGATACAATGGGATTATGTATGGTCCAAACTAAATATTGAAAATTTAGCATATAGGATTCAAGAAGTTGAAATAGGTACATATGCTTAATGCATCAACTTATGGCTGATTGAATGATAAGACTATGAATGTGTTCATCTGACTGATATGCCATACATTATTGCAATATTGCCTATACTTCTCACTCACTAGCATGTAAGATCGCTTCCATTAATGAGAATGATTAATGCATTATCTATCACGGAGGATTTGATTTATGGTTTTGATTTATTTCTCATATATGAAGGCGCCTAAACCCGATCCTCGGCTCGGCTAATGGTATCTGTATATATTATTGATTGCCTGTAAAAATGTCTACCTAAATCCATTTTGCAAAATGGAAAGAAATTCGTGCAGTACATAATTCTACTTGGCAAAATTAACCATTTTCCCACCAGACCGTACCTTACGTTTCCTGTAATTGTTTGACTAAATGGTCTATTTAAATTAGTTATCTCATTGCTAAATTATGGCAAATTACTGGACATATGCCATGTTTTTACCATGTTGTGCTAAGCTTTTATGGTTGGACTCTAAATTTTATGGTTTCTATGGCTGGGTGTTTTGTTCTTTTGCAGTTGTTTTGGCTGAACATTAAGATGTTAAGAGAACCGCTCATCTTGCTAGGAAAACTGAAGAAATTTCCACATCAACAGTAAAAATCAGGTATAATTCCAAAAGTCGGCTATGTTGGGATGAAAGTCTGAGTAGTGGCACAGCCTAACAGAAGATCCTAAAGCTGTAGTAAGCAGTTCATGTTTCTTGCTTTGCTATAGGGTTATATATGTTGATTGAACTATGCATCATGTATATTTAGTAGCTTAAGTTTTGTGTATGATAAACTCTTCACTGCATTCGCCATTTTAGATTACCATCATCTTTGCGTACAATTAGTGGTAAGTTTGTCAATTTCTGTGTTGCGTCTCCTACATCTGCTAATCTGTGCATATATGTGGCAACATAGTTTTTTTTACCCACCTAATTGCCATGGAGGTAATCTGGTGGGGCTTTTCTGTTTGCTTAAGATACCATCCAATAGGGATTCAGTAGTAGTATAGGACATGTATTACCAAGCGTTATTCATGCTTCAATGTGGCTCATCTGTTAGGTGGATTGTTAGAGCACAAGTGGGTGACTTCTGTAGTTTTAGGTACATGTGAATTTTTACTATGTTTTGTATCTCTTAAAATTTTGGTTTAAGGTCTTACGTCTAATAATGAAAATCATGAAAGAATTCTCAACGAATGAATTTAGTCAAATCTAACTCGATGTAGTTTTCATGCAGGTTTATCTGGTTGCTCCTCAAATCATCGTCATGTATATCATCTCAAAGGAAATCATGTATGTGTCACTTGGATATCAATCCATCAAACTCAACCTAATTGAAGGAATAGTTCATTGAAATTGTACACTTTGAAATTTGACATTTATGTTCTCTTACTTTGATTTGATCTTCTTACACCAAACAGACATGAAGGCAGCCCAATTCATGTGTTTCGAGGATGTGGACGTATATTCAATCTTCCTTTCTTAGGCTTTGTTTCTCAATGTTGGGGTTTTGGAGTTGATCACGGTTGTAAGTATGTGTGGTTGTTAGTGTCTTCAGCTAAGTTTTGAAGGGCGATGAATTATGTTGAATTTGTTGAATTTGAAGAGCCAACCATTGGCTGATCTTAAACATGTACTGGACAACTGAAGCAAATTTGTTCTATATATATACTGATGGTTAGCAAAGCACATTACTTTTGACTTGGGACTAATTCTCTCTCCTCTATTTCTATTACTCTACTAATTTCATTTTAAGCAAGATTATTTGTAACTAGAGCTTTACTCCAGCTGTCGTTGAATTCGTACTGTTCATGCATTCCAATGCAATTGTGTTGGGGATCCAAAAATAAAATACGAATTTGTCTTTATCTTAGTATTGTTTTGGTTTATGATGAAGTCCGCAAATAAAATACGACAATCACAAACACTTACTCTTGGAAAGACACTACACAGTAATCGTAACATCCAAAATTGTAATAGTCAAATAAAATTGTTTCCCTCATGTAGATCATGTCTTTGCCTTTAAAAGGAAAAGACGGAAAGATAATGAAAAATAGGCCCGTGATTTTCACGGGCACGAAAACTAGTTCTTGTTTATTTGTTTTAGCTTAGATGCCCTCCATCAGCCTATCACATACTTTCCTCCAGTTTTGCTCCGCTACCCCTCCATCCCCTTTGTCTTTTGTGTGCTGCGGAAACAACGCCACAGCACAGTGCTCCCCCTATCAGTCCTCATCATCTGAAGTCGAAAATTGAAAAACACCCTCACTACTTGAAGATCAGAGCTATAATTTAGAGTTACCCTCGGTATTCGCCATCATACATTTTCTAATGTGTGCAAATATTATCAAGCCACATTTATGCTAGCATTTGCCTAGAGCTATAATTTTGCGCTGATTCTTGGCTGCTTCTACCACAAGGCCAGCAACCAAAACTACGAAAACTGCTCGTAGCCTACGATCAATGACAATCGTGTTTGTCTTCATTCGTTATATCAAGCTGAGTCTTAAGGCATTTCTATTTACTGGGACTTAAGTAGCCAAGCAAAATAACCCTGGTTTGTCGATATTTCCTTCAGGACCCGCTTTGAGCAATACTCTTCCACTGATCTCCAAAGGTCTCCAACAGTCCAGTTCTGTGCCACGATCCACTCACACACCTGCAGGAGCTTGCCATGTATAGAAAATAAGCAACAAATTGAATGCCATTTCAACCAATAATGATTAAATTTAGCTAGTATTAACAGAACCAGGTGATGTTAAGTTTTGATGTATATCATGAATTAGCAGAATTTCAAATTAAAGTCAAATTGTGAAGTTCTGTTAAAGCTGTAGCAGGTTGCCATGAATAGCAAATAAGCGACATAATGCCATTTCGACTAACCAAGATCAAAACCATTATGGGCGGAAGACCAGGTGATCTTATGATTTGCAGTATATCATGAACTAAGAGTATCAGATCAGAGTCAAATTTTGGAATGTTGTTAAAGCTTGAGATAGATTAAACTAATCAGTCAAGTAAAGTCACTTGGAAATCTGAGCGTTCAGAGAACAGAAATGAGATCAAATCACAAGCTACATAATGCCTGAAGGAGTAGAGATGATAATGCAAGTTTTACCAGGTTACTACCACAAAAAGGCAGACAGCGAGTTAACAAATTAGTCACGAATCACTATCATCATATAAAAACTACGCAGCAGATCAGTTTTACGAGAAAAGAGTGGATGGTAAGAATGACTTTGCAAGCAAATTTGCAAAGAAAATTTACCTTATCCAAATTTCGCACTGCTTGAAGGTTGAATGTATAATAGACAACTGAAGGTCTTCCTGCCTGAGAAATTCAAGAACCAATAATTAAACGTTTGAATTCAGTAATCGTTTGAATCCTAAGATAAGAGAACACTTTCTTTTGCACGCTATCGATTTCGTAATCATGATAGCTCTATTAAAGAGACAGCACTAGGTCAACTAGGAGACTGTCTGAGCAGTCCAAAACTTGTTAATTTGGAAGAAGGGATTTGATACCATTCCAGATATCACTTGTTTTCAGTATGATATTCTTCTAAAAGACATGGCTAAGCCAGTTATCCGTTAATTGGAGAAATATAATTGTTCGTAAGTCGAGAAATCCAATGGCGTAACATGATCCATAAAATGCACCACTTGGTTTCCCACTACGAGCAATAATTCCGAAAAGAACATCATAAAAAACCACTAGTATCAAACATTGGTGGTCAAACAGAGTCACCTGAGATGCAGCAATCCACTGGATCATTGATTTTACTTGAGGATCTCCACGAAATATACCACAGCCCCAGTTTCCGGAAATCACACCACATTCACTGTGCAGCTGATGCTCCTTACACTGAGGATGATCCAGAAACCCACAGTATGCCTTGTTAACCTCCCTGTCAAATCAACGGATACACTAACTAAGTCATTCACAGTTAAAAAAGGTAATAGCACCACACTCACAATGCAGCTGGTGCAATTTGCCTTTACCAAAGCATCAGTTCCAGCTCAGAAATCGAACCTCAATAAGAATTCATCTTGATATTGTCTCGTTCCTGCCCTACGCAGAGCATCTATGGAAAGGATTCTTGACATACGTCTTCCTCTAGAATCTAATGGTCTTCTGTCCTCATAATTACCATCAAATTTGAATGTTTTACGATACCTACAGAGGATCAAAAGCTTAGGAGGAGAAACACGAGAGAATAATAAGTAAAGCGTGCAATTGGAAAATGAAGAAGAAAAAAACTGAAAGGATTGTTCTTTTGAAAAACCAGGCATATCTTTAGTGAATCAACTGAAACAGAACCTTGACAAGTAAAAACAAATTAAAGAACCATAAAGAACAACGACAGCCTGAACATCTCCAAAAAAATAATAAAATAAAAAAGAGCTAGACCAAGCAATATAAGAAATTTAAGTCAGAATTCTTAGAACACATTGCATATACCAATATGTTTTAAGGTCATACTCAGTTAGAACATACCCGGTATATTTTGAGTATCATTCAGTACCAACGATTTCTATTGCCTCATTTTCCAACATTGAAGGCAAAAAAAGAATGCCAGCAATCAATTACGGGTTCATCATGAAACGGATTTCCTCCTGCAAAATTAACCACGTCAGAGCATGATTGCCACTTATTCAAACCACAGCCGAAACAACTCATACTTTGAAGTAACCTACAGCAGCAACGTAAGCCCAATCAATGCCTCAAAAGATCACGAGTAAGGCGGGGTAGGGTGTCGGATATAAGCAGTTTAATCCTTATTTTTAACATAAGAAGACTATGTCTGAATAACCCAAAATGAAGATTGCACTGATCGACTACTTCACAATATAAGCAGCATAGACAATCTTTATCCTATCACGATTGCAAGTACACCAGAGATAAACATATCACATAATAGAGGGCACCCTAGATAACCAGGGCAGATCTTTCAACATGTATTACAGCATTAACTTCAAACAATAGACTGTACATGTTGGTCTCTTTCTTTTATTCCCTTAATCTAGGAAGCACAGACACGGACACGACACGATACAGATACGGGGATACGTGATTCTTTGTAACAACATAGATACGACACGCTAGTAGACACGGAAAATAAAAATGAAAAATTAGCATTTTCAGTAGAAAAACAATCAGATTATACATAAACACTCTTATTATGTGGATTCATTATGGATTACTAGTTGCTTAGCCCCTCCGCTCTTTTCCATTTCTGGTTGGGGATTAGGTTGAAGAAGCATTGCTCTGTATTTCATAGTGACTAGTATAGTGAGAGTACTGAGTGTCGGTGTTGGACACGGATACGACACGGACATGACACGGATACGTAGACCTAAAGAGAGTGTCCGTGCTTCATAGCCCTTAATGGATGAGAAAAAAGTTTTACCTTACAAAAGAAAAGAAAAAATGTGTATGTTCACATACCTGAGCACATCCTTTAGACATAACAATGCCTCCACAATACTCATCTGCAAAATTAATTTCCACGCCTTCCTTAGGGTGGTCCTCGATCCTGCCAAAACTGAAAACCTTACCCACAAGGAAAGAAAAAAATAGGTAAGCATTACATCCACACACACACACACAAACAAAAGTGAAAAGGAATAGGTATTTCTCAATAAAAGATATACACCCATAAATTGTTACCTCGAACTTGCATAGGGGAATTGCGGAGTTAGCCCAGGTTTCAGAAGACGGGTATGTCACAAGAGAAGGGTTTGGCTGCAGTGAAAGGACTTTTCTTTCAAATGAAACCAAGCCTGATGGTGTAGAAGAACAAATCTTCTCAAAATAATGCAACATGCACTTAAGTTTGTTTTCCTGGAATTCATGATGGCTGCAATGAATACTCCTGAGAAAAATTAAGAGAACAGAACCAGGAAAACTTCAGTGTAAATAAATACTTTCACAAAATGATAGTATAAACATAGAGATGTTAAGACAAATGCTGGTAACATACGCAAAGACTTGATCAAAATTCATTGTCATATATTTAGAGCTCCTATTGGACCTGGGATACAAGCAGAACAAAGAGCACGACAGCAGCGAACCAATTAGCTCCTGCGTAGCAAGAGAAATCTTACTGTTAGCAAAACCATCAATAACACAGACACAATATATCCAGGTCACGCATTAAAATAACAGATAGCACTCATGCTACAACCACGCACAATCTTCTAGATCAAGAGATTATCCATGAACTGTATGTGACTGTTATTCATCTTAATAAAGGACAGCGACCTATACATCATTACATGGCTGAAACCAGAAACAAAACAAAGGGAAGGGAGAGAGTAATGAGTACATTTCATAAACCAAATGAGGCATTGTCAGCGCAACCTACGACAGCTTCTTAGGGTAACAAACAAGTCCATCACAAAACCCAAGTAATCGAATTCCACCACTATAACTTAAACACTATGAAAAACCGAATGCCTTAGCTTGTAGAACGATAATGAAACCGAGGCAATTCCTGGTTCCACTCAAATGTTCAATTTACATCAAGCCTTAATCACTCCAGTCCCCTCAAAGTCAAAGAAAAGTTGTTATCTAACATATTGGAATATGAAAAACCAAAATACAACCCAACCCAGTATTTGGAATCACCAACAGCCCTGACTACAACACTCCAGGTAGAATGTAGGGGGCAAGCACTGATAAAGGTAGCAACTTGTTTCAACATACCATCCAAAGAGATCATGACAAATTAAACCAAATTAAATTCGAGTCGTTTTCTTAATCTATTAGGCGGAAATCGCAGATTTACCTAATTACATTTAACCATCTTTAGAGTGCAATTCATGTGTGTCGACCCCAAATCATTTTGCGATAAAGGTTTTATTTACGTAACCTGGTGGGCAATTACACTCAACAAAATCAACTCATCAAGTCAAATAATAACAAAAGAATGAAACTTTTCAACAAACATAGAAACAAACCAAGGTTATTTGGCAGTACAGTTACATTACCACCAATACAATTACACACAAACAACTTAAACAAAGCATAAATAACTTCAACCAGAAGATAATTGTACAATTCTTAAACCCCTAAGAAAATCCCTTCAGACCCATCTATCAGAGAAGCACCCAAAAGTTACTAGGCAATAAAATTACAAACATATCAGGTATAGGGGACGAGCACTGATAAATATAGCAACTTTTTCAACATTTCATTCATACAGAACATAACAAATTTTACCAAGTTAAATTCAATTCATTTTTCCCAATCTATCAGGCAATTGCACATCTAAATTCAATCATCTTCACACCGCAAATTCATGTGTGCCGACCCCAAATCATTTCACGACTAAGGTTTTATTTCCGTAACCTGGTGGGCAATTACACTCAACAAAATCAACTCATCAAGTCAACTAAAACCAAAAGATTGAAACTTTTCAACAAATCATACAAACAAACCTAAATTATTAGGCAGTAAAATTACATTACCACCAATATAATCACACACAAACAAAGTATATCCAACTTCAACCAGAAGATTTCTGTACAACAATTACTGTCAAAAACACAACTTTTCTGCCCAATTCTCAAAAACCCAATTCTTAAACCCCTAAAAATACCCCAAAATTACGAACATATATCAAACCCTAGATTTCCAAAATAAATATAAATTAGAATAAATTAAGAATTAAGTAATCAATAAAAAGGAATAGACCTTGTCAAGAAAAACAAAGCCGGGTTGTTGCTGATCAAGCAACCTTAATCCAGTAGCAACCCCAACACCAAGCAAACGATCGGAATCCCGATAATGCCCTTCAAGCAGAGAAGGGAGCCTGAGAACAGAGTCAGCAAGAGCCGGGACAACATTGTGAAGAAATTTGGAGGAGTGTTCCTTGGGAAGCACGTCATCGAAGAACTTGGCGAAACCGGAATGCGTGCCCTTTACGAGACTATTGCGGCCGGAGAGGGAAAGGGCGTCGCGGAGTTTGGACAAGGCGAGGAAAAGAGTGGCACCGGAGTCGACACGGCTGTGGGTGGGACCCTTTGAGAGAGAGGTGAGGGTTTCGGTGACTTGGGAGTTGGGCCAGGTTAGTTTGCCGTTGGCGAACCGGATTGGTGGTAAGTATGGCAGGATTGATGGCAAGTCTAGCCGGGAATTCATGGCTTGTTTTTGGAGAGGATAAGGGTTTTGAGGGAAGTGAAAGGTTTTTGTGGAAGTGAAAGGATTGATGGCAAGTATCTAGCCGGGAGTCTGAAGGTCTCCGGCCTCCCTAGTATTTTGTTGGATCTTCTTATTTTTTTCGAAAAACTACCTTATTTACAAAAATTCTATTATATTTGTCAGTATTTGATAATTAGAATAAGGAATAAAATCGGGACCATTAATTTAGGATAAAATAAATTTCAGCCGTTTGATTATTCTTAACCATGGTTAAAAAAAATTCTTATTATACACCTTACCACACTGGATCACAAACTATAATATTTTTTTATATATTCAAAATATTTTTTCCTTAATTGATTTGATCTTGTCTATCTATTCTTATCTTTAAACATTTGTCTTTTTTAAGGAAATGAACTTGCTTAATTCCAATTTTAGAAAAGAACAATTTTTTTTTTTAAATTCTAGTATCACTTTCATTCTTCTGAGAACAAAAAAAAAGGAAAAGGAGTGCCTCGTTCACTTAGCTTTTATGAGGCTCAGTTTGAATATAATTTTAGACTTTTAGTGCACATTTAGTTCCATACTTCATTGCTTGAAGTACAACAATGTAAATGTAACAGTTACTCTAACATGTACTAGATCAGTAGATCATATAAAGCTTCGAGTATGACTTCGATTTATATATATTAAGAATATGATCAGTTATAAGTATTGACGGGCACAAATTCCGTTCAAATGTCGGGAAGTAGAGAGGAAAACCGTAAACAGATAGAGACCCAAAAAAAGAGAAATCAAGGAAGGAGAAGACTAAATATGGGTTCCTATAGGTTCGGTTGCCAGCAAGCTTTCTCTGTCATACTTGTTTTGATGTTGATTTCTGCAAAAGTGATCGGGGGGATGACTGTGGTAGGAGTTGGAGTGTAAATCATAAAGCCATAAAATAAAAATCAGTTTTCACAAAGAATTTGAGAGATTGATATTGAGAACAGGAAGATGGGTTTTGAAGAGGGAGATGGATATTTTCATTTTTTTATGAAAATGATGATGCCGGAGGTATTTTTCTGGAGAGGAGGGGAAGTATGCGTGAATGGTGTCGGAGGATTATAGGCAGAGTGAAGAAGGAGACTTGTTATTTTAACAAAAAAATCTAAATTAATATTTTCAAAATATTACTAGTATGTAATATTTTATATTATTATTTAATTATTAACTATGGCTAAATTTTATCCTAATTGTCAAAAATTGACAATCACCATAGAATCATCGCCTTATATAGGATGTTTCTTGTAAAATAGGTCATTAGTATCAATGTGGTCTTTTTTAAAAAAAAATAATAAATTTTAAAATGCATAAAAATATGGCAAATTGAAGTATGAGAAGGTTACATACAATGGGTTCAGGTAATTGCTCCACAGAAAGTGAAAAAATCATTTAGATACTTGAACTGCTGGGCAGCTCACAATAACTATGGGAAAATTGTTGCTGATGCTTGGAAAAAACCAGTGACTGGGACTGCCATGTTCAGGCTTTTCAAAAAGCTAAAGAATGTGAAGCATGAACTCTGCCAACTCAATAGAGATAACTACTCAAATCTGAGTAAAAGAGTCGAATCCTGCAAACATGATTTGAATCAGTGTCAGGTGGAACTTCAGCAGAGACAGTTTGATCAGGTCTTAATTGATAAATGCCATGAGCTCAAGGAGAAATATCTCAAACTAAAGAAAGCTGAGCTAAGTATGCTGTATCAAAGGGCAAAAGTAACTCACCTTAAGGAAGCTGACTGCAGTTCAAAATATTTCTTTGCCAGGATAGCTGAGAGGAAAATCCACTCCAATATTGGGCAAATCACTGACAGGTATGGTATTACTCATAGGGATCAGGGGGGCATAATCAATGCTTTCCTGGACTACTATCAATACCTACTAGGCACTGAAAAACAGGTTTCTCCTCTTGACTACAATTTCATTCAAACTGGTGCTACTTTGACTCCTGATCAGCAACTCTTCCTGAGTTCTCCTATCAGGAAAGAGGAAATTAAAAAAGCATTGTTTGATATGAATGTGAATAGAAGCCCTGGCTAAGATAGGTTCTCCCCGGGGTTTTTCAAAAGCTCTTGGGACATTGTTGGGGATGATTTCAACAGAGCAGTGTTAGATTACTTTGATAAAAAGACAATGCACAAGCAAGCAAACACTACTATGGTTACTTTGATTCCCAAAAAGGAAAATGCTAGCAGTGTCACAGATTTCAGGCCTATCTCATGCTACTCAACTTATTACAAGACTGTGACTAAGGTTATGGCAAACAGATTGCAAGAAGTTTTTCCTGACATTATTGGCAAAGAACAAGCAGCCTTTGTTAGTGGGAGAGACATATTTCAAAACATTTTGATGTCTCAGGCTTTAGTTAAGGGTTATGATCAGAAGAATATGTCTCCAAGAAGTCTGATCAAGGTTGATATCAGGAAAACCTTTGATTCTCTAAGTTGGAGCTTCATCAAAGATATGCTCATGGCTCTGAATTTTCCAAAGATTTTCATAGACTGGATTATGGGCTGTATCTCAACTCCATACTACTCTATCAAAATCAATGGAAGCTATGAAGGTTTTTTTCCTAGGAAATGTGGGATTAGACAAGGAGATCCCCTTTCTCCCTATCTTTTTGTGCTGAGTATGGAAGTCCTCTCCAGATATTTGAGATCTATGCCATCCTACAAACAATTCTCATTTCATCCTAAATGTGCTCAGGTGAAGCTAACTCACCTGACATTCGCAGATGATCTAATGATTTTTGTTCGAGGAGATGCCCCCTCAGCTATGGCAGTGGTGAAAAGCTCGGATACCTTTGCCAAAATTTCAGGTCTAGAAGCTAACCCTGCAAAAACAGAAATTTATTTTGGAGGGGTAAAGGATAATGTCAAGAAGCAGATTCTTGCTGAAACAGGTTTTGCAGAAGGCTCTTTTCCCTTTAGATATTTGGGCATCCCACTCCATTCAAAGAGACTTAAGGCCGAATTATATCAAATGATGATTGGGAAAATTAGCAGAGCAATCCAGCATTGGTCTACTCAGATGCTTTCTTTTGCAGGGAAAATCAGCTCATCAACTCGGTGGTTTTTGGTATTGAGAATTTCTGGTGTGCGGGAATTCTTCTACCTAAGGGGGTCATTAAGAGAATCAATCGAATTTGCAAAAACTTCCTTTGGAATATTGAAGAAGGGCAGAGGAAAATGTGTTTTAAGAGCTGGAAGAGCTCTTGCAGCCCAAGGGAAGAAGCTGGCTTTAACATCAAGGAGGTATTGTCCTGGAATAGAGCAATTATGACTAAATGGATTTGGAGAATTCTCAATGATCGAGACAGCATTTGGGGTGATTGGATTAACGCCTATTGTCTTAAGAACCAGAACTTATGGGAAGTAAAAAGCAATGCCAACCATTCTGAAAGTTGGAGAGGAATTCTGAAGATTAGAGACCATCTGCTAAGCCGCAATCAAGACCCTGGTATGACAAAAAATCTTATTTTGAGCTGGCAAACTCAAGGGAAATACAGTGTTACGAAAGCTTATGAATAATATAGAGAATACCAGCCTAAAGTGAGATGGAGCAAGACTGTTTGGGAGAGTATGGCAATGCCTAAACACAGTTTCATAACAAGCTTGGCAATCCAAAGAAAGTTAGCAACAGTGGACAATTTTCAGAAAAGAGGGATGATCATTGTCAATAGATGTGTGCTTTGTAAGAAGGCAGCTGAATCACATAGACATCTATTCTTCAGGTGTGATTTTTCTCACCAAATATGGTCTGAAATGCTGAGGTGGATTGGAATAGGGGCTCGAAAATGGACATTGCAACAAGAAGCAGGCTGGTTTGCTAAACACAAGCAGGGGAAAAACTGGAAAACCAAGTGGTGTAGATGTTGTCTTGCAGCAACTGTCTATAGCATATGGTTAGAGAGGAATAGAAGGATCTTTGCAGAAACCGAGCAATCTGTTCAAGTCATCATCAATAACATAAAATTCCAAGTTTGCATTAGAATTTATAGTTGGCTTAATAATGTAATTAGTGAAGAAGTAGTGGATTGCTTAGCAGCCTAATGTAATCTAGTGGTTATTGTTTTTGTAAGAACTTGTTTTATTCCCATTTGGATGAATAAAATCTATCACCTTTCTTACAAAAAAAAAGGTTACATACAATGAGACAACTATTTGGACTGGGCTTTATAATAAGCCCAATCTATTTTAACCCAATAAAAAAAAACATAATCCACTCAAAAAAAAAAAATTTGAACGTATATTTGTCGCCCTACTTAATGCTACTTATCGCCCTTAAAATTATGGAAATACCGAAATTGCCCCTGATTAGTTATCCTCCTAATTCTTCCTCCTCAATATCTTACTCTCACTCCAATACTTCATTTCTTCTAACTTTCTTCCATATCTCTCCCCAAATTTGATACGATTTCTCCCCAAATTACTACCCCAAATTTTGATACAATTTGTCCCCCAAATACTACCCCAAATTTTGCCTCAAATTTTGCCCATATATTTCCCCCAATATTTGTTGTAATTTTTCCTCGAATTCTACTTAGATATTTTCCCCAACACATCTCTCTCGAATTTTCCCTTTAAATTCTACCCAGTTTCCTCCCCGATTATTCTCTCGAATTTTGCCCAGTTATTTCCCCAATTATTGTCTCGAATTTTGGCAGATACTTTGCCCAGAAAAATACCCGATTTGAACTCACCCAACAACGATTTGGAGATGAATTAACGATTAGGAGATGAACTGAGTGGTTGAGTCGTTGAGAAAATCAAAGCGAGCAAAAAATTGAAGATTGATTGAGAGGTAGATCGTTGTGAATAATTGAAGCACATTTTGATTTGAAAAAGGTATGGTTTAAATTTGTTTAATTGTTTATTTGAAATGCTTTGTTTTGGAATTCATTAGATTTGGGTAGGGATGGTGTAGATTGATTTGATAGAAATGGTGTTTTTAGAATTGAATTTGAGAAATTGGGAGGTTTTTGCTGGAGCTCGACCTTTGGTGAAAATGAAGGTTATATGTAGCCCAGTTTTCAACACAGGTATACCATGGTACAGCCCAGTTTTCAACACGGCTGCACCATGGTGTAGCCCAGTTTTCAACACGGCTGCACCATGGTGTACCCCAGTTTTCAACCCGGCTGTACGATAGTGTAGTGAGTTGATTTGTTTGAATTGAATTTGTGTTTGATTTCTTAGTTAGTTGGATTAGAAATTTCAGTTGATTTGGTGGATTAGAAATTTCAGTTGATTTGTTGGATTAGAAATTGCACTTGATTTCTTAGTTAGATTAGAGTTGTTCCACTTGATTATCTTGAAACTTGAATAGACATAGATTGTGTTGTTATGATTGTATATTATTTGAATGGTTGTTTTTTGGTTTGAATTGGTGAAGATGAGTGATTCTGAAGGGAAGCAAATAGTGTTTCATGGTCGTGGTCGTGGTAAGGTTAATGTTGATGGTAGTAATAAGGTTCACTGCGTCCAATTCGGCCTTCAAGAACGGGTCTCCTAAAGCTAACGAGAACGTTTCGTAGGACGCTGTACTTAAAGCCTAAGAGAACGGTTCAAACCGTTCTGATAGCCTTCCAGAACGGTTTCAGTCCAACTTCCTTCGCAGACTGTAGAGTTCCTGATTTTAATGGCGATGTTTATGGGCGGCGGTTATGAACTCTAAGCGTCGTTCCGTGCTTCTTATAATGGTTTTTCGCCTCTGTGTCGGATTTGGTTAGTGTTGTTGTTTTGCAATTCGATTGTTCAATAATTTAAGGCCGATGGTTAGATGGTTTTGTAAAGCCTTCTCTTTGATTTGGTTATTTTGATCTACTGATTGATTTATTATGTTTTGTAGGGATCTATCAGAATTTCAACAAGCGTGGCCTTGGGTGATGATAATTGAGCGTCAATTGATTATACATGGTTGGTTGATTTGACATCGTAGCGTAGCACTTGCATATATGATACATACTTTCTGGGTAGTTCGATGCTTAGTTTTTGCATGTGTGGCTTCAGTTTATTTCAGTGTGTGGTAAGGTTTGTGTATGGATATACATCAGAGTTCTCAAGTTTATCAAATCTCTATTTACGTCACATGTATCATACGGCTACCATTGATGAATTGTCTTAATTCTGGTGTTCGGTTATTGAATTGAGATGAGTTCCCTGGAGTTGGGCATGGTTATCTTTTGATTGGAAACTTTTGGTTCCTTACATACTTATTCCTGATTAAGTGATAAGTATGAAAAACTTTTCAGATGGAGACATAAGTAATCGCTAGCTATTCTGCTGTACAAGGAAGGAATTATTCTAAAAAGCATGAACTTCAAAAATTGATGACGCCACTCAATTTCATCTGATTGCTTATATGGATCATCCCCAAGAAACAGGTCTACCTGAGGAGAGAGAAAAAGTAGAGTACAATTAGAAAAGGAAATTTAGATTCAGATTTCGCCTTTCCAAGTTCACGATTCTCCAGCTCGACTTTTATATCTCTGATCAATTCTTTGAGAGTGAAGTCTTTGCGCTTATGCTTGATCCTATCATGATAGATTTTCATAATCAAGGTTATTGGTTTGGAATTGTAGTGTATTTTTCACTTTGATCGCACCTAATTTCATCCCTCTATTAGTGTTCTAATAGTTTTGTGCTTTTGTTGAATTATTGATGGACTAGGTTGAATCATCGTTTCAAACACATCTGCATTCACAAACGTGGAATCTCTATCAAATTTGAAGTATGTTTTCTCACTTTTTTAAGTTTTTTTTGGCTTTGCGCTTAGGTTTTCATTTAAGTAGTTGTGATCTGCTCCATATGTGATGTTTAGTTTTTTAATACGCCGTTGTAAAATGTTGGAATGTTTTTCTCTGAGTTATCCTTTAGCCTTTCATTGCCATTTTTTGTGAGTTGATGTCTGAGACTTATTGAATAATTTCTCAACTGCTTAAAAGACACTATAGGAAGAGGTGATATTAATAGTGTTTGGTACTGGGATAAGAATAGTTATTGGTAGCTGGAAGTTGGACGAGATAGGTCGTCCATTGTGGAAGTCTTTTCTATTAGTCCCCTTTCGAGAGTGATTAGGTTGATAATTTTTAAGCTTTTGCATCAGAATATGCTTGAGCTATTATCTGTTCCTAAATGTTCATAGCTTTTCATGATTGTGATTTGTTTTCTTTCTGCTCAAGCCTTGGTAGAGACGTGAATGAACTATTCATGTGACTCCCCTGTCATTTGCTTACTAATCTGCGATTTTTTAAAAGTTCGAGTTTCTGCTGCTGTGAATGTTAAGTTCTTCTGTTGCAGTCTTACCTTAGTGCCTACACAACACCCAAGAATCAAATTTTGAGTAATCAGTCTTATATATTGAAATAAGATCGACTGCTTACAAAGAAATGTCTGACAAAAATGGTCAACGTAGATAGGTGGCTGGACTATTCAAAGGGCCCAAAAATCATCGTTACTGCAAAATTAAATTGTACTATTTCCTAAATCCACCAGTCATACTCTTTTAATAGCAACATTGTCTCTTTTCTTGATTTGGCTAAATTAACGAGTGGGTCAATTACACATGGTCTTTGTTACACAAAAAAGAATATCTTATCCTAACATAATAATCTTGATCTGATAATATTATGAAGGTGAAATTTTGGGCACATTTTGAACTCATATTTGAGGTTCCGATTTTACTAGCATAATGTATGTGAATTATTTTGCGAGTTAGCTCTTCTTAAAGGAGTAGAAATTCATTTAAGAAACCAATTCATTGCCTAGAGATATACAACAGTCAAGAAAAGAGCATGTTAGCTACAGTTTTGGTCAATAGGAGCATATTACCTTAGAACAAGGATTTATTTGATGTTTGGATTAGTAGTAGTAGTTATCCACTAATTTAGCTAATTATTTGCTGCAAGGGCTGAATTGAAGGGACTAAAGTAACCTTATGATGTTATGCATCTGTGCTATGAGCGAAGAGTAGTGCATACCCGACCAAAATAGAACAGGATTACTTGAGCATTACAGTGCGGAAACAGCATTTAGACATAGCAAATGTTTACCGATGATGCCGTAATTGGTACCATTGAATTGGAAAGCTTTCTTTCAGAACTTCAATATGAACACCAATTTACCCCAAAACTGTAATCTGTAGAGGGAGATATCAACCCTCAAATTTCAGATCTGAAAACTGATGTGCTTGATTGTTTCCACACTGACAGCCCCATGAAAAGTAAAAATGCAAATTATTAAAACATCTTTTTATTATAATTCCAAATCCATGTTTTACATTGTTCTCTTAGCTTTCCGAAAAGGTATGGCTCATAAAAATTGAGCTTCGTTTGTACCTCCTAAGAGGCTTTCATGTAACACCCCATAATTTTTGGGAAATTAAATAATTAATGATGTTACGTTTTATAATGTAATTGAGGGTTTTATTAAGGTTTGATTGGAATTCGGTTGAATTATTATGGGATTTCTGATTATAAGATTACACAAGAGGATTCGTTAGTCATTCGGATTTGCATCGGGTTTGTGGATCACGCAACCCAATCAATTACTTAAACCCAAACCCGAGTCTACCCTCACACTATTTTATGTAAAGGAAGAAAACCCTTCCTTTCATTCCACTCAATCTTTTCGGCCTCCTCATCTCCCTTGCCTCTCCTTCGTATTTTCCACCCGCATAACTTCCTAGCACAGCTATGTCAAATTAAAACACACACAACTCTCATATACGATCTCTGATTAGGACGTGGTTGGTGGCGTTAGAACTATGCTTTCGATACAAATCCAGAGACATGTAGATCGTGCCAAGATTCCACCAGACGCTCCGTGTATAGGTGTTTAATGGAGCTATGTCTATCTACCCAAGAACTGTTCCGCCCCTCGGTATTTTCATGATTCCCATTGACTCCTAAAGTATTTTAGGATGATATTTTATGGAGATGTTACTAACTAGATTTGTGACAACATATCCAAAATTGGTAAGACTTAGATTTGTGTATCAAAAGTTATATTATAATTCGTGGGTAAACCCTAATTCATGTGTATGGTTCAGTGTGAGATTGATTCCTGTTGATCCGCTTGGAATTTGTGGACGAAATTTGGAGGAGACGTTTCTGACTTAATCTTTTATGACATAACAAAATTTGGTAATCAACCGATTCCTTATTCGGCAGTTATGCCTATTTCTTTGCTACTGCCTTGATTTGGGTTCTATTCAATTGGTGTCGTTTGTGTATGTGTAGTTTGTAATTAGGCTTAATGGAGTAAAATATTATGATTCATGGCTTAAGGAATTGGGTATGATTTATTATGGGAAAGATGATTTTAGAGTAAAGAGGAGAAATGGATTAGCGTTCAAGGTAAGAACGTTGATCATCCTAATGTTTAAGCATGATTCTCAATACCATTCTCTTGAGCTTTCACTAATCATCTCCAATTGATTCATTCGTTTTCTTAACCATTATTGCTTCATAATCAATCATTATATGATACTTATGTTGTCTCATATCTATGTTGCTCATTCTCTCTGAGTTTATTATATATATCGTTTCCGGCTACGGCCGTTTATAAATTGAAGAAGCGCAAGTACAAAAATAATGTACTTGAAAGATAAATGAATGAAATAAATATTGTGACCCCATCTAGAGGGACGGACGTTGCACCGTCGCCATGTCCAATGGACATGTTTCGTTTATAACCTCTGATCAAGGTACATTTTCTAGGTTGGAGATCGACTACCAACCTCCTAATTCACTTCCTCTTAGATGGGAACTCGTCCTACTGGCCCGTCTAGCGAGGGGTGTGCACACTCGAGTCTTTAGGGTAGTATTACAAGTAACTCTAGATGTGGGATGGCTTGGGGTAGGACCCTTGACCATGCTAGGGACCTGACGAAGGCCCTATACGCTTATTGCAAAAAGAATGCTCGCTAGTCAAATAAGGAACTTAGCGGAATGCATAGCTAGCTAAATAAGGAACTTGGCAAACTACGTGATTGGTGGCCGTGGGATTCGGCCACTGTTGTAGGCACGACTCGTGCTCGTCACCTCTGTGCGTAATTTTCGTCTCTAAGCGTGGTTCGCTTCTTTGATTGACAGCTACGCGCCATCAAGGCGCGTATCTTAGTTCAACTTACTTTATTTGGTTCTATATGCTTAAACTACTTACTCAGCCTGAACTGACGTTCTTTCTGTTTGGGTTTGTCCTTACCCTATTCTGGGGCCTGTGTCATTGTTGTAATGGCGCAGTTGACAGGTCTTGAAGGTGATTGATTGTCTGCTTGAGCGTCGTTGCATGGCATGAGATAGTAGAATAAATTCGTCAGACATTTGGTTTTCATGAACGATTGTAATTTGTTTCATTTGGTTTGATTTCGAATTGTAATCTTGGCTACAAGTCTTCCGCTGACACTTGTTATTTATCTTCAGAAGTCTGTTTTATTAAGCCTTGTCGTTGACCCGATAGTCAATTACGGCATAACAATCATTTGTATTCGCATTTTAAGTCGTCAAAATTTAGGGTTGTTACAGTTGGTATCAGAGCCTTTGCTCTGGTTAGTTGAGTTTACAAACGATTTCAAACCAAAATTTTCAATGTTTTAGGAACTTTGGGGTTTGTTTGGGTGCATCCATGCGCATCCTATGTGCTAATTGCTATGTGTTCTAGAGGATGAGTTTACACTAACTGAGTTAACTTGTGGGTGATGTGGTGTGAACCTATAATTTGGGTCACTAGCACGCTTGGAGATTCTCTTTGGTATACTGGCAGAATGGCAGGCCCAAGTGCGTATGTTTGGGAGTTCGGACCATCTGGTGTAAGATCAAATTCCGGTCCATGGACGATACCTGACCATATAGCTTCGGCATCTAAGACCTTTCAGGATAGCATGAGAATTGGCGAGTCCGTGGAAAAGTATGTCACCAGAATGAGGGCAAAGCTGAATGAGGTAGCCGATAGGTTCCCATGGGCGATTAGACCTGAGGTGCAAGTCTTTGTCACTATAGTTAATCTGAGGAAACACCCCCGTTGGGAGAGAGTTCGAGCTAAGGTAGAGAGGGATGCCTATAATGCATGCCTCACAGGAGATTCACATTACTTGAGGAACAGATCAGGTGGAATGATAGACCTTGATAAGTTGGAGGTGATTCTGGAGTGGGAATATGAGTTATCCCTTAGCCCTATTCAAATGTATAAGGACCCTCCAAACCGCATGATTCATGTACCCTCTAACCCTAGTAACCCCATCCCGAATCCTTATGAAGCTTATAGGATGAAGGGAATGAAGATTCAACTACAAGAGCATGAGACAGCTAGTCAGTTGAATCAGAAGAAAGCTAAAGTTGAGGAACACATCACCATTCTCCTAACCCCCCATCCTCGCCCATTGGAGAGGATGCACCAGTGGACACGGAGGAAGACAGTGATGAGAATGGAGCTAATAATGATAATACTATTAATATGTATGGTGAAGGAGATGATAACTATTATGAGGGCAGCAGTGAGGATGATGAGCCTATGGAAGTCCCTACGAGTGAAGAAGAGGATGATAATATTAGAGCTAATAACTCTGAGATAATTGTGATTAGCTCGGATGAGGAGGAGGAAGACTCAGACCCAGATGATGGAGGAGAAGTTCCTAATGATGAGGATTATGATCCAAGTGATGATGCATGAAGGATCAAGATAAAGACTTATAAATAAAGGGCATAAGGCCTAGTTACTATTTAAACTTTAGTTGTGTTCTATTTATTTAATTTTAGTGTTGAATGTTATGTTATACTTTCGTTATGTTTTCATTCTTAAGGTACTTTAGATTGGGAACAATACCCTAAAAAGTACCTCTATTATATTAATAAAGTCTTATCATTAAGAAAAATGCTAAGCGGGTTGTTGGTCTATGAACAAATTGAATAACTTGCACTTGTGTCCTTTGTGCGTCTGCCGAGGACCCTCTGATCTGTGCACGAGTCGTGCACTCATAGCACACGAGTCATGCTACGTACAGTTAAAAAAAAAAAAAAAAAAAATCAGAAAGTCTCAAAACGTCAGAACTAAGCGAGACGAATAGCTTGCTGGCGTCTGTTTCAATGATTTATTGTACTCTATCTTATTAAAGCTCTATTATTGCATCAAAAGGTGGAATGCCCTAAGATATTGTTCTATACCACTAATTTGATCTATTACTACCACCAAGAACATGGCGTGCCGGAATAATTCTGTTAACTAAGGGAATAAGATGTTTATAGGCATTTTAGCCCTGTTATATGAATTTCTGTTGGAAGTTATGTGAACAAAGTGTTGGGATATAATTCGGTGTATAATGAGGAACGATGCTTGAATGTACCAAAAAAAAAATTTAAGCTTCCGGATATGGGTAAGATAATCCCAATTTAAGGATGGACTATTGGAGGAAAACTCCACTCTAAAAGATCAGACGCACTTGATGTGCTTAAATTAGTGTGGTTTATACTGTGAATAAGAATAAAGGAAGATGAATTAAAGGATTCCTCGATTAACGTAAGTGGTTAACGGAAGTCACGTACTCATGGTCATGACTCGATTGTGTAATAAATGGATAGGACCAAGTTGAGTGTTAACTACAGAGTTCGAATGTTGTGTCAGATGTTCTCGTACTCGTTGGATATCTACATGCTGAATTCGCAGTATCACTTGGACATTGGGAAGACGAAAAATGAAATGTTTGGGATTCCTAGCACTGGTGTAAAAATATGAGGAAGAGGACAATCCACTGTGCTACGACAATGAAATTTCTAGTATTAGAGACTACTGTACCAATTATGAATAAACTATTCGACATTGAAGCTATGCTTACTAGTTTCTTTTACAACCACTATTAATCAATTGAGTATAAGTTCAGTAATGGAAAAATTCATATATGAAGGACAAGTAAGTTGGGTATATGAACATTAATATTGGTCGGTTCATGGGGATGGACTTCAAGTCACCTTTTTGGCTACGAGAATAAGGTATGGAATCTTCACTTTACAATGGTATTGAGGTGAATTATGGATTTTATGTTGATCTGCATCTTCCGTGACCTATGGACTAAGGAGAATTATTTGGAGGACGATGATACCCTCACCGAATTTAGTTACCAAGAGTGCAATTTCGATGCTTCATACGAAATATGAGTCACTATGATTCACTGACGGAGTTTATAGATTAAGCTCTTAGCATTGATTGTCTTATGGTTTGTATTTGTTAATTATAGTCGATGAGGGGATAAGTTGAGCTGAAGAATTAATGGGATGGTATATCAATCAACTGGTTAGATGGTGCTGAGTTGATCACACTTGAAGTGCTATGTATGAAATGCAAACAATGTGCTAATGGTGATAAAAGCTTATGGTTTTCGAAATAATTTTCAGATGATTTTGTATTTTGTATTGGTGGATTCCTAAAGGACGTCTACTTTGGCTGTAAATGATTTTGGGTCCAATGTATTTAATAAGCTCGAGTCGTGGATGTTGTTGGTAGGTGCAAAGCCTTAAATCTGTTCTATGTTAAAGTGTGATTCTGGTCATGGTAAAGTTAAGGAAATTGATCTGGGTTGATAATGATCACTCAAGTGAGTAGGTTGGATGAATATAAGAGCCTCTCGTGGTAAAAATGTTGTTTTATTCATTAGAGCACCCTACACTTGTAATATAATAACTTGGGATATTAATAGTATGACGTTGTAGTTCTGCCAATGGGCTAAAGAATGGATCTTGGAAATGTAAAAAGAGTTGGCAAGGAGACAACAAGGGAATTCTAAGGATGCCTGGAAGACAATTAAGAAAACCAATCAAGACATACAGTTAGGGTATACATTTGTAATAATGGACTTCTTTGGATCAAAGAAAAGTAAAAATTTCGCCCAATAGCTAAGGCAGGTGAGTTTGACTACATTTTGATGTGTGCTAAATGCGACTAAATGTCTTCGACATGACACTAAGGACTTCTTCTGAGGTAAGAAAGCCAACAACTTCAAATAAGAAAGGGACTAAGTTCACACAGATTGACAGATACGCGCCTTCAAGTAATCCAGTGAGGTGCATAGAAGTATTCTGGTTACAAAGTTAGAACAAATCGGATAAATGAGGTCGGTCTTCAAGTAACCCAGTGAGTAAGAGGAAAATGCTCTATTAGAGATACTCCCGTTGATATTTATAGTCATCAATCGTGGAAACCTCAAGTTTAGTACGAGTTCAATCGAGGGAATTGAATATAAGACATCCGATGGGAGTTGTCAAATGCATTGCAAATTATGCGATGTCAAACGTCAAGATCAAAGGTTCATATAAGGAGTTTGATAGAAAGTTGTTGCGGCAGACAAGATTAGCTCGCTAACATGGATGTATAGGTGTTTGACGTTTATGCCTCTAGTTCAATGAAGTGCGTATGGAACTCTACATGGCCTTATGTCTGATTAAAGTGGCCCTACTAACTGGGAAGTGGTGATTTACCGTAATGACCAAGTCTTATTATGGTAAACTTTTAGTGGTGATCAATTATTATGGAGATGAAAAAGGATGCTATAGGTTTGCGAAATCTATGTATACTCGCAATGACACTAACGAGGATGATCACTTGGATGGTTGGGTGATTGTGGACAGACTGACGAAGAGTGCTCACTTTATACCCATGAAGGACACATAGAAAAAGAAGCAGTTGGCTACAGTTGGCTGCTGCTTATATACATCAAATATTGAGGTTACATGGAGTCCCTGATGAAAAAGTTTCTGATCGTGACGCACGGTTTGTGTCTAGGTTTTGGTCAAAACTGAAAGAAGCTTTGGGCACAAAACTTCTTAAGAGCACTACCTTTCACCCAACTACTAATGGCCAAACTGAAAGAACAAATCAGACGATGGAAGACATGCTTCGAGCTTGTGCTCTACAGTTTCAAGGAGGATTGAAAGACAAGTTGGACCTGATGAAGTTCTCTTATAACAATAGGTTTCAAGCTTCGATAAAGATGGCACCTTGTGAAGCATTGTATAGGAGGAAATGCAGGAGTCCAATTTGATGGAATGACATTATTAGTGAGACTGTAGTCTTGGGTCTTGACTACATCCTGGAAATGACCGATCAAATAAAATTAATTCAGGATAGACTCAAGACAGCTCATGATAGACAAAAGAGCTACGCTGGTAAGACTCGAAGCCACGTAGAATTCAAGGAAGGTGACATGGTCTTATTACGAGTGTCACCTACCAAGGGTGTTATGAGGTTTGGTAAAAAGGGTAAAATGTGTAATATCCCGAAATTTCGATATATTTTACATAAATAGTTTGAAACTATTAATTAGATTATTTTAGCGAAAAATGAAGTTAATTGTTATGTTGTGAGTCGTTTTCGTAAATGGGTTCGGGAATGAGTTTGGTTTCGAATTTCTATAAAGGTATCTCAATTTGAGTTGGACCATCTCTAGCTACTACAACTACATCAACCCATTACTATATTGGCCCAAATAAGAAAGGCCAAACACAAACCAAAAGCAATAGAAAAAGAAATCTGGAAAAAAAAAATATATATAAGAAAGGAAAAAAAAAAAAAAAACAAACCTCACAAATTCTCTCTCCTAAAACACGTACAACCACCTTCCCCTGCCCCTTCTCTGTTTTTTTTTCCTCTGTTCTTCACGCCTCACCACTCGCACACGCACGCCTCACCTCGCCGCACGCCGCCCACTGTCGCCGATTATCTGCTGCTGCTGCCACTTAGTTTCCTCCTTCCTACCACCTCACTCACCGTCCCCTCTTCCTCTCCTCGCCGCGGGTAACGCCCATCTCGGTCCCCTTTGTTTCCCCTGTTTTCGTTGTTCTTCAAAATCATGATTCTTGCATTGATTTTAATGCTTTAATTTGTGTTTAATTGGTGCTAATAGATGTTATGATTAGTGGGTAATCGATTAGAGTTAGTTTTATGCATAAAGAATTGATCTTGATGGTTGTTTTAAGTTGATTTTTATTAATTTCGAATTTGGGAATTTATTAGATTAATTGTCGAATTTGTTCAATTGATTTCGAAATCTTGAATTGGGCATGCTTACTATCTAATTGTTAGGGTTCTTGAATTTAGTTTCAGATTTAAATTGGGTTTTGTTCAAAGTTGTGAAAATTGCAAATTGGGGAAAATTTGGTTAATTGTGTCTAATTTAGGTTAATTAGTCCAAATTAATTATGATAATCAATATTTAGACATTCTGATAATTTAACAAATTATAAACTGATTTTCATGATTTATATAATTTAATTCGAATTTTTGGGATTTTAGGTAATAAAACATTGTTTTAATTAATAAAACATAATATAAATTAGTAAAATAATTTTATAATTAAATTATAATAATTAAGGGTTAATTTTTATGAGTTATATTCTGTTTTAAACTAATTTTAGGCCTTTGGGAATTTTTATAATAATTTTGGTGTTAATTGAGTTTTATTGGATAATTATTGAAACAGAATTATAATTATTGAATAATTGGTAATTGTTGTTTTGGATTTGGTATTGTCATAATCATGCATTGCATATAGGATCATATATACTAACGTATAGGAATATAGTTGGTTGGTTGAGAAAGATTGAGTGTTAATTTGAGAATGTCGTTTGTATAATTGTAGAGTCTGAGTTCGTAGACGAGGAGTACTAGTGATTATTGTGCTATTGAGTTTCCGTTTGCTTAAAAAGGTAAGCTAACATGCTCAACCCTTCTTAAACTTGTGGAAACCTTTCAAACTTATGTGCTATATGTGAATGGCGTGATTGGATGAAAACATAGTATCATGATAGGTGGAGAACGGTTCAGTTTATGCGATTGTTGTATTTTTGATTTGGTTGATTTATTGTATTGATATTGGTATATGGTATGGCTTGTGACAAATATGTTATTTTGAAAGGTAAGGTTGAATGTATATTGAATTGGTTGATTTGGTTTGGTTTGTGGGCGCATAGCCATTTATATTATGATGTTGGTTTGGTATTGTTGTATATGATTATGTGATCATCAACTCTCTCTCAATAAGATATTGGTTACTTAGATGGAGCAAAAGAACTCCTATTTAATTGTTCGAGCCAAAAGAGCTCCTATTTATTTATTTGAGTCGAAAGAACTCCTAATTATTTGTTCGAGCCAAAAGAGCTCCTATTTATTTACTTGAGTCAAAAGAACTCTTATTTATTGGATTGAGTCGCATCGACTCCTATTAATTACCCCACCGCATCGGTCTTTAAGAGGGTTAGGCTCTAGTCTACTCTACTTGGGTTAAAAACACCCAGTAGGGGGTGTGCACACTTAAGGTCTAGTGGTCTTGGATTATGGATTATGGTTGATAGGGTGAATTGGCAAAAGATTCAATTCATTCCTAAATAATAAGGATTATGGATTATGGATTATGGATTATGGATTGTGGATTGTGGATTGTGGATTGTGCAATATGGATTGTGGACTATGCATTACACATGACTTATGAATATTTCATTTATCGTTAATCTTTGGTTTGTTGATGGATTGTAGAATGTTTCTTATGCTAATGGAAGTGATGAATTGGATGATGGATTGTGGAATATTAATTTGGATTGTTGGTTTGGAATTATTAATGGATAATTGATGTGATTATGTGCTAAGTGTGTTTTCGAAAATAAAACTAAAACGTTTTCAAAATCCAGGTAAGGGTTTTGGTTTTCTACATGTTGAGGTGTTAGCTTACTCAATTTCACTGACTTTTTCAACTGTGGTTTTTGTGCTTTAAATCCACCACAGGTTTGGAGTAATTGATGCATGCGGGAACGACGACTTACTAGACATTAGTTGGATTAAATTAATTTAAACTTTCAGTTATTAGACCATGAATATTACATAGACTATTTCATAATTCATATTTTGGACTGTTGTAATTTTATTTAATGGGTTGTAATAGACTATTTTAGACCATTAGACAATTACACTGTGGCTTTTGAAATCTCCTTGCATTCGGGTCCTTGACTTGAGTGCGGAGTGACACCTCTGAATTTCCTTATTTGTATTTTGGTTCGTGATAAAAACGTTTTTAAAAGGAAAGGAAATTTGGGGGTGTTACAGTTGGTATCAGAGCCTAGGTTAGGTACCACGCTAAATTGAACTAACAAGGCTAAAAAAAAAAAAGAAAAAAAAAAGAGAGAAATAATTCAATTAGTAAAAACAAATAAAATGAATCAAGCCGTACGGGGGTATAGGGGTATTGCTTTGTTTGTTTGTGTGATTAACTTATTCTTATTTATGAATTGCTACTTGTTTTCACATGTGGGTTTTATATATATACTTGTTACTGGATGATTTGAATGATTTGATTCACTTGGAAATTAAGAATAGATGTAATTTGGTATTGGAATTCGAAAGTATGAAGTTGATGTACATGTATGAAAATTATTGGTCTTTGAAGGTCAAACGTACCTTATATATTTGGAATGATTATTCATTGAATTGGAATGAGAAAATTGTATGTCTATTTTAAGCATGCTCAACATGAATACGTTTTCTTAGTTTCATGGAATGTGCGTCAATTGAGACATATATTATTTTTTGTATTTATTAATGTTGGAATTGTTATTAAGTGATTGATGGGTTGAATTAACCATAGAGGAAATATATCAAAATATAGATAGTGCCCTCCCACCCTACCCTTAGTAGTGGGACTGGTGAATAATACATTTATTATTATTGGAAAGCTATATATTTAGCATTTTAACTTTGTTTAGACATCGCCACGTCGATCATTTATATGAGATTTTGGTCAAATATGATATATATAGTGGGGGTTATATGTTGAAATGAATGTTCGTAATAAGAAAATCTATTGACAGCTATACTAATTATAGATTTTACATTATATGGAGGTTTGTAGCATTATTGAGTGGTATTGTTACAAGGTGATTTTCATAAGTATTGAAAGGAAACTGTTATTGTGAAATATGAATAAGAAATTTGAGTGTGGCATATGATATTGAATTTGGAGTTTGGTTGATTTCTAGAGATTAAAATTGTTCTTGTGTGGTGAAATTTGGAATGTTGAATTTGAAATTTATTGACTGGTTTATTTTGAGATATATGGCTTGATTGTTTAATGGATTTGAGTTTGTTATAATTAATATCGTCATGGAAGGTTACAACTATTTGGGATAACATGATTTCGGATCCATGATCTTAATTTTCCTTATGTGTATCTATCTTAAGGAATAGTTTGGTGTATTAATTTGAGATTTTTGGGGTTTATATATAATGTATGAAGGTTGTATTTCGACGAGGATTAGATTAGATTGGAGATTTACTTGGGTCAGAATTTATCTTTGAGGTTTAAAATCTCTATCACTGTTATTATGATATAATTATTGCATTATGATTTAAAGAGTTGAGTTTATTGACGAAGTGACTTTAGTGAATTCGGTTACTTCAAATTTCATTTTGGGTTGCTAGAATTGAGCAATAATTCTTAAAGGTGATTTTATGAGTTTTTGCAATGCAGAGAATATGGTCTTTATTAAATGATTGAGGCTGAAAAGATTTTATTTTAGATATAATGGCTTTGTTTGGTTTTGATATATATGAGTTGTGATGCTCGAGGAAATTGAATTTCTAGCGATGATAATGGATCTTGGATATCTTTTGGGCTTTAATGTATATTTTCATATACTAATATTGAGAAATGATTTTGGTAATTTAAGGTGTGAGTGTTCGACAATGGCTATACTCAAATCGTTCAGAGGAATTGAGAATTTTGGGATGTGTATCAAATAATGTTGAGCATTTGTCGATTTAAATGAATGGAGTGGGCGATAAGGTTTCTTGATTTATATGAGTATTAAGTATGTTATTTTGAAATAGAATTAATATTGGGGAAGCTCGAATTATTGTTGGAGGTTATAGTTTGGTGTTGTATCTTATGTGGATTTATATTATTCAATATTATGGTGGATTATCTGAATGTATGTTGACATGGAGAGAAGAGAGGTTGAATTTTGACACAAAGAGATTATCTGAATTTGCAACTCGAGTATTAATGAGCAAGTTTTCTTGTGTAAGTGGCTCCGGATATTTAAAAGTATATTTGTTATTTACCCATCAGGTTAATAGACTATTTGAGATTGGCGGTCTTATTGGTTTTGACTCTATTAAGTTCCTTCGTTATAGAGGAAATTTAATGATCTAGGAGATGCTATAATTTTTGGGTGACTATAAGATTGATACAATGGTGTACGTTCAAAAGTGTATTGGTTTGATATCGTAAAATTGATGAGGAGATTCTATATTTCAATGGTGTTCCTCTACGAGCGACTCGTACATCAAGGCGTTGGGATTATTTACTTACATATAAGATTGTTTAAGTCGTGAGTTCGAGGACGAACTCTTCTTTTAAGGAGGGTGGATTGTAATGTCAACTTTACATTAAACTTAGAATCATGCATTATTGCATTTATACGAGCATACCTTTACATCTTATGGGTCGTTTATAACTTGGTACGTGTTGTATGGGTGTCTGATGAGTTGATCTATTTATTTTGCGCTTCGGGGACGAAGCGTTCTCTTAAGGAGGGAAGGATGTAATATCCCGAAATTTCGATATATTTTACATAAATAGTTTGAAACTATTAATTAGATTATTTTAGCGAAAAATGAAGTTAATTGTTATGTTGTGAGTCGTTTTCGTAAATGGGTTCGGGAATGAGTTTGGTTTCGAATTTCTATAAAGGTATCTCAATTTGAGTTGGACCATCTCTAGCTACTACAACTACATCAACCCATTACTATATTGGCCCAAATAAGAAAGGCCAAACACAAACCAAAAGCAATAGAAAAAGAAATCTAGAAAAAAAATATATATATATAAGAAAGGAAAAAAAAAAAAAAAACAAACCTCACAAATTCTCTCTCCTAAAACACGTACAACCCCCTTCCCCTGCCCCTTCTCTGTTTTTTTTCCTCTGTTCTTCATGCCTCACCACTCGCACACGCATGCCTCACCTCGCCGCACGCCGCCCACTGTCGCCGATTATCTGCTGCTGCTGCCACTTAGTTTCCTCCTTCCTACCACCTCACTCACCGTCCCCTCTTCCTCTCCTCGCCGCGGGTAACGCCCATCTCGGTCCCCTTTGTTTCCCCTGTTTTCGTTGTTCTTCAAAATCATGATTCTTGCGTTGATTTTAATGCTTTAATTTGTGTTTAATTGGTGCTAATAGATGTTATGATTAGTGGGTAATCGATTAGAGTTAGTTTTATGCATAAAGAATTGATCTTGATGGTTGTTTTAAGTTGATTTTTATTAATTTCGAATTTGGGGATTTATTAGATTAATTGTCGAATTTGTTCAATTGATTTCGAAATCTTGAATTGGGTATGCTTACTATCTAATTGTTAGGGTTCTTGAATTTAGTTTCAGATTTAAATTGGGTTTTGTTCAAAGTTGTGAAAATTGCAAATTGGGGAAATTTTGGTTAATTGTTTCTAATTTAGGTTAATTAGTCCAAATTAATTATGATAATCAATATTTAGACATTCTGATAATTTAACAAATTATAAACTGATTTTCATGATTTATATAATTTAATTCGAATTTTTGGGATTTTAGGTAATAAAACATTGTTTTAATTAATAAAACATAATATAAATTAGTAAAATAATTTTATAATTAAATTATAATAATTAAGGGTTAATTTTTATGAGTTATATTCTGTTTTAAACTAATTTTAGGCCTTTGGGAATTTTTATAATAATTTTGGTGTTAATTGAGTTTTATTGGATAATTATTGAAATAGAATTATAATTATTGAATAATTGGTAATTGTTGTTTTGGATTTGGTATTGTCATAATCATGCATTGCATATAGGATCATATATACTAACGTATAGGAATATAGTTGGTTGGTTGAGAAAGATTGAGTGTTAATTTGAGAATGTCGTTTGTATAATTGTAGAGTCTGAGTTCGTAGACGAGGAGTACTAGTGATTATTGTGCTATTGAGTTTCCGTTTGCTTAAAAAGGTAAGCTAGCATGCTCAACCCTTCTTAAACTTGTGGAAACCTTTCAAACTTATGTGCTATATGTGAATGGCGTGATTGGATGAAAACATAGTATCATGATAGGTGGAGAACGGTTCAGTTTATGCGATTGTTGTATCTTTGATTTGGTTGATTTATTGTATTGATATTGGTATATGGTATGGCTTGTGACAAATATGTTATTTTGAAAGGTAAGGTTGAATGTATATTGAATTGGTTGATTTGGTTTGGTTTGTGGGCGCATAGCCATTTATATTATGATGTTGGTTTGGTATTGTTGTATATGATTATGTGATCATCAACTCTCTCTCAATAAGATATTGGTTACTTAGATGGAGCAAAAGAACTCCTATTTAATTGTTCGAGCCAAAAGAGCTCCTATTTATTTATTTGAGTCGAAAGAACTCCTAATTATTTGTTCGAGCCAAAAGAGCTCCTATTTATTTACTTGAGTCAAAAGAACTCTTATTTATTGGATTGAGTCGCATCGACTCCTATTAATTACCCCACCGCATCGGTCTTTAAGAGGGTTAGGCTCTAGTCTACTATACTTGGGTTAAAAACACCCAGTAGGGGGTGTGCACACTTAAGGTCTAGTGGTCTTGGATTATGGATTATGGATTATGGTTGATAGGGTGAATTGGCAAAAGATTCAATTCATTCCTAAATAATAAGGATTATGGATTATGGATTATGGATTATGGATTATGGATTGTGGATTGTGGATTGTGGATTGTGCAATATGGATTGTGGACTATGCATTACACATGACTTATGAATATTTCATTTATCGTTAATCTTTGGTTTGTTGATGGATTGTAGAATGTTTCTTATGCTAATGGAAGTGATGAATTGGATGATGGATTGTGGAATATTAATTTGGATTGTTGGTTTGGAATTATTAATGGATAATTGATGTGATTATGTGCTAAGTGTGTTTTCGAAAATAAAACTAAAACGTTTTCAAAATCCAGGTAAGGGTTTTGGTTTTCTACATGTTGAGGTGTTAGCTTACTCAATTTCACTGACTTTTTCAACTGTGGTTTTTGTGCTTTAAATCCACCACAGGTTTGGAGTAATTGATGCATGCGGGAACGACGACTTACTAGAAATTAGTTGGATTAAATTAATTTAAACTTTCAGTTATTAGACCATGAATATTACATAGACTATTTCATAATTCATATTTTGGACTGTTGTAATTTTATTTAATGGGTTGTAATAGACTATTTTAGACCATTAGACAATTACACTGTGGCTTTTGAAATCTCCTTGCATTCGGGTCCTTGACTCGAGTGCGGAGTGACACCTCTGAATTTCCTTATTTGTGTTTTGATTCTCGATAAAATGTTTTTAAGAAGGAAAGGAAATTTGGGGGTGTTACAAAATGAGTCCTAAGTTCATTGGACCATACAAAATCTTGAAACACGTTGGTGAAGTGACTTACGAGCTCGAACTACCTGCAAGCTTAGAGCAAGTCCATAACGTATTTCATGTCACAACTGAGAAAATATGTTAGTGACCCGTCTCATGTGCTCAACCCAGAAACGATCGAGCTAGATGAAACAATGACTTATGAGGAGACACCGCTAAAGATTCTAGACAGCAAAATGAGAAAGACTCGGCGCAACGAGACCAACATGGTCAAAGTGTTGTGGTGTAACAACAACGTTGAAGAGGCAACTTGGGAGGTTGAGTCCGCCATGCGCGAGAAATACCCCCACCTTTTCAATTAAGTTACTTTCGGTTCGGGACGAACCTATTCTGTAAGGGGGATGAGAACCTCGTGTGCTTTTCATGCGCCCTAATTGATAAGAACTTATGTTTCTTTGGTTATTATACGATAAAGCTTGTTTACCTAATTGATGCACTTTGATGCACATGTACTTGTTTTGTGCATTGCAGTTGCACACTTAATTTTGTTTGTGCATTAACGTTGCACAAGTAATATAATTTGGCATCATTTTGTGTCAATACTCATACTTACTTATAATTATGTGCGCTATCTCTGAAATGCATTGATCATGCATTTCTCTGTACTTGAACTCCTTATTTCAAAATGCATTAATGATGCATTTCATTCTACTCAAATGTCTTATGTTGGAGTGCATTGATCATGTATTTCTCTCTCCTATGTTTCTCATATATGCAAATATATGTTCTAATTATATATGGTATTCGGATACCATGTATATCACTCTATACACATATAGACTTATTTACTTTTAGTTTTTCCCTTTTGCTGAAATGCTCAAGTAGATGTAAGTGGAGGTATGGAGACAGATGAAATGTTTGGGAGTATTGAATATGTGAAGGAAAGATTATTAAGGCACATTTGGAGGATGAGTTAAAGTTTCGGGACGAAGCTTTGTTTTAAGGAGGGAAGTCTGTAACACCCCATAATTTTTGGGAAATTAAATAATTAATGATGTTACGTTTTATAATGTAATTGAGGGTTTTATTAAGGTTTGATTGGAATTCGGTTGAATTATTATGGGATTTCTGATTATAAGATTACACAAGAGGATTCGTTAGTCATTCGAATTTGCATCGGTTTTGTGGATCACGCAACCCATTCAATTACTTAAAACCAAACTCGAGTCTACCCTCACACTATTTTATGTAAAGGAAGAAAACCCTTCCTTTCATTCCCCTCAATCTTTTCGGCCTCCTCATCTCCCTTGCCTCTCCTTCGTATTTTCCACCCGCATAACTTCCCAGCACAGCTATGTCAGCTTAAAACACACACAACTCTCATATACGATCTTTGATTAGGACGTGGTTGGTGGCTTTAGAACCGTGCTTTTGATACGAATCCAGAGACATGTAGATCGTTCCAAGATTCCACCAGACGCTCCGTGTAGAGGTGTTTTAGTGGAGCTATGTCTATCTACCCAAGAATTGTTCCGCCCCTCGGTATTTTGATGATTCCCGTTGACTCCTAAAGTATTTTAGGATGATATTTTATGGAGATGTTACTAACTATATTTCTAACAACATATCCAAAATTGGTAAGATTTATATTTGTGTATCAAAAGTTATATTATAATTCGTAGGTAAACCCTAATTCATGTGTATGGTTCAGTGTGAGATTGATTCCTATTGATCCGCTTGGAATTTGTGGACGAAATTTGGAGGAGACGTTTCTGACTTAATCTTTTATGACATAACAAAATTTGGTAATCAACCGATTTCTTATTCGGCAGTTATGCCTATTTCTTTGCTACTGCCTTGATTTGGGTTCTTATTCAATTGGTGTCGTTTGTGTTTGTGTAGTTTGTAATTAGGCTTGATGGAGTAAAAGATTATGATTCATGGCTTAAGGAATTGGGTATGATTTATTATGGGAAAGATGAAGTTAGAGTAAAGAGGAGAAATGGATTAGCGTTCAAGGTAAGAACGTTGATCATCCTAATGTTTAAGCATGATTCTCAATACCATTCTCTTGAGCTTTCACTAATCATCTCCTATTGATGCATTCGTTTTCTTAACCATTATTGCTTCATAATCAATCGTTATATGATACTTATGTTGTCTCATATCTATGTTGCTCATTCTCTCTGAGTTTATTATATATATCGTTTCCAGCTACGGCCGTTTATAAATTGAAGAAGCGCAAGCACAAAAATAATGTACTTGAAAGATAAATGAATTAAATAAATATTGTGACCCCATCTAGAGGGACGGACATTGCACCGTCGCCATGTCCAATGGGCATGTTTCGTTTATAACCTCTGATCAAGGTACATTTTTGATATATGACTCATATGTCCTCATTTTCATGCGATTCTTGCCCTCCCTTCTCCTACTTTTGATGATTTTATAGCTGTTTTCCCGCTCTTTTCATATATATGTCTATCTTGGCTCAATTCAATGTCATTTTGCAAATTCTAGTGCATTTTCTATTTTGTACGAGAATCGGGTTCTGCGGTGTGGTTTTGGCTTTTGTAGGGGAACCTACGGAGCATGTTAGAGTGGAACCCAAGGCATTGGAGAGTCAAAGAGCGGAGATAGGTCTTAGAGCGGGACCCTAGGCACGGGAATCGAGAGTAAGGGATGATGATATAAGTTTGGAAGCAAAGAGAGGGCAAACGCATGAGTTGAAGACTCTTTGCGCAAGGGGGTAACTTAAAACGGTCATATCTCAAGTTTAAGAGCAGATATTGAGATAACTCAAGTTGGAGATGAAAGTTTGTCTCGGTAGCTTTCCAATGATATATTATAAGCCCAATTTGAACAAGAAATGAGTGAGATATGGGCTTCCAAAGTCAAGTGCGCGCGCCAGTTTTTGGCCGCTCGGCCGTACGCTCGCCGAGCGGACGGCCGAGCGCATAGCCGGCAGTAGGTAGCTCGCCGAGTATATGTCCACTCGGCCGAGCGGATGAGTCCACTCGCCGAGCGGATGGCCGAGCGGATGAGTCCACTCGCCGAGCGGATGGCCGAGTGGATGCCCAGTTTTGCTTTTGGACGCGTTTTCTCGTTTGTCTTTTTGTACAACTATATAAGGCCACATACCTTAATTGGCTATCTCCTAGTTTTAGAGCTTTGGTTTCTCCACCATATTATTTTCTTTATCTTTCAATCTTTCACTTGTGAAGACTATTACAACAATTATCAAAGTTTCATTATTAATAAAATTCAAGTCTTATTTCATTTACCTCCTCCCTTTGTCACTTTTATTTGGGTAACAATTATTTCTCCCTTTTACTTATTGTCATTTATCTTGTTTTAATTATTGTTAATTCATGTTTATTAGTCAATTAATTAGATTTGTCTTTCAAGTTTGAATCTTTACTCAATTCTCATGTTTAGTATCATGTTGAGGGTTCTATTAATTGTGATTACTGTTAGTTTAGCCATGTGTGAGTAGTTTCTATAGCTAGGGGTGACGTTAATGGGTTAAAGTTGTGAACTTTATGTTTAGGGGGGTTATCTAATGGTTATTACTTGAAAAACATGCTACTTTATCACCTTGTCTAATGTTTTAACGATTGGTAAACATAGATGACGATCTATTTTACTTATTATTGTGTTTTAATCAACATGGGAGACTTGAGATTGAAATTGGCTAATTAGACTTGGAATTATTGATTAATTGCATGAGAATGAATTAATTAGTAATTAGGCATTGATTAATTGCTTGAGAGAGAATTAACCTTTCCTTTTGGCCTTGATAACTTGTTAGTGTGCATGATTAGGCTCAATTCAACCCCCTAAACTAAAGACCTCAACTTTATACTCGTGGACCTCTTAACCCCTAGCGTTCGTCAATTATTGTCTAAACCCGCGTTTTAGTTTAATAGTTACTAGTTGTGTGTTTGAATTGTTGATTAGTAGAAAATAGTTAGTAGTTTAGATCAAAACTTTAATTCTTGATTTGATTAGACTAAAATTAGGACTTAATCGATAGACAACCACCCTCCGTCCTCGTGGATTCGACCCTAGCTATACTAGGATGATTAGACTCGCTTAGGCTAGTTCTAGGCGTGTCAATTTTCTAGGTTGGAGATCAGCTACCAACCTCCTAATTGACTTCCTCTTAGATGGGAACTCGTCCTACCGGCCCGTCTAGCGAAGGGTGTGCACACTCGAGTCTTTAGGGTAGTATTACAAGTAACTCTAGATGTGGGATGGCTTGGGGTAGGACCCTTGACCATGCTAGGGACCTGACGAAGGCCCTATACGCTTATTGCAAAAAGAATGCTCGCTAGTCAAATAAGGAACTTAGCGGAATGCATCGCTAGCTAAATAAGGAACTTAGCAAACTACGTGATTGGTGGCCGTGGGATTCGGCCACTGTTGTAGGCACGACTCGTGCATGTCGCCTCTGTGCGTAATTTTCGTCTCTAAGCGTGGTTCGCTTCTTTGATTGACAGCTACGCGCCATCAAGGCGCGTATCTTAGTTCAACTTACTTTATTTGGTTCTATATGCTTAAACTACTTACTCAGCCTAAGCTGACGTTCTTTCTGTTTGGGTTTGTCCCTACCCTATTCTGGGGCCTGTGTCATTGTTGTAATGGCGCAGTTGACAGGTCTTGAAGGTGATTGATTGTCTGCTTGAACGTCGTTGCATGGCATGGGATAGTAGAATAAATTCGTCAGACATTTGGTTTTCATGAACGATTGTAATTTGTTTCATTTGGTTTGATTTCGAATTGTAATATTGGCTACAAGTCTTCCGCTGACACTTGTTATTTATCTTCAGAAGTCTGTTTTAATAAACCTTGTCGTTGACTCGATAGTCAATCACGGCATAACAATCCTTTGTATTCGCATTTTAAGTCGTCAAAATTTAGGGTTGTTACATTTCAAAACCAAGTGCGCAAACCTGAGTTTTTCCCAACCCAAAAAATTATTCTTTTTCTGCCTTGGCTTCTCTTTTGGCCTTGATTATGTACCCAAACTTTAAATCGGAGAAGATTTCAATAGTGTGGATTTACTGGATGGTATTGGTGTGCTAAGTATATAAGTGCTAAAGGTAGACTTTCTATTTAACAGGTTACAAAAACCAAAACGGAGAAACACTTTGTTATATTAATTCGAATGAATAGGGATTTCTAGTAAATGAAATTTAGCAAATTAGTTACGTATAGTAGGTTGCACATGCAGTGTTTAGTGGGCAGTGATCATTTGACATGGCTCCTTGCAATGATCTAAACTGATGAGATTGCTTTTACTAAATAGCAAATTGGTTACGTATAGCAGGTTGCGCATCCGCTATAGTAAACCTATTAGGCATGTTTAGCAGCGGTTGTAGTAGGAACCGCTGTTAAATGGGCGTTGTAGAAAATTCTTTTTGTACTAGTGCAAATGATGGTGGTGAGTTACCTATACGAAGCCTGGTTTGTGATACAAGTCAAAATTGTGCTAATCTAATCTTATTAAGCTTTTGATTTCTATTGTTGAAAACTTTTAATTTTATGTGTTGATTCTCAATGTCTTTAGTTTGCTATTATTTCAATGCTACTTCAAAATTATTGTAATTTCTCATGATTTTAGATCAAAGTTTTCTTCGTATGCTGCTCCATTTTTAGGGAATCCTTATTTTGCATATTTATATAGGACTTTACGATGCTTTATTTTTCTATATTTGCCCCATTTATACTCGATTGTCATTCATTCCCGCAATATTTCACATCCTTGGTATAGTTGTTGGTTTTTGAGCTTTTCAGGCATAAAAAGGACATTTTGGAGAAGTTAGAGTGCGGGATTGAAGTTCATTTGCACAGTGCCAAATTTGGAGCTCAATATCTCCCAAACCACTTAGAATTTTTCAGTGAAACCAATTGGAGGTGAAATATTATGATCTTAGCTTTCTAAGAAGTGGTCACACGCCCAAATCGGAAAAGTAACGAAGAAATTAGAGGCGTTTGAAGTTGAACTGCCGAACCAGTTTTACACGACTCGTGCCAGAAGTGCACGACTCGTGTATATACGCGAATTGGTCAATGAAGTGAGCACGACTTGTGTAGCTTCACGAGTGATGTTTTCCGTGTTTTCTTTATTTAGTTGAGCCCTTGTAACTTTCATCTAAGTTTTCATTATTTTCCTGCACGCCGTTATTTTCAAGACTTCAACTTTATTTCAAGATTCAAACACTTTTGTATCGGATTCGAAGATTTATGTTCTTTATTATTCAGCGTATTATTCAGACCCAATTGAGAGTATTGTTACTTCTTCCTTTTACTCTTTAATTATGCTTTACTTTAATTCAATTATTGTTGTTCTTAATTTAGCTATGTGTGAGTAGTCTTTTTTTAGGGGTTCGATTGAACCCTAACATGTTAACACTATGATTTGATTCATGAATTATTAAGTTTAATTGTTCATATGATTAGGGCTTATTATGGCTAGGTTTAATTATCAACTTGAGTTTGATTATTGTTGTCTAATTTATACTCCCTCCGTCCCCCTTTAAACACCCAGTTTCCTTTTCGGGGTGTCTTTCTTTAAATACCCCATTTCAAAACTTTCTAAATGGGGTAAGTTTTCACCACACATCAACCCTCCACTGTCTCCAAAAACAATAAACAAATTACCCATTATCTCCAAAAATAATGAACAAACCACCCATTATCTCCAACAATAATAAACAACCAACCACTATCTTCAACAATAATAAATAAACCAACCACTATCTTCAACAATAATAAATAAACCACTCATTATCTCCAAAAATTATTACCAAACCACATCACATTAATCCACGTAAAAAAGGAAGCGGGGTGTTTAAAGGGGGGACGCAGGGATTATGCATGTTGCTGCGATTAGATTTACACTAATTTATGCTTATTAAGTGCTAAACGGAGTTTATAAACGACAGATGCGATTCTTGTTTAGTGATTATCCCTCTAATATTGATTAGGACTGTTTCACCACGGAAGTGGGTTGCTAGGACTAACTGGGAATTATTATGCGTTCTTAATGTTTCTTGTTACTTGATTATCTCACTACGGAAGTAGGATTTAGGATAGTAATTGGATTAGACTATGATAGCCTTGCCCGGATAAGTAGTTCTTTGCATAATCTCCCCTAATCTATGTTTTAATTGACTTGCTATGTGTTTTAATATCGTAGTAGATGCATGTTAGTGGGGATATCTCCACCGTAGGCCTTTAGTATATTGATTTCATCATTGTTGTTTTTACCATTAGTTGATATAATCGCAAATCACTTCGACCATAGCGTAGCTAACTTTAATTTTTCACATGACCTAGACATTATTCATACCTCCCTGAGATCGATCCGTTAGCTATAATAACCCGTACGCTTGCGGTTAAATAAACTCGTAACAAGGAGCAATCAGGGAAGACGAAGAATATATGCTGGTCGATACTATATGGTCCAAGTTAGTAGTAAATGGCTCTGATATGAACGCCTCCTGATCTGCCAATTGCAAGTTGTGCCTCTCAAGTTCCTTCAAAATGACCATATCAATCTTAATAGTAGTCTATACACCATATAGTTAGCTTCTTCACCATGTTTGTCCAATTGTGTTTTTGTTTGTAAGATTTTTAGTGTTGTTGTAATGCTTAGTATTGTGGTGCAACTGCAGTTTAATGTTAGAGAATTTGTTCATGACTAATTTCATGAACCGGAAAAAACTCTTATTTCATCCTGAGGTTTTTTAAACCTTTTATTTGTAGGTCCTAATAAAAGCCTTCTGGGTTCATATATGCGCAAACAATCTTAATGTTACGGGGTGTCATTCTTCCCGTGGTGTTCCATTTTTGTTTTAGCTTGACTTTAACCTTCACAAAGTCACAAGGCCTCAATGACCGCCAAAGGCCTCTTATCTTTTTCCCCATAATCTCGATTTGTCTTTAATATCTGTAATGTAAAATGTTCCTTTTACTCCACTGCCAAACTGAAAGGTAACTCTTTCTCTTACCCCATTTTCCTTCACCCCTAACCGATTGATTGTAATCTCATCTCATTAGTTCAGTGTTAACATGTGCGTTAATGTAAGTAATAAGGATCATTCAATGCAATTTTCTAATCTTAATTTAATGTAGTCTCCTCCCGTTTGTTTTAGCAACTTATTGTACTCTCCCCCCGTTTGTTTTAGCATATAAATATATCAGTAAGCCCCATTTGAAACTAAATAAACAAAACTAACAAACATATCAAACACAGTCCTGTGAAACCACGGGCATAAAAGCTAGTTATTTATAAAAAAAATGAGAAAACTTCAATTGTATCTTATTTACTAATCATAGAGAGCCTTTTACTACAACCAATGCAAATCTAAAACGTTAAATGCAAATATAACATTGACCGACATCATTTTTCACTTGACTTTTCGTCAATTGACACCACGACTACTGCGCTTTCAATGACATTAACTCATTCAGTATTAGCACATATGTTGTTAGATTATATAATATGAAATTTGATTGTAAACTTATGCAGGTTTGGGGATCAAAGTTATTTTACATGTAATTCACACCATAGATCGGACAATATCATAGAATTTTCAATTTATAAGCATTATAGCCATTATCGGATAAAGGACCCGCATGAGACCCATACCCGACCTAGACCCACCGGGTCTTGACGGGTCCGGGTATGGGTCCAATAAGTTTGGACCCTCTGGGTATGGGTTGGGTATGGGTCTACATAAGAAGTCACGGGTATGGGTATGGGTCCTTGTGGACCCGACCCATTGTCATCCCTAGTCGCAGGGGACTTCAATCTCTCCTTAAACATTTGTTTGTGAGTTTGGACTTGCGTTCGATTTGATTTGCAGGTGGCTCGTAAGTGTTTGTTGACTACGTGTGCTTGGGAGTTTGTAGAGAATTTCTCTTGGAGTTTTCTTCACTCTAATTTTTTCAACCTCAAAATAAATGAGGGAGACTCTATTTATATAGAGTGGAAACCTAATTCCTGGTGAGTTTGTAGTCACGGGCCCATTTCGTGAGCTTGGTATGTGACTTGGCCCGATTGCTTCTTTTCTCTGGATTAGGACCCGACCACCCAATTTTAAAAACTGGATTGACCCAAATTTCATTTAATGGGGCAAAATCATTAAATTGTGTTCAAATTTGATATTAACTCAAACTAATTAATTTATTTAATTTCCTGCACATTAACGGATTTTTAGTGTCTATAGTCATTCTATGGTAGTAATGATTAGTTCTTCGATAAAAATGATTCAATTTGATTAAATTAAATGATTATATAAGCTAGTTCAATTAGGATGTTTGAAATAAATTTTTTTTTTTTTGGGAAGTCATTGAAATAGATTTTTCTTTTCCTAAATTTGCACTCCAAGTGCCTTAGTGTAGTGGTTTGTGTAGATTAAATTTTGATGGAGGTTTGATTCCTCAAACAGACTCGAACACAGGACACATGTGTTGCAATGACAAACATATAAGTATAACCATTAAGCTGAACCGTTTGACCCGTATTTAACACATTCGAATTAGACCCGATCCAAAACCAAAATTAACCTAAAAGCTGACCGGACCCGGACCCGACCGAATGATCCGTTTAGAGAACCAATATAGTTGACCATCGTCAATCATACAGTTTCACAGATACTTCCGCAAGTGGTGGTGGGTCCCCTATGTCCATCTAGTGTTTTGCCAACGGGTATTCGCTTTTCTGCTACTGTAAGCCAAGAAAACCACAACAAATAGAGTTTCACTAAACCAATCATTGTGATTGGCAAAAGAGAGACAATCACGGATTGGTGGTGAAATCTCAGCCCCTCTTTTTTCTTTCCCAAATCCTGTGGCTGAGATTTTTTCACCCTCATGTACCCCTCTCTCTCCTCTCCATCTCTACCACCCGCCCACCACCACCATTTCGCCCCTACACTCAACGGAAAAAGGGTTTAGGGCCACACTTTCCGGTGCCGCGTTAGCGGCTCCGAGAAGTGGGGCCCTAAACCCTTTTTTCGGCCACTTTAGAGCACCACATCCCCTAAGGGGTTGATCAAACCCTTTCAAACACCCACTCTCTTTAGGGTGTCTTTTGGCCTCGCCGGTGTGAAGGTTGTTCGTCGGAGGTGAGAAGGTGGTTCACCGGATATGAGCGGTGGGTTGGGTGGGGTTCCGGTGGTGATGCGAGTGGTTGTGGGCTGTAGCACGGTGGTCGGATTTGGGGCTGTTTTGGTGTTTTGGGATATGGACGAGAAGTCGACGGTGCTCCGGGAGGTGGGTCGTCGGAGTTGGGCGATGGGTCGGGTGGGATCCGGTGGTGGTGCGCGTGGTTGTGGGCTAGCGCGCGGTGGTCGGATCTTGGCTGATCTGGGTTTGATAGAAAATGGACGGTTTTGCCCCTGTGATTGGGTCCGTACACCCAATCACCAATCACAGTGATTGGTTTATCAGCTCTCCAACAAATACGGACTCCTCTCTCTCTCTCTCGTATTTGATCCAACAACAACAACAAAGTCTACCAGTCAACCCAGTTTCCTCAAAACAAAACTTCCAAGTCATCATCATCACCACCACCATCTTACTTCATCGGATTACTTGAGGAAATCACCACCACCAACATCAGCATCTTCTTCTTTACGCCACCGTTTTTCTAAGGTTTCACTCTAACTTGGAACTTCTATTATTGTTTTTTCTTTCTTCTGGTTGGCTGCTTAGTAAAAAGTGTTTGAAACCCTAAATTCTCAGGATTGAATTTTTGGGTTCTTTTTTGGTATGTTTAATTTAGTTTATGGATCAAATTTTACTGGTTATAGGTTTGTTCATTTGAATTCTCAGTTTTATGGATTGGTTTAGTTGATAGATTCATCTTTGACACCCAGATAAAACAAGTAGCAAAAGACTCGAATTTTCGCAGTTTCTTTTATCATGATCCTGCTTTACTGATCTGAATATCGTAAAATTCTGATTATGTAATCTGGATTTTTGTTTTTGTTGGTAAATCATGCTTTGGTACTAATTTGAACTGAATTTCTGTCTGTTATATTGTTTTTAATTTAATACGTAACGATAAGAGTGTTGCAAGGTTTGTAATTGTTTGATTTTGCTGTGTTGAGTAGCCAATGCTTTGCGTCTTTGCGAACCTGAGTAATTGTTTGATTGTGCTGTGGTTAGTGAATGCTTGCATTTCCGAAAGCTGAGCAACGTATATGTTGTTTTGCTTATTTGTGCAGAGATTTCAAGATGGTTTGTTTTGTTTATAGGTGGTGAGAAGTACTTTCTGTAACATCAGATTCGAGTCATCTCTTTTGTGTTCTGGAAGCTGGTTCGGGAATGGGTCTGAAATTCTAACACCCATTCCCAGTTACTATTTGACGAGAGTGAGTTCTGATACTATATGAGTGAATGATATTTCGGTATTGATTAAAAGATTCTGACTTTATTGGTGTATCTCCGGAGTTTGTGGATTATACGGGACCGGAGGGATTTCTTTACGATAATCGAGTTTTATCGCTGGGTGCTATTTCATTAGTAAGATAGTTGTGTAAATAAGGAACCTTTGCATGAGCGATGCCTCTTAGTCGTGAAGCTGTTCAGAAATGTTGCCAAATGGGTGGAAGTCTAACAGTACTTTGATACATACCCGTATGCTTGGTTCATTTCTGTATATTATATGTGCAAGTGAAGAGGATTAAAGCATGATTCTGTAAGTAGGACAAATGGAGATGCCTGAAAGAAAGTATCCCGTTGATGCAAAGGACTACAAATTGTATGAGGATGTTGGCGAAGGTGTCAGTGCTACTGTGTATAGGGCTCTCTGTATCCCGTTCAATGAGGTAGTTGCTATTAAAGTGCTTGATCTCGAGAGATGCAACAATGACCTGGTATGTGCTGCTTTCCAATTCTAAAATAGATTTTGATAAATCTTTTAGAAACCTTCTGAATTTGGTTGTCTTAATTCGTAACTTTTCCTAAAAAAAAAAAACCTTGTCGTTAGCTGTTTTAGTTGCTTATGTGCTGTTCTTTGAAGCAGATTTGTGATAGCTATCTCGTATTTAGGACGTGTTAAGTAGCATCGTGAAGATCAAATGTATGATGTTTGTCTAAACCTCAACTGCGTCCATGAGATTTCTCCAAAAGGTGACTCAAGATTTTGAGTTAGCCCTTGGGTCCCCATGCTACAACTAGTAATTCTATCTATCCACCTCCTAGGACACATTATCTTGACTACCTATGAGGCTATGATGATGACCACGTCGATTGGCACATTGTCATCAATCTAAGTGGTTGTATAGTAGGAAGATTGGATGATAAGTAGTTCTCTAAAAGGCGATTTCTTCAAGATCTCGAGTTAATGCTATGATCCCGATGCAATGACTAGTAATTCTATCTATCCACTTCTCGGGTTACATTATCTTGAGTACCTATGATGAGATCACATTGATTGACAGTTATGTCATCAATCTAAGCGGTCGTGAAGTATGAAGACCGAATGTAAGTGTTTCAGTGAAGAGTTGCTCTCTTTTGCCTGTATCGGAGGTCCGAGAGACCAAGACTAGGATTGGCCTACAAGGCTACGAGACTATTTGGAGAACTTTCTAATGAAAAAGGATCAAGAAGAAGTAAATGAAAACTTAAATGTTGGTCACCTAATGATCGTCATTTTTCATTATATAATTTTGTGATGCAAATGCCGCAACTTTACAACAACATTACCCCAGTTTTGTGAGACAAGTTTCTGTTTTTAAATTCTGCTGATGGAAAATGGGCCGAACATTGCAACGACTAGCCTACCACACAATGTAAGAAGTGGGGACAGGTTTGTGATCTAATTTGCTTTATTATGTTCTGGAACCCCCCAGAGTAGTAACCGTTTGACCGAGGTAGGAGCGTATTACCTTATATAATAATGCGATCTTATTTTGATTCAAGATTTTTGTGCCTGATCCATAGCACAATGGAATGAGATTCGACTTCCAGAACTTCCAGAACTTCCTGTACTTTTCCTTTACCTGAACACAAAGAACCTGTACCAAGTAGCTCTGGTTAGTAAGTGCTTGGCCTTTTCTTTGGTACATGTTTTCAAATTGTTGCTTGTTGAAGTAATACTTCCATAAGCGACAATAAGAGCTTATAAAGGCACTTGGTTAGTGTTGATTCTTGTTAGTGTTACATATTCAAGAATTTACCTCGAGGTACCAGTATTTTCAGGAAATGATGTTATCTTCTAGCTTATTATTTATGATTTTTGGGGAAATTTCCTTGACACTAAAGGAGGATTCTTCTAATGTCCTCTTGGTGTAAATGTACTGGCCCCCTCTATACGTATATCAAACGATTTCATGTAAGCATTTATTACTAGACTATGCATCTGAAATGTGCATGTCCATAGTTAAATTGCATGTACTTTCAGATTCAGTTGTTTTAACTTTACTCGTGAAGTCAAATGGTCTTCAACATGTCCCCTCGATTTGAATTCCTGTGTACCTCGATAACGTCAGCAAAAGTTACCTTCTTCATTGACTTGTCACCATAAGATGTGCACATTCGGTCTGCTCGATCATCCAAGGAGCTAGTATATCTGTTCTAATTCTTCTTAGAATCAGCAATCATTTCCTCTTAGTGATGTTGCCGCATCAGTACGGACAAGCTTGTAGCTTTTCTTTGTCATCCGATCCAAGGATGTAAGTTTAGCTCTACGACTTGGTACATGCCATGTGTTTGTAGTGTTTGGACTTCTCAGCTATGATTTGAAGTCGAAAATCACCTACGACTTCGACGTTCATCTTTTGGGCGTTTCATGACCAAACACGTTTGTCATTTAGCCAAGGTATCAGACATGGTAGCCTCATGGTTTACATGAGTATATATTTAAATCCATACGGTTTAAAGTAAATAAAATGTGTGGCTGTATTGTGAATTATCACATCCAAGAGGAAGGCAGTCTGAGATCTAGGTACAAAACCATATGAGAAGAATTCCATTCTAATTTCAGATTTCCCATATCTGAAAGTTGAGGATTGCTGTCTAATTAAGGGACTGAATCAATATGGCATCTATCAATTGCATTCGTCGATAAAAATGTCATTTATGGCAACTTTTCTAATGTGAAATTTACTTTTTCTACTTCTTAGAGATTTATTTGAATAACTCACGGCTGGAGTCCAGAAGGGGAAGCCTTTTTAGTTAGTAGGATGAATCTCTTAGAACATATCTTCACTTACACAACCTCCCTGTGTGGGTAACAGTGGTACTTGGATGTAGAATTGTGGAAATCGACCTTCGGCCCTAACACAAGATTTTCCATCTAATAATACTAGTGCCACTAACAAAAGAATTGTAAGTAAGAGGAATAAAACTCATGTTCTTTTTTTTTTTTTTTTTTTTTTTTTTTTTGGGTGTGTGTGTGTGTGTGTGTGAATAAAACTCATGTTTATGCAACTAAGGTAGTGATATTCTGTGAGCTCATATTTCACAACTATTATGTTCTATTATGGTGGGACCCTTCTCCGGACCCTCGCTTTGCGGGGACGCCAATGTGCGATCGGGCTGCCCTTTTTTTTTTAATGTTCTATTGTGTAGACAAGAAAAATTAAAATACATTCCATACAGAGTCACTGGCTACGGCAAGGTAAGGAAAAACAATAATTAGACAAATTTTTTTTTTTTTTTTTTAAATTCTTTTTTCAGAGCGAGATGAAATGATATTTGTATCATATGGGACATAATAAGTTATTAAATGACCTATTTTTCCAGTTAGTACAAAGAAAAGTAACGAGATTTATAAAATGGATTTAATCTTCTACAGATTGAACCTTGACACGTTGTAGAATTATGTTGAACCTGATTGTGACTTGTGAAATTCTGAATAAGGAGTATTTAAACTTTTAACTAGCCACTTAGCGTATAAAGGAAACACGAAGAGAATACAACAATTGTTTGGATTGAAGAATTCCAACCCAGGAGTCAGCAAAATAGTAGGGGTGGGTTTGTTGGTTTATTTATTTATTTACTAGTATAATACCCGTGCTATGCACGGAAATGTGTAGCCAAAAGTTTTAATATCGTAACGTGCGACAACACGTCTAGCTTAACTTTGTCTTGGTAAAACGGATTTATATTGTTGGCGTTCGAAACGTAGTTATATACCCGAATCTATTTCTCGACTCAAGATATCAAGGACTTCTTTAAAAAAAAAAAACTGAATAGCTTAGCTATCATGTATACGTACGACTTTAATTTGCACTTGATAAAATGCAATCTCATCAAAGTGTGTGTGCGTGAATGTATCTCTAAGTATGAATATTAGTAAGGGAACATTTGTATTATGACAAATTTATTTACCAACTCAAAATTTCAGTGACTTTACAATCCCATGACTTAGAAATAGAGATGAAATTTGCATTAGAAGATTACACAAATAAATAAGAACACAAAAAGAACAGAATAGTGACCTTTAGTTACCTCTATTTGAGCGAGTCTTTAGCCACTGAAATGGTTAATCACTATATCAGTGAGTAAGAGGACAAATTTTGATTGTAAAGTAGATAAAGAAGAGCAAAATTTTGGGATATACTCCGTATATATATATTTGGTTGAAATGATCTCATAAATTTAGCGTAGAAAATTATTAGTAACATATTAAAGTTGTTTTTTTTTGTTTGTTTGTTAATAGAAGGCCTTAGCTATTAGCTGTTTTTTCATTATTAACTTAGAGTTGTTAGAATTTGCAACAAATTAATAGGAACAAAATTATTAAAAACCATGTTATTAGGAACAAAAATTTTAGCGGGAAAATGTATAGCCATTGGATGCCACGTGTCCTAGTGGCTTCTGTTTTAGTAGAACTAGATAGATTTAAAGGCTCAGATTTAATGGAGCTCTTGGTCCAAATGTGTGAGTTGTGTGCTGAATAATGTGAGACATTGGTTTGTTTATTTCTTCATTGGCACATGTGTCATGGTTTTGTCAAGAGCATTGGTTATAACTTGGTTTGATAATTTGACATTTGTGCATCAAATTGTTGGGTTTTAGCAACTCTGAAGCAAGGAAATTGTGAAGGTGTCTAGTTTACCTTTGGACTTTTGGTGCATTTTTGTTGGAGCAAAATTCTCTTTATATTTTCTTTTAATTTATTTATTTTCACGCGAAAGGAACACTTTTGATTATCTTTGCGAATGATTGTTTTTCTAGCTTCTTTTTGGTTTGACATTGGGAATGCCGTTAAAGGTATATAAATCTTTCAAAGTATTTCTATTATTTCCATTTAAGAGAATTTCAGTTCTTACCGACTGTCCACAATTCAGGCTGCCTTGTCTTTTTTTGTTGTTTACTTCTATGCTTCAATTGTCCGATATAAACAAAATAAAAAATCAATGAAGAATTTTTTTTTTCTTTCTAACGGTACCTTTTATAATATGAAGTACTAATTTTGTTAATTACTTCCTTCAGATTATTTCTAGTTGCAATAGTACCTTTTGTTTTTTTTGTTACCCCTTCCAATTACTCCCTTGTTCACCTTCTTTCCTGAGTTTCCTCTATGTTTCATCCCTCCCTTCATCTAGGTACATATCTACTCTTTTCAGTAGTTCTCGTTCATCTTTACTGATTTGGTCACTCCTTTAACAATGAACTTGTTTTCCTTCAACTAGAATAATGAACATGTCCCGATATCTGTAAATAAATTAACGCAGATTGAGCGCATGGAGTAAAACAATAGGATTGAAGGTCTTTAATATGTGTTGGATTGTTATCGTGTCAAATATATTGCACTCATTGAGTATCATTCATATCTACGCATTTTGAATTCTCAGAGCTTGAACATCAGTAACTTTGCCATGCTACCAAGGCTACGGAGAAACTTGAAAGCACTAAACCATAATTTGTTGGTTTAGGCTTCTTATTAGAAAGTTGAAGTCGATTCTCCATTCAAAATGAGCTTAATATAAAGAACAAGGTCAGCCCTATGAAACGTGGTGTTAGTAAAAACATCCATCAAAAAGATGAATAAAAAGACAACAATGACCAAAATCTACTCCAAAAGAATTGTGATAACTGAAAGCAGGTCAAGTTTAGAGTGTATCTATCTCATAATATATTGTAGTGCTACTTTAAGGCAGAACTTAATGCTCTCAGTCCTTGAGCAAAAGCTTTCAACTGCTATTTCTGGAGATCTCACCCACTTGGCTGATGCTATGGATGCAGGTTCCAATTTTTTTAGTGGCAAAAACACTATCAATATTTTCCTGAAATCTTCATTTATAACTTTTTTACAGGATGGAATTCGCCGAGAGGTTCATACTATGACTTTGATTAATCATCCAAATCTTCTACGTGCTTATTGTTCCTTCACTACTGGACACAACCTTTGGGTTGTGATGCCATACATGGCTGGAGGATCTTGTCTTCACATAATGAAGACATCCTATCCAGAAGGATTCGAAGAGCCAGTTATTGCGTCACTACTACGTGAAACGCTGAAAGCTCTTGTTTATCTTCATGCTCATGGCCATATCCACCGAGATGTGAAGGTAAATTTTTGTCATCATCAATTGACTTCTTCCAATCACTTGTTTTTCTGTGAGTATTTCTGAGTTTGGATCATTGTGTTATGGTTATTGTTACTAAGAAGAATGAACCTGTTATTATCTGGTGTCTCAAGTTTTCTGTTCGGATTAGGGCAATGCTTATTTCTATATATGCGGAGCTATTATAAGCAAGTATTTGTCAACCCAACTGTAATGTGGTTACTCATTCTCCAGTTGAAGTACTCTTTTCAAGTCCTGCTGTTCTCTTAATCCGTTTCATAGAATTTCGAAGGTTGTGACGATTGCATATTCACATAAGACTTTAACTGTGTGAAGTGTTTGACTTTAGTTCCAATCTGAGATTTGCGAATGTTGTAGCTATCTAAGGCCGTGCCCATAAATTAGAACCTTTGGTAACATGATGCATATTATTCTTTTTTAATGACTGGGTGGTAGAGAGGTGTATATACCCCCTCCGTCCCTATTTAAACACCCGATATACAAAATGCACCCTTATTGAGGAGAGTGTACACACTAATTGGTTAATCAAAGTTTAAGAAAAATTGCATGAATTTTTTGATAAGATTCTGATCTAACTCTATGTAATTTTTTTGGAACTTTAATTAACCGATTCGCATGTCCACCCTCCTCAACACGGGGGTATATTGGGTATGGGGTGTTTAAAGAGGGATGGAGGTTGTAGTTTGTTATTTTTATGCAGCATTTCTGATGTCGAATAAATTTTCATATGACAAGTCCTGTGCATTAGGAATAATTTAGTCAACACCACCTTCGGTATTTACCTTTTAATATTTACAACTAAATTAGATCCTGTCCTTACGTTCTCTCAATCTCAGGATTTCAGTTATATTCACAAGGATCTCAAGTGACAATCTTAGTAGAGATTTGGTTTGACCTTTTAGTATTAGTTGTTGAAACCTCTTTTCCCCATTTGTTATACTATTTCACTATATAGGCCATCTTTATAACTATTTTAACATCCATTCTGTCACAGAAGGAACGACATCTTTTGCGTTTTTGTGATGTATCATTTGGCATCACTTTTCCTATTCATTCTCGGTTGGTTTTGCACAAAGAAATAGCTCAATTGTACTCCTTATAATTCTGTATCTGGCACGCACTTGGATTTAGCTAGTTGTCTGAAACTCAGTATCTACTTAAACTTACAGGCTGGGAATATTTTACTTGACACCAATGGCACCGTGAAGGTGGCGGATTTTGGGGTGTCAGCATGTATGTTTGATACTGGTGATAGACAGCGATCTAGAAATACTTTTGTTGGTACTCCATGCTGGTATTTATCTTTGACTTGCAGAACTTATATTATCATTGATCTTGCTTTCATTTAGCTTTTTAGAGGTTTAGGTATAACAATGTTCGTGCTCGAATGACCTATGTGGTAAATTTTCCAGGATGGCCCCTGAAGTTATGCAGCAATTGCATGGATATGATTTTAAGTACGTGCATGATCTCTCTTTTATTATTTTAGTCTTTGTAATTTTTCCTAAATCATATTGGGAATAAGGTTTGGTGGTTGTTGTTGTAATTTTGTCCTAAAAATTAATTTAACACCCTGACATCTGTAGTTAGGTCTGTCCATTCTGGAAATCGGCCTAAACATGTTGACTTGGTGATTTTTTTTTGTAGTTCACCTACATATGTTATTATGTTACTTAAGCTTGAACTTTTGTGCATGATTTGCTCATCAAAAAGTTGTTATCCATCATCACTCTTCTGTGCATGACTTCATGTAATTGCTTTCTCATTACATCTAGTTGTTCTGACACTAATGTTTTTCAATTATGATGGATAAACAGAGCAGATATATGGTCTTTTGGTATAACAGCTCTAGAGCTTGCTCATGGTCATGCTCCGTTTTCCAAGTACCCACCAATGAAGGTGTGCTAACTTGTCAGTCAACACCGAGACAAGGCAATTCATTGTCATAAGTGTATAACTTTTTATTGTTTTGAACTTTTGTAGGTTCTGTTAATGACTTTGCAGAATGCACCACCAGGTCTTGATTATGAGAGAGACAAACGATTCTCAAAGGTGGTGATTTTGTTCCTTTGGTTCTTTGATCACATTGGTTTATTTGTGCTGATTACATCGTATGTTGCTTTTGCTTTTCTACAGTCTTTCAAAGAGCTGGTTGCTGCGTGCTTGGTGAAGGATCCAAAGAAACGACCCTCTGCTGATAAGCTATTTAAGCATCCTTTTTTCAAACAAGCAAAGTCGCCTGAATATTTGGCCCGCACTATAGTTGATGGCCTGCCTCCACTTGGTGAACGGTATAGGACACTTAAGGTATTTAACTCTTCTAATGTTACCTCTCTCTTTGTAGATGGGTGTTCCCCACTTGGCATTTTCTATGATGGGCGTCACTCAGTTGACTTCTTATTTTTTTTTTTTTTTTTTTTTATGATACACTCACTTTCTTTTCATATATAGTAAAAAGTACTGTCCTTGGCTACATGCCAGTATAGCTCTCTTACTTTTATTCTCTGTCATAAAAATTAATATAGCTTCCCAACTATAGTAGTTGGGCTTCTTTTTTACTTTTGGTGTTGCGTGCATGCTAATTTTTGTTACTCCTTTGCTGGATAATAGTTTCCTTTCCTACAAATGATTTTTCTTATAGGCAACAGAAGCAGACCTTCTTCTCCAAAACAAGGCTTTGTATGGGGACAAGGAGCAAATGTCCCAGGTAACACAAACTTCATTGTTCCATTAATGTAATGATTTTGCACCAAGTCGATGAACATATTAGGCTGGCACTAGGAAATCTCTGCTCTAACCTAGGTGCACAATAGCTTCTTAATTATTGCACTGGTACGAGTGGTATAAATTCAAGGGTGTTTATACACATCCTTGCCAGATTATCCCTGGCTCAATCTAAATTATGAATACAGCAACCACCACTACTGCTTTTTCAGAACTTTTGAGTGTAGTTATTGATTACAGTCTTTTGTACTGCTCTAGATCACCCATGTGTTGTGATTCACCCTCAAAATGTAATGTCAGAATCACTGAATTAATCTAAATATTACAGACGATTTTGGAGGGTTATTCAGAATTTCTGTGATCACATGTAAAAAAAAAAAGCAGAGAACAAACAATGTTACAGAAATCTGATTTAGAGTTAAAGAGACACTACTCTACTAATGAACCAAGCTGGAGCACCTAACAAAGCCTTTTTAGAGTAATGCTTACTGAACCTGAAACAAACTAGAAGCCTAGAACACTCACAAGTTCTATCATCCAATCTGATTTCTTGTGAGTTTGGGGCAGCAATCTATGCTCTACTTCAGCTCAAGAAATACTGGAGTATTCCCTGAGCAAGTACAGGAGCAGAAAACACTTAGAAGTACAGATGAACTTTACTGTTTATAGTTTACAGTTCAGCATTTAGACCCTATTGGGGCAAACAACTAGCAGACTCAATACTCCTTAACGAAAGAACCTACTAGCTCACATCTGTTCCTACAACTCGCAAAAGGTTGACCAAATTGAGTATTAATGTTATTTGAAGTGATCATGGTTAGCTCAAATGCTTAACTGCCGAATGCAGTTGTCTTCAGTCTCTGGCTTGCTTTCCTTGATCACTGGCTACTAGCTTATGGAAACCCTTCCCTTTTTGGCCTTCATTGGACGTGTCATTCTGTATATTTGCATCATGTTAAGCCTCACCTTGGTAGGTCTTTGTAAAGTTATGTGTCCTTTTCTTATCCTATATCCTGCCTTGGTTGGGTTACCTATACGTATTTTCATCTATTTCCAGAGATGGCTTAAGGTTTTAGTATTAATGCTAGACTAGAATTTTGGGTCTTATTTACTCTTTAAACTGTAGCTTGTACTGAATGATGTATTCTATACATTTTAATTTCCTTGCAGCAAGAATACATTCGAGGTATTAGTGCCTGGAATTTCAACTTGGAAGATTTGAAGAGCCAGGCAGCCCTTGTAAGCCCCTGTTTTTCCCTGTTCCCTCTCTTTGTAAATGCATGCTTTTGTATATGTGACTGCCATCTGTGATATCTGTACCTTCCCTTTTGTACTCAACTGAAATTACTTTCAGTGAATGGTATTGTCCTTTTTCTGCAGATCCAAGATGACGACAGCAGTTCAGATGTCAATGGTTTAGGTCACAAGCTTAAGTACCGGCATGATGATTGTGGTCTATCTGTAGGAAAGCTGTCTCCTGAGGAGACCAATAATTCAAATACTTCAGAAAGTCACGAGGTTCCCCTCGAATATTTTCTATGCAGTTTTTTCTCGAAAGTCTTACCTTGATGTTACTTTCCAGCTGACTTCGAGATTTCTATCTCAGGATGGGTTTGATGATCTTGATAGTTTGGAGGGTTCATTAGCTTCCTTTCCTATTCAACCGTTGCAGGCACTTAAGTATGTGTGCTCTTTTAGGTTTTTTTTCTGTCTTTTGTTTACTCCCTCCATTTCACTCTCTTACTATTTGTTCATTGTTGATTTTGGAAAAGTGGGAAGAGTTGACTATAACAGAGGAAGTATTTTATATAGATTGTTCAGTAGGCATACTAGCATTCTTGGTCATCAATGACAGTATTTGCAATAACTCATGTATTATCAATGACAGTATTTGCAATAACTCATGTATCATAAATGACAGTATTTGCAATAACTGATTTAATCTCCGTCCAAATGAATCTAATATTAGACGAACTTTAATGGTTGGTAGGTGGTAAATGGTAAGCTGTTAAATTTGGTTGACCAAATCGTGTTCAGTTCGGTTCAACAAAATTCAGCTGAAATGAGCTGAGCCTTAGTCTTAGATAGGGTGTAAACAGATATAGGAGTTATAGTTTCTGTCCTTGTTTTCTATGAGGGAGGAATGTTGGGAGGATGAAGGTTGAAAGTCATTCGTAAGTTTTCATGGCTCACTTGGTGGCTTTCATATGGTTGCATGTTTTTGTAATTAAAGTGATCGGGATCCTTGAATTAATCCTTTTTGTGCCGCATTTCTACACCTGCCACTGACCCGCCCTAGTCACCTCCTACTTAGACTGACCCACTCTAACCAACCTTGAACCTAGATCTGAAGCCCCTTTCTCCTCTTTCTCTACCCCTTCCTCATGCTGATCTAACCGCAACATCTGAAACCCCTCATTTCCCCTCCATACCTTGCAATCTGCTAGCCAGTCTTCTCATATCCCTCCCTACCTTGCCAACCATTCAACTCCTGGCCAAAGTGACATGAGGGCAGAAGAAACACGAGAAGAGTGAATGAGTGGTTGATTAAGGGAAGAGGAGAGAGAAAGATGTAGTTAGAAATGCAAGGAGGAGATATGGTAGAGGGGAGAAATAGATGCCAACAAGCAGTTGGAGTGGGTGGAGCTTTTGGTGGTTGGAGGGGGGAGGATAGAGAGTTAGAGACTTGAGGGTGGTTAAGGGGGTGGGGAATGTGGTTGATCGATGAGGCTAAAGTTAAATAGAGTCCTAAAGCTGTCTTGTTTGGCCTGAAAAGGCGTTCTAAAACCAAATTTGGAGAAGCCACTGGGTGTAAGGAAGGTGTATTATATTATGTCCAAATTTTGTGTGAGAAGGGGAAAACTGAAATTCAAATACTAGTTGATAATATGATAAAATACTTAGTTAAAATAAAAGAATTGGTAACATCTTCTACTTCAACCGAAATCCTATTTTCTCCCCAAGCTTTTAGGTTGGACCTTTGTTTTGATAAACCATAAAGTATCTTCTCAATCTTAACATCTCAAATTACATATATGATAATTCTCCAGTTGTGTGTTAGTGATAACTCACTCGATAGTCGTGTCCATTCCTGGAAGGCTGGAATAACATAAGAACTAGATTTATGAGCCGAGTTCGAAACACTTAATTTACAATAGCAACATGGCAAATTCTATACTTTAATTATTTATGTATCACAATCAAAAGGAGATGTAACAATGTTAACAACAATTAGACTAGGTAACTTCTGTGTACGTGATCATTAGGACATCACATGAGTTCCTAGGAAGTAGAATTCTCAAAGATGTCTAGCTGCTAGAAATTCTCAATTCTCAAATGCTTTCTAAATTCCTAGGAATAGCACATTGATGGGAACTTTGATTTCCCATGGGCAACCAAACAAGCACTGAAAGCGTTCTTGTTGAATTGATACGGTGTTATAAAACAGTGTAGTATTTTATTCTTTCGCAACAAAATTTCTTCTCCTTCCTAGTTAATCAGTCATGAATTTGCAAAATTGCAATATGATAAGAGATAATAGGATGCTATGTATCAAAATTTGGAATTTTTGATGTAAGGCTATATTTTGGAATGGAGTGCCTGACAAAAGATTATTGTGAGGGTATATTAGGAGATTTTATACGATTCCCTTGATTTCACAAATACAAGGGAATGAGCTTTTTTATACCTTAAGTGAGGAGATATTCTTGTGCAAAGTTTACAATAGAGATGTGCTTTGATCTTTGTAGAAGATGGCTGATATTTCTTTTATATATGTTTCCTATGTTACTTCGACACTCCATTTACTTGTCGTGTCGCGTGTCAGGCACGACACGACACCTAGACACTCCATTATAAGCAAAAAATCAAGGTTTTTATCACCAAATAGCCATGTCAGACACCTTGACACGTATCCGCATCTGACACAAATTATTTCTCATATGGTAGCATTACATAATATGTATTTACAAACCTTCATGTTGGACTTCCATTAGATTGGCAGGGAAACTTTTAATGTGGTAATGGCACCTGTCATAGTGGTCACTTTATTAGTAATATTAATTAGATTAATTAAATAGATAACATTGGTGCTTACATAAGCTGAACTCTTTGTCTACGGCATGCAGGTGCCAACCTATCTTATATATCCACTTAAACTTTTTTATATATAATTGTTGTATTCTAAAAGAGAAAATTGCCGCTCATGTTGTTAGTTTTGAAAGATTACTGTATAACAGGTAGTTTTACTTCTTTTAGCAGAGAGGGACAGGGTACTTGTTATTATAATATGTCCTAGTAGAGAATATTATGTTCAAATGTAATATAAGGGCTGTTTTGTGCAAACAATAATGATAAATTCTTGTGTGATGGGATTGACTATACAATAAAATAAAACAAGAGCTGGTAATCTGTGCCATTTTGCTAATTTTATTGCATTTCTTTCGGCAGAGGATGTTTTGATGTTGGGGAAGATGACTTGAAGAGTACGGGTCGCAAAAATGTCCCACATACATATGCTGTACAAAAAGCTGATGACCAGTACCTTGGAAGAACAGATTCTGACAATTTGGTGCGGAGCAGTTCTCTGCCACAGTTTGTTGCAACTGGACAGAAAAAGGTTCTTAGTGGTCCGCTGTTGTATGATAATGTTGGCTCTTCCAGACGGCATGTTGGCGATGTGGAGAGTCTGCAATCTAGGCATCCTGGTGATAGGAACTACAGTGGTCCAATATCTTATCGTCAAAAGAAAGATACAGGTAATACTTGGGTCATCTAACTGATGCTTCCAATCTCCTTGTCTTGAATTCTCCTAGTTAGACTATGTCCATTTTCAGACAATATATACAAAGTACCCTCTAATAGTAGTGTCAAAATATGCATAGCATAAAATCTGTGGAAATTTGTATATTCAACAACATTCTTCAAGGGGCGGCTGGATGTTTGCAGTCTTGCCCCTGTGTTTGAGACCGTAAAGAGTCTGAGACAAATGAGCTTAACAAAAATTGCGTCAAGATTTGCAGTGGCATGCTGATATTGCACTATATAAGAAACAGAAATAGATTAGTGAGCCATTTTGCTTCATTCCTTTATATCCCATAGCCAAAGATTACGAGTCTCTGACTCTAGTGGAAATGAAACTTGTAAGCTTGTATAGTACAGGAAAAATAAGATATACAACTTGCGAAGAAAGGAAAGGATTGAAGATGGATTTTGGCTATACACTTCTAATATTAGAGGGTCGTATCATAGTATGATTATTTGTCATCCATTTCCAAGAGCGCTGAACACCTAGTGTCTCAAGACATTGGCTATTAGAGTCAGTGGTTCTTTTTTCATCATTTAGCATATTGTTATCTATTTTTAGCGAAGGTTCAGTTACAAATAGCCTATTGCTATCTCCCGCTGGTTAGGAAGGGGGGGGGGCTTCTTTGGAGGCATTTAGATAATGATGATTGTAATAGTTTTCTTTTTTTGTCAAACTAAAAACCGTTTTGGTTCTCTTTAAGTAACTGATTTATATATGCAGTGGAAGATTCTTCAGAGGGATCTGTCGTTCAGCGGAAGGGTCGTTTCCAGGTCACTTCGGCTGACGTGAGCTCGAAGGTAGAGTTCCTATTTTCAAATTGTCATGTCTTCTTTAAATTGAATTCTATCTTAAGAAGTTTGGATCATGCAATTTATATGAAGTGTCGAAGTAACATAGCCACATAGGTTTGGGGTCTATCATGCTGCGCAGCTGCATTCAAACTTTTATTAATAGCAATAGAAACATGAGAGTAGATTCTCCGGGAGTCTCATCATTCCGAGTTATATGTGTTTTCTTTTTTGGAGAGGGGTACGGTGAGGTTTCCATGTGAAGAAGAAGAGAATGAGGCAGAGAATGTAGCCTCACGAGGATTAGCAGCCTTCGACGGGACTTTCCTAGTCGATCTGTTAAGGTTTGAGTAACCTCCAAATTGTTGTCCTAGGGTTGTGGTGGTTTGACTGTTAATGTCATCTTTACTAAGTTCCTCTTTTGGTGGCCTAAGATATTAGCGTATCTCAAGTGTAGATGTTTTTGGGGTAATGGACTGTATTCACAGTGCAGAGGTTATAGTGCTAAGGCCAATATTTCTAAAAACATTTAAATTGCACCATTAACTTGGAAGATATTCTGATCATTTACAGCACAGATATTAGTGTGGGAGTATTTTCAAACCTTAGGTTTTGCAACGAAAGTAGATTCTTGATAAATCCCAAGGCATCAAAGTGGAAGTTTTCACTACCATATGAGTCTAAGACTTATTGAGTAAGATCAAGGCTCACTTATGTAATAACTTTTTACTTTGTTTGATTTTTCTTCTTCTTCTTCTTCTTTTTAATCTGGCAGCCTAGTGCACCTTTTGTGATCTTACCTTCATTGGGCGGACAAATCACATCTCTCTTTTGTTCTCCTCCAAGAGATCCTGAGCTCTAGAAGCTCTCCTGAAATTAACAGCGAAATGTTGACAACGAAGTTTTATTCATCTTTTCTAAGATTCTGTTTCACCATCACTATACCATATCTTAAGTCGCACTTATCTGAAAGCAGTGATGATTCATAACACTGCAAATTTGTGCCTTTTCGCCCTTAGTAGGTGATAGATCTCATATTGTGCGAGTGACCATCATATTCGTCTTTTGAGTGTATTCAATGCCTTAAGACTTGTGGGTCTGTTTGTAGCAGTCTTATCACTTCTCTGGCTGTTACACGAGATCAGGGAGCATATACAAAATGAGTATTTGGGAACTTTATTTCTTTTGACGCGAGACTCGTAAAATAGCTTAGCTATCTATCTTTCTAAATCAAATGCACCTCTAATCTCTGCAGGGCTCTGCTTGCATCAATCCTGGAAGCACAGCTGGCGCGATTTCTCCGTATCTTTCCAGCAGTACTATACTTCCATCTTTACAGTGTATTCTGCAGCAGAACAATATGCAACAGGTGTGGCAGCTGTTTCAAATAAGGGTAGTGGATACGTGTGTATGTATTTGTTTAATGTCTAATACATCTGTATCTTGTCATGGCAGGAAGAAATAATCAAATTAATTAAACAAGTGGAGCAAGGTATTATCCTAGCTTTGATCTTATGTTTTGGGACTATCTCTGTTGTACTATATTCTGGTGGTGTTGATCGCTTTCTGCAATGCAGGTAATGTCAATGAGTCAGCTGATGCAATTTCCAATGGCATTCCACAGGTATAAACCCTTTGTTCACTACCACCTTTTTGTCTGATATTATGTCTCTGAATCTACCACCATATGTGTTTTTTTCGTCTCCTGGCTGAACCAGATATATTCAGTCTTCATGAGACCTGGATGCTCTATGACTACTATTTATTCATCTGTTTTTCTCGAGTATTTGTCCCGTTCTCGTCAACTGGAATAATTATGTGAACATCCTACTAGAATTTCTAAACAGCTTTTATTACCGATGTCCTCTTACTGTTTTAGTTCTTTCCGTAAGGGATTTAAATCTATGGATAACGAAATTACTAGTGTCTAGACTTTAGACTACTGTCTCGCAACTAAAAGATGTCAAATTGTAAATCTGCTATTGTATTCCAGTACTGTACTGCTATAAGTCATACGTAAATTAGCAATCTCACTGTTGTCACGGTCAGATAGCATTCTTGTAATCTCTTGATAGCCCACAAAGACAAGAATCCAGCCATGTCAAAACAATGATAATGTAATCAAGCGTATTTGCTTGGTTATAGATTTTCTGGTGCCAATAGATTTGGGAAGGGCTTTACATTCCTTGTCTAACATAGCTTTGCTAGATTAAGGGCATCATCTACATAATTTCACTGATTTTCTCTTGTATGACTTTATGAATCATGTTTTAAGTTTTTTGTTCCTCCTTTCAGCCTCCGGGTTCGGCTAGGGAAAATGAACTTTTGGCACAGGTCACGGACTTGCAGCAGAGGTAATGTGTGCGTGTGTATGTGTGTGTGCGCGTGCGTGCGCTTTAACCACCAGTTCACTGTTGCTGATTTCCAGGGATGTCGTCTGATGTTCTGCTATTAATCTGTTTATGGCAGAATTGGGAGTCTGGTAGAAGAATTGCAACGACAAAAGTTGAAAAATGCTCAGGTGTGTGCACTTTTGAATATTATTTCAATGTCAATAATAGTAGTCACGGTCTAATACATTTGAGACACTCTATGATAAAGGCATCTTGCAATGACGTTCGGAAGTGAAAATATATGGTACTAGTTTAAGACTATTTGGATCAAAATAGTTTTGGGCCAAGTACCTATTGGCTCTCTCAATACCCATTGCATCGAATCAACTTTCTCAATCTAGTATTCACATAAGTGGTGAGAAATGAGAGAAGAGGTACCACCACAATCATGAGGATGAGGATGAAGATGAAAATGAAGTAGGCAAGGAGAGAGACAAAGAGGAGGATGACGAGCGGAACGCGGATTAAGTCATGGGAAGCCCTGGGGAGAAACGATAAGAGCCAACAGTGAGGGTAATTGTGATGAGAGAAGAGGTTGGGTGTTGGGGGTTGACGAAGAAGGTGGGTAACTGGGGTTTGCTGATCAATGATTGGTTGGGTGCGATAGTGGGTACTAAGTACTTGGTTAACTTGGGCCCTTTTAAGTTGAGGCTAACAATTTAGAAGCGTGATGAGTGGCATTTGTTTTAGTCATTATGTGGATACTATGATAGACTTGTGATTTCTCCATAAAGGGAGGAAAAAGTAGTTAATCACCCCAAAAAAGAAAGGAGGGAAAAAGTAGTTCATCTTCCCATCTTAATATCTGATTTCACCATACTGTACTTGTCATGGATAATAAGTTCTATCAATCGAGATTCTTATATCCTGATGTTGTTCAGGTTGACTTGTTTCAGTTCCAGAATGTGATGATAGAATTCCTGCACAAAGTAGGAAATTTAATCAACATAGCATTGTTTGAGAGGAATCGTTAAATAAGATAGAAGGTTAAAGTTTCCTTATTAGGAAGAAAGAGATGTAAATCAAATGGTGATAGTTGTTGGTGTGGAGAGGGATGATGAAACGCTGATATTGGTAGGTCTGATTACGAAATAAATGATTGTGATTACCTTTGGTAGACTCAGACTTGGGATTAATCTTACAAGATGAGGCAAACTCATGATATTAAATAATCTCTCGAAGCTGAAAGGACGCTTAAAAGGCTTTAGATAGAAAACTAGTTCCCTTTGTCTCCCGGGTATGAAAAAGCAAAAGGAGTCAATTCTAAGATACTAAAAATCTAGCTTTGAATGTAACGTTCTGGAACTGTTATTCGTCTCATCTTATCTAACCTCACTTCGTTCGAAGATGTGTTTACTCTAGACCTGCTTTGCATTTTTGCAGCTGGAAATGCAGGTAAATGCTTTCGTGAGGAGAGGTGAGCAGGAGTGATGATTACCTAATCAGAGTGATGATGGGTATTCGCTTTGTCGAAAATGATGATGAGTTCACTATTCATTCAAATCGCGCTATTTGCGGCTGCACTGCCAGCGACTGCTAATCTGCTATCACCTCATTACAGGTTGACAATGACTTCTATTCGCATAGGAGACATCGTCATTGGCATCCAAACGTGCTGGCTGCTTCTGAGAATAGTTGATTGTATTTTTATGTATTATATGTGTTAACATTGAAAATTTTGAAATTTGAAGACTCCAATTTGATATTTTTTCGATGTTATTTGACTGTATTATGTGTTTAGGAGCTAGGGCCTTGGCTTCCTTTTTTTTTTTTTTTTTTTTTTTTTTGTTTTTTCCTTTTCTTTTTCAGCTGCTGATGATGTGCTTAATATTTGCTCTTATAGGTGTAGTTCTATTGGACTCTTGTAAATTTGCGTAATCAATATATCTATGGGAGGTCTGATACGAGTATGGGGGGGGAGGCGTGGTGATTTGGCAAGTAACAAAGGTGGTAGGGATCATGAAAGATTGTTTAGCTCTTTACGTAGAGAAATCCAGAATCACACAATAAAAAGATGATAAATTCATTACTTTTTCCATTCATATCCGCTGTTCCTATTTTTTCAGGTTGGTTCTGAGACCATATTGTGAACGATTTTTAGATCAAATGAACACTTATTTGGGAAAATTTCCAATAATACACCTGAGGTTTCCGAGTTTTTCTAGTATATTCCTCTGCTTTTCGAGCTGTTCAGCGTGCCCCTGAGGTTTGCAAAATAAGTTTTTTTTTTTTTTTTTTTTTTTTTTTTTTTTTTTTTTGTGTTTTTTACTAACGGACTTTAACACCGTTAATCATTTTGATGAAAATTGACTTTTTTTAACAAATTGACCAATAATAACATAATTTCAAAAAAAAAAAAAAAAAAACAATTTCTCTCACCTCCCTCCCCAACCCCGCCACCCATCCATCACAACCCCTGCCCCACCACCCCATCCCATCACCGACAACCACCTGAGGCACCTCCACCACCACCACTAGACGCGGCTTCCTCCTGCGACCACACGCCGAGAAGGATCGCTCTCACCGTGACAGGCTTTACCACATGAACCGCACCGGCGCCAACTCATACCAAAGCCGTGAAACCGCCGTCTTGAAGTCGTCGGTTGAAATACAGCCGGGGTGGAATACAGCCGGCCCGGGCCCGAAGATCTTCTCGCTTGCGGCTAGGGCTGAGCATTTTCGGATATCCGATCCGAATTGGGTGTTCGGATCGGATATCCATATCCAAAATCCCAGATTTCTATTATCCGATCCGAACCTGATCGGATATCCAAAATTCCTATCCAATGGATATCGGATCGGATATGACGGATATGCAGTATCCGAATCAACGTTGGATGATTCATACCAGAATCAACCAATAGGCCCAAACACGGAGGCCCATCTTAAGATTGGTCTTTGGCCTATTATGTCTGAAGCCGGGCTAAGCAATGGCAAGCCCAACTGTGACAAGTCAAAGCCACAAGCATTTTACTTACCTTATTCACACGTCACTTATTTATATAGAATGATGTACCCATATCATTGTTTTTCTAGCCGATGTGGTACGAAGGAAACAATTTGAGAGTTTCCTAAGTTTGTTCCCATAACTTTTGCCAGCCTCAACACTTTGAGCATAGATTTCGATCCTTTTTGTATTTAATTTGTACAAAATGCCTGAAATAAATTTTGTAGATCTCATTTCTAACTTTCCGGGCACGCTTGTTTCGTCCCCTTTGCACATCGTATGTAAAAGTTATGATAAGAATAAAAACAACACTTACACATGTAAATACTCCCGATAACCTTAGTAACATTCTAAGTTCGGCCATGTTTATCGACAAGTTGGGTACGTAGTTTGGACACATCCATGGCATAACACTGTAGATATCGTTTCTAGCTTTCTGGCTTTATCTAACCCTTAAAGTCCGATGTGGGACGAAATTGAATTTGTATGAGTAAGTTACTAAGATTCTCTCATGCATTCTCGTTTGCTTGTTCGAAGTGGTACGATAATTCATTCAATTTGTTATACTTCTATATTTTTAATGCTCTTGTAATCTATTAGCAATAAAATGACCAAAAATCAATAATTGGCCATAAATTAAGTTAATTATCATATGTGCCCACATAGTTGGGTATTTAGCCATATATCACAAGCAAGTTAATCATATATGTCGAGTAGCTCATAGTTGATCAAATCTCGTTTCCGATGATCGAGCAAAGTTTCGATGTGTGATAAATACTACTACACAAGTATTCATAGTAAATCAGCTTATATTAAGGTCCTAGTTAAATTCACGGTCTTAAAGACCATTGCACCAACAAAGAAACTTCTAACGTACAACTATGAACTATATCAGACATCTTATACGCAACGTAATTAGTGCTTCTATAAATTAGTATGGTCTTGTTATTCGATCTACATTTATTTAGTAGTGCTATGGCGCTGAGTTTCAAATTGTGTCGGATTCTTATAAGTGAATTCACTTTAATTTGTACAAGTTAACGTTAACTTGATTCTTATAATAGACACTTGGTTCTCGTAGAGTAGAGTGATACACATAAACAAAGTCTTTGATCTTTTTGCATATATCACTTCATTATGTGTTGGCAAGTGATAAAACTATATCCATCACCGATTCAACAAAAAACTACAAAGCTAGCTAATTGTGCAACAACACAAGTAAAAGAAAAAAAAAAAGAAGAGAAGGAACTTGTCCCACCATCGGTTGTGCAGAGAAAATGGGACAACCATCAAGTTATATATAGAGTTTAATGAGATCGTGGCTGTACCACATGTCTTGGGCTTTAAGCTAAACTTTAATGATTGAACCGGAATATAGTCGGCTACTTGCCACAGCTCTTTGCTCGTAAAATTTCTAAGAATTTGGTTAGAAAATTTACCATACTCGAATATATTCGGATCGGATATCACATATTCGGATACTTTCGGATCGGATATCCGATATCCGAAACTGTATCCGAAAATATTTTCGGATATGGGATATCCGAAGTTTTTGGGCCAGCTATCCGTATCTTATCCGATATCCGAAAATTTCGGATACGGATATCCGATCCGAACTCATTTTCGGATCGGGTATCCAAACTTTCGGATCGGTTATGGATCAAATATTCAGATAATCGGATAATCGGATATTTTGCTCAGCCCTATTGCGGCGCACTCGAACACTACGACCCCGCCTGTCGTTGTTGCTTCTCCCAAATGCGAAGGATTCAACTGGCCGGCCTGTGGTCGTCGGAGGAAGCCGCGTCTGGTGGTGGTGGTGGTGGTGGAGGTGCCCCAAGTGGTTGTCGGTGATGGGATGGGGTGGTGAGGTGGTGGGGCAGGGGTTGGGATGGATAGGTGGCGGGGATGAGGAGGGAGGTGAGAGAAATTGGTTTTTTTTTTTTTTTTAAAATTATGTTATTATTGATCAATTTGTTAAAAAAAGTCAAATTTCATCAAAATGGTTAACGGTGTTAAAGTACGTTAGTGAAAAACACAAAAAAAAAAACCCCATTTTGCAAACCACAGGGGCACGCTGGACAGCTCGGAAACCAGAGGGGTATACCAGAAAAACTCGGAAACCTCAGGGGTATATTGGAAATTTTCCCTACTTATTTTTGTATAAAAAGTAGCACATGCTTTATTCTGCAATAGAATCTTCTAATACCATTCAGTTTTATGGCAAGTGTTTATATTAATTGGTTTAAAAATGGTTCTCAATATGGCCTCTAAACTAACCTTTGACAACAGGATGGTTGGATATGAATGGAGGTAGTTACCGTTAAGGCAAAATAATCTATAATCCTTCTGGTAGATCTCACAACGATCAGATTCCTCTACAGAGTTTTGGCAATTTTAAAATACTAGTTTACTTTGCAGGCTATGCTCGAGTTAACTCTTATTCTACTGAGTTATAGAAAAGATATCGATAATTTGTTTATTTTGTGAGAAGAGAATACAAAAGTTGTATAAATAAGAGCGTTAAGGTAAGTTTAAAATGACAATAATTGAATTTGGAAATAATAGGTTATATTTTCTATTGTGTTATTTAATTATGATGTCGAGATGGCCTAACTGAAGTCGGTGAACGTGATTGCTTCTAACACAACTTTTAATATACTCCCTCCTACCCAAAGAGATTTTCCTGTATTCCTCTTTGGGTCGATTCACTATGATTTTCCTTTTTCGAAACTTACCCGATATGGCAAGTTTTTTTGGACGTTTTTACCCTTACTAATTTTTCTGATTTTTGCCTAATCTTCAATTAGCCCACTAACAACTCTCTCCAAAATCTAATTACTCCCACCCAAATCCAACCCAATATCAGAACCCACCCCAATTCAAACCCTACTTCATTTCTACCCCAAACCCAATCCCTCATTCTTTTTTTTCTGAAGATCCAAAACCCTACTCCCTCTCTTGATTTTCGTCTCCCTCTCACTATTCCTCTTCATTTTTTTGATGAACTCAAAACCCTACTCTCTCTCTCTCTTCGTCTCCCTCTCACTCTTCCTCTTCATTTTTCTGAAGATCAAAACCCTAATCCCTCTATCTCTCTTCGTCTCCCTCTCATTCTTCCTTTCCCTCTCACTCTTCCTCTTCATTTCTGATGAACTCAAAACCCTAATCCCTCACAAGATCTTTAATTCTCTCTTCTCTCTCCTCACAAATCTACTCATTTGGCTTTCCTTCGACCTTTCTCTCTCTAGATCTCATCCTCTCTTCGTCTCCTTCGCAATCAACCCAGTAAATTTGAGCATCTCTCTTTCTCTCTCCTCACAAATCGTACATCTACTCATATGGTGATTCACTATGATTTGATCTCGTTTGGATCTTTTGATCTGTAGATCTGACCCTCTCTTCTCTTATTTCTCCCCTTTTTTACCATAAAAAAAATGGGGGATTCGTCATGGCCATATCAATATTGGTCATTCGTTCCAGAGACACAACTGGAAGAAGAAGAAGAGAAGGAGATCTGCGATGGTCGACTTTTTGCCGGTACCTTTGACATTTGTGCCCTTGTTGACGACGAGTACTTCGATCGGGCTGGTGTGTTGATCATCCCGGACTCTGAGGATGATACAGGGTCTATTGGTACGAAGAAAAGGCATAGAGAATCCGATGCAAAATGGGATTTAAGGGTTGAGATGTCTAAAGCCCAATGTAAATAGGAACGTGAGTTGTCTGAATAGAAAGCTCGGTGGGAACGAGAGTTGCAATGATCATGAGTCATATGGGTTGTGGTATAATCTATACCCTTGTGTAATTAATGTTTTTTGCTTAAATTTGTGATTGGGTTAATTGCATGTGAGTAGATCTGTGTTTTTTGTGATTTTTGGGCGTAATTAACCTTGATGTTTTTTTTTTTTTTTTTTTTTTTTTTTGCTTGAATCTGTGATTGGGTTAATTGCATGTGAGTAGATCTGTTTTTTATTTTTTATTTTTTTTGTGATTTTTGGGCGTAATTAAGTTTGATTCATTTTATTTTTTGCTTTAATCTGTGATTGGGTTAATTGCATTTGTGTAAATCTCTGTTTTTTGTGATTTTTGGGCGTAATTAACCTTGATTCATTTTATTTTTGTGCGCAATAAACCTTGATTTTTTTTTTATTTTTGTGTGTATGTAAGAATTTTATTTCATTTTTTGTGATTATCTATTAGGTTGGGGTTTGGATTTAACGATTACTTACACTATGGATGTTTGAGAATGGAGTGTTTGGTTGGCTGGCATTGTTCCCTGATGTTTTTTATACTTTTGATTCGTAGATGGAGGGAGTATGTGTTAATTGAGTTCTTGAGTGTAACTAGCAAGTAAGTGATGATTTTTGAGACTTGCATTGTAGTTATTACATTATTTTGACCTTATTTGCTACATTTACGAATTGATCGAAGCCTCTTTGAAACTATCCACCTACATGTGTAAATGGATGCACTTTAGATGCCACCTAACACATGGTATGGAGGCTTGTGTTTGATAAGACTCTTAATTCATAAGTGTAGCTATAACTCTATGAGGAGTGTTATTTACATCTGAGAATTGTTTGATTTTTTGGCTCAATTTAAATGCTTCAAATGATGATGATGATGATGGTACTAAAAACATAAACAGATTGACTTTGATATTAAGCATAAAGGACTTGGGTTTATTTTACATTCAAAATGTTTACAAAATACATGTGTGATTTAAGTGTTTACAACCTAAACATGAGCATTCAAAATGGTTTACTACTTAGTTTATGAATGAAACACAATCACACACTACAATTGATTTAAGTCGTCATTGCATTTGGAAAATCAATACCAAGATCTGCCATGATTTCCCCCAAATTGTTTGCTTTTCCGATTTTGATCAAAGTTTAAATGCATTCTTTGACAACAACCTCACTTACGGTCAAATTCCTAGTGACTACCCCTTGACTTTGTAGTACAGCCTTCTTTAGATGTGGTAGTGAGTAGTCATTGTGGCCACCTCTTTTCATGACCTCAATCATGACACCTTGCAAACTTAGCCATACATTGTCTAATGTAGCCGGATTATGGTCTTTAAAAGCTTGTTTCACATTCTTGATCAACTCGGGCATTGTCTTCGACGGTTCTTTTTCTTGAAGTGATTGAATTGAGTTAAAGAAACTCAAGTCCAAAATGTTTAAATCAGGGCTTTGTGTTGGTTGTTGATTCAATGTGATATTAAATCCGTCTGATGTTCTAAGAGCCACAAAATCTTGATCGTCACCTCTTATGTGAGGAGGTGCATTGTCTTGTTGAATGTGAATGTCTTTGCTTGCCCATGATGGCCATTTTGCTTTGATAGCTGGAATAACTTTGTTGATGAACATTGTCTTTGTCACAATTTTGTTGATATTCTCAATGGTTTTTGAGACTATAGTACCAGCTGGCCTATGTATTGAGTTTTTTATTGCTGGTCCTTTAATAACAAAGGGCCAAATGCCAATTTTACCATCGAAAATGCGCTCACCATCCTGTGCGTACCTTGGTTTTTCTATAGATGCTATAAACATAACCTTAGGGATATACCTCTTGCTTTGTGTGCTTCAAACTGGTTCTTTTTCCCCCGGTGTAAGTATCATCCTTTGTTTGATCTTAGTCATAAAAAACCATTTCTCATCAATATGGAGATCATTATCTTGTGATCGAAACTTGATTGCATTTAGAAGTCGATCAAATAACAATATAGACATGATAAAGTTGAGACGACGATACTTGTGGTCGCTTGATAATGACGGCTTAATAGCAGTAGTGTGCCACCTCAATTCTCCCTTTGCGATCCATCTTTGACATGTGGAATAACTTGTGTCAATTGCAAACGGCAGTCTCTTTATTGTGCATCTTTTCAATTGTGGAAGCGACTCGATAACTTGCATCGGTATAACTAGCTTATTCTTGCCTTTGATTAAGCTGTTGACATTGATTGGAAGACCCAAAGCTTTGTTTTGCTTGTTACGCCTTTGGAGATTTCCGATTTTTTTTTGTTGTGACTTTATATTTTAATTTGCTTCAATCTCCTTTACTTTGCCACGATTGGGTTTCCCATTTTTGGAGTTCTCTAATTAAAAGCAATGTATTTCAAGTCTTTGAGCATTGGTGAGATTCTTCTTGGCAGGCATACTTTGATTTCCCTTGTGATTTTTCTAATTAAACTTGTGCTACTAACCTTGTGATTTCCCTTGAATGCAAATAAGATAGATTGAAAACCTCCTGTAGAAGAAGAAGAAGAAGAAGAAGAAGAAGCATCAGCAGCAACAAACAAGCAGCAGCAGCAGACCCCCACCACACAACAGACCACACCACCAACAGGCCAGAAGCAGACCGAAACCGAGCAGCAACAGTAGTAGTGCTAGCATCAGCAGCAGCACCGAGCACAAGCACGAAAACGTATCGTAGTTTTTTTTTTTTTTTTTTTTTTTATGAAAATAGAGTGATATTCTCCCCTTTCCTCTAAAATCTCAAATATTTTGTGACATTTGTGCTTCTCAAGTTGTGAATTAGGATATGTATAGAAATGGTTTATGGAGATCCACAACTAGTGGCTTGCAATCACATCTATGAAATCTGATGGGTGTTTTGGGGGGAGATTCAAATTCTTAAAAACTCCCTCCAAAATTGCCTACTTGCATTTGTTTAAAGTTTCCCTCCATTTTGTGCATCTAATCCTCCGCCTGATTTTTTGGTAGGTGGATTAGTGGGTTCTAATTTTTAACTAAACACAAATACCCCACCAATAATTCCACTCTCCCCTTTGTTTATCATTTGATGTTGGTTGTTGTGTCCTACCCAAAGAGGAAAATATCTTTGGGTACGAGGGAGAATAGTATAAGATTAATTAGTTATCAACTTTATGTGAAACTCTCTTAATTAAACAATTCTTTCGCCAATTTTGAAATATTATTTAGTTATCTTATCAACTTTATGTGAAACTCTCTTAATTAAACTATCCCACAAATACATAGTTTTTCAAAGTCTCTATATCCATAGAAGTGCTATAGTAACGATCATACGCATCATAGACATTGTACAATTATTACTATCTATTCCAAATGATTAGAGCATCTAATCCTAATTAATAGTTTACTATTACTTCTAGCTAGCACTTTTAAGAAGATTCAGTTTTGAGTTATATATTCTAATGGAGTCGATTAACACACTTTTCTTTACACACTTCTACTACGTTTCTGGGAAGATTATTTGACTGGGCAACACATATAGGCCGGACATTCAATTATTAAGCTTAACCACGTTTACTACTTTCTTATCTTCCGTGAACATTCAAACCCATCTTTAAAAGTTCTAGCTTTAGTCTATACTCCGTACTAGTTTCACACAGTGCTACGCACGATCTTCGTCGAGTTTTGTGTTTGGTTTTATGCTTAAATTAGTAAAATAGAGATATTAAAATATTAGTCATCGACGTCTTCGATCTTTTCCGAACCGCATAATACTATTTTTCTTATTTTCCTCTCCACTTTATTTTAATTTCAATATTCATTCTCACCCCGATTATGAATGATATCATATACCACGATTTATATCAATCACCTCAACATTATTTTGATATTTTATGTATGCATATTTATAACCACAACATTAATGGCATTTGTATATAATCTTTCTACATTATTAAAGGAAACATTTTTACAGCTCTCACAACGATCAGAGCTTTTTAGAGACTTTTGCCAATTTTATGATATTAATTAGTTATCAACTTTATTTATGTGAAACTCTCTTAATTAAACAATATTTTCAGAAATTTTGTAATATTAATTAGTTACCAATTTTATGTGAAACTCTATTAATTAAACAATCCTACAAAGATTCAAATTACCAAATAAACGATCATACGCATCCTAGGCATTGTACAATTATTACCATATATGTAACTCAAAGATCAGATCATCTAATCTCAATTAATAGTTTACAACTAACTAGCAGTTTTAACAATATTTAACTTAGAGTTATATATACTAATCGAGTAGATTAACAAACACAGTTTTCTCTACACACTTCTACATTTCTTGGAAGGTTAGTTGACTGGGCAACACATGCAGGACATTCAAATAATTAAACTTAAGCACGTTTATTACTTTCTTATCTTTCATGAACATACAAACCCATCTTTAAAAGATCTAGCTTTAGTCATTTTTTTTTTGTTAGCGTTATTAATGTCTTTATTGCAATAGGACTCCACAGTGTTAGCTAACTCAACATATATACTTGAGCCACTATCTAAACATCATGTATACTAAAACTAAACGAAACACGTTTTAAACTTATAATCCTATGTGCAACCATGTATCTAATCCTACGTACGTACATGAGTATTTAATAAATGTTTCCAAGATCTAGCCTATAGGTTGTATAAGCTTCTTCTCATTCTTTGTTTATTTTTTTATTTTTTTTAAATTTGTTGATACATTAAATAACAGGATTTTAGGATGGAATAAGAATATCTCAAAGAGACTTACAAAAGTATAACCACTTATTTGTGTGGTATAACATGTAATGTCTCTCTAAACTTAATCTATCATACTCATAGAGCCATAGTTCTTCTTAAACCTCGACAAAGAAACAAATTTTGTCACATGTTGAGCTAAATTTGTTAGAAAATATAAATAAAGCATGAAGCCATGAAGGTATAATTCCTACATTTATATATCCATGTCTACCAAGTTAGACATAATAATTATTGGTTAGATATCTTACACGTAATACTTAGATCTATAGTTGGTGCTGATGGCGAGCCTTTTCTTCTTGCTGTTGTTATATTTCTGGGATGGTGGACGTGACGTGGGTTTTGATTTGACTGTGTCGTCGACCTTACTCAGTCGAGCTTGGCTGATTTTGAGCCTTGGAGGGCGGTGCAAAACGCGGCCCCCCGCAAGCGTGCTAAGTATGTGGCTAAATGCGCTAATTTGGGTTATGACTTCCTTTCTATCTCGTTCTCCTCTTTAGGGGAATTGGAGGTGATACTTGTTGCTCTGCTTAAGTGGATGCAACAATTCTCCAAGACGCAGAATATTAGTGCGCAAGCTGTAGCAGCTCACATTTTACTATGATTGGTTTTGCCATAGTAAAAGGTGCGGGGACTTTAATAGTATCTCAACTCCCCACCAATTTCTAATGAATTATTACTGATATTTGTAAGATACTTCCTCCATTCATATCTAACCTTCTCGTTACTTTTTGCACAAATTTTTAGGAGTATATTAAAAATTATTGAAATCAAGTGGGGATAGGAACATTAGCACTTTGCAGACCTTTCATTGGATCAAAATTTACTAAAACAAGAAAAAAGAGAATTGGGTATGAATTTCCCAAAAAAGAAAGCCTAAATGGATCGAACTGGGTTGGGGTTCTAATTTTTGGGGATGCAACTACTGAGATCAAACCATATTAGGGGGCGTTTGGTTCATCATTTTTGGGGGGATTGGAAACGGATTCGATTACCAATCCGTTACATTGTGTTTGTTTCATATTTTTTTTGTTTTCTAATCCTTTTCCACTCCCTTTCCAATTCCCCAAAATGAAACCCACCTAAAATCTAAGGTAACAATTTGAATCCCCCCTTTACAATTTTCTCTCTCCTCCCATACCCACAACCACACCCAACCCCACTGCACCACCCCGCACCACCGCCGGCCATGCACGCCCCACCACCAATGTCGCCGGAGAAGCCACCGGTCGACCGGCGACCTTACCGGCGACATCGCCGGACCCACCACGGCCGCCCTCACTCACCCCTAATATGTTTTTTTTTGGAAAAAAACGAAAAATCAAACTTAAATCTCTAGATCTACGATTTATTGAGTAGAAATTGGATAAACTAATTACATAGTGATGTTAATTATTCAATCACGGTTAGAATGGTGGTGTTAGTGATTAGGATGGTCGTGGTTGGTGGTGGTCAACGGCGGCGGCGGGGTGGTCAACGGTGGTGGTCGAGGGAGGTGAGAGAATAGTTGAGGTGATGGTGGTTATTTGGATTTAAAGAGAAATTTCTCATTTTTCCCTTACTTATGTAATCATTCCATTGATATATTTAACCAAACAACCTTTAAAAAGATTGAAACTTGATTTCACTCCCTTTCCATTCTTGTTTCCAATCCGTTTCCATTCCGAAATGTGAACCAAACGCCCCCTTAGAAGGGCCACTTTACAACCTGGTAAGATAGTCTCTTAATAAATTATTCAGATAGTGTCTCTTACAAGACTTTGTGTTTGTCAATCAGTAAAAATTCAAATTACAAGGTTACTAAGTCATTTTTACTTTTTAAATTAGTGAATTTTTAAAATCTAATTTAAAAGCTATATATAGAGGCATGGAGGGAGATACAAATACTCCCTCCTAACCAAAGATATTTTCCTCTTTGGGTTGGGCACAACAACCAACTAAATAATAAAATAACCTTAATATATTGGCAAGTAATAATATAGTTGGCAAGTGAATAATAAATTAGATAATTAACCTCTAATCCCACCTTCTCTAACCAGTGTCCAACTTACCTCCACCACGAAAACCTCCAGTGAACCACCACCTCCACCCCCACCACCACCGGCGTAAGCACCATAACAGCGACACCCGCATACCAGATGAAATTGAGGAAGATGGAAGAGAGGAGTAAAAAGAATTTCCCCCAATTAAAGTTTTCAATTGGGTTTGGTTTTCCCCGATTCAATTCGTCACCAAATTTCCCCCAATTCAATTTTTCTGGGTTTCGTTTCCCCCAATTCAATTTTTTTTGGGGTTGGTTTCTCTCGCCTCTTTCTCTCTCATACAATTTCTCATCATTTTTAATTCGGTCGGATTATGTGCATTTGATGATCTAAAATTATAATGAGCAGAAATGGGTACCGACTTTAAAGCTACTAGAATTGTGTACCTCATTCGACCCTCATTCCATGACTCCATGAGCCATCTCTCCTCGCCGGCGCGCTTCGGATCTCACGATTATGGCCGTGAAACGATAATCTGATAGTGATGGTAGTCAATGGTTGTCGCCTGATGGGTAAAGGTGGTGATCGTAGTTTGGGAAAGGAAGGTGGTGGGGATTTTCGTTGGAGCTCATGGTCGTGATCGGTAGAATGGGGAGGTGGTGAGAGGGGAGCAAGAGATTCCGGGTTAAGAAAATGGGTGATTAGTCCCCATAACATAAGATTAAAGAGGATATTTTAGTCCATAAAATTTGTCAAATATGGTAAGTTTTTGAAAAAGAAAAATCTTAGTCAACCGACTCAGAGAGGAATACTAGAAAAATCTCTTTGGATAGCAGAGATTATACAATAATGAAACAAAGAATCTTCACTCGCAATTGAACTTCTTCATAGCTAAAAAAAAAAAAAGAAAAAGAAAAAGGTCACTTCCACCGAAAACGCGTCCAGCCGTCCTCCAGCTGCAAGTAAGCGACCCAAAAGACATCAAACACCCTCCTTTCATCTTGTCATTTCTTTCCATATTTTCTCTCTCATCCTACCAAATCAGACACCTTTTCTTTGTGCAACCCCAGTAACTCAGCAACATTGTCAACTCAATGGAGCTGCTGAGATTTCGAACAACAGTGGAATCCATGTCAATCGTCATCTTCACGCTTCTTTTTCTGGGTCTCTCATCCACTACTTTAGCTTCTGATTATTTCGTCTCAACTTCAGCTTTAGGTACTGCTCCTCTTCTCAAATCTGCTGTTCCCATTTTTCCTGCTTTTGTTGCGTTAATCTCACACCTCTTTTAACATCTGCAGGAACAGATCAACCACGTCCATCAACATCACGTGCTCTTCTTCAAGCTCAGAAACGTAATCTTGATCCTTCTCATCTTTCTATTTTTGTTGTTTTTTTTTTAAACTGTGAAATTCTGCTTTTTGTGAACTTTTGATTTGTTTTAGAGGGTGTTATATAATGTTATAACATTACGACAATGATGAGACCGTCTATCGTGTTACATTTGGTACTCAATTTCGATACCACCCTATTTGTGGATAGAGAACAATTGATATACATCTAATTTTAGCACAAGAGATCAACCTAGTTGGGGATTTATGACATTTATCCAGGGTTAGAATCCTTGTGTATGTACTAAAAATGAACCTCCTTGTTTAGCAAATTCGATTTTCACTGTAACTTGGGCTTAGAAATAGAAATGGGTTGAGTGATGTTTAGAGAAAGTAGTTGATGCTTTCGATAAACGATGTCATTTGTTATCCGATTACTTGATGTCTGGACTCTGGAGAATTGGCTACGACAATCAGTCTTGTGTTCTGTTCGGAGGAATTCTTATTCTTTTAAGGGAACCCCACGGGGAGAACCCGCAAGGTTGGCCTTTCAACCACGGCAATTCCCCTTCAATTTGTAATGAGGTCGAATCTTCAACAATCCGAGCTCCAACACTTCCTTGATTTACAAGCTTTTTAGGTTAAATACTTCTTCATACAGTACCAATTATATATCACCTCAAAACATTTGCATTTGATTGAAAATTAAGAAAAGTGAAAGGATTTTCCTTCTAGTAATGTCCAATGTCATGCTGCCATGTATCCAATGTATGAATATTCCACATGCATCAAATGTATATGTAGCAAGGAAACCTTGTAAGGGGACGACAAGATCCCATATGATTAACCAGATAGAGTAGTTAGAATTCAAGCTCAAGACCTGGGATCCCAGTCTCGGATCTCAGCTTTTCTCCAATGTCTGCTGTATGGGAGTGCCCTACTGTACTACAAGGAACTAAGATCACTCAATTCGTATAAGGGGAAGAAGGCCTAAAGAGGTATTTCAGCTGTAGGCAGGGAGACTCAGTATTTCTGGTGGACAAAACCCAACATTCTCAAAAAAAAAGCTGGTTTGATGTCTGATAGGAGTAGTTTATATAAGTGGTGATGTGATTGTATCATTTGACTCTGGTCTAAGTTTTTGTAATGGTATGGTTAATCTGTTGCTTCATCTGCAGCATGCCCCATCAACTTTGAGAACCAGAACTACACAGTCATTACAAGCCAATGCAAAGGACCCAGGTATCCCGCGGACATCTGCTGTAAAGCTTTCAAGGAATTCGCCTGCCAATTTGCAGATCAACTGAATGACTTGACAAACCAGTGTGCCCAGACCATGTTCAGTTACATCAACCTCAACGGTGGATACCCAGCTGGCCTGTTTGCGAACGAGTGCAAGGACAGCAAGCGAGGTCTCGAGTGCGGTGCTCTGAGTGGCGCCTCAACCCAGGCCATACCTCGTCATGCAATGTCGCTGTTGCTTGTCTTAGCAGCCACCTCCCTACTTATTATTAGTCAAATCCTTTAATTTTCTTCCTGTAAGGTCTTCTTTGTTCCCCGTAAATTGTCTGTTTTATTGCGAGTGCTTGGCCATTATCAGGCTATTGACGAAATCTAAGATGGTGTATAACTAAGAGCAATCATCTGTATCAAGTCGGCATGTAACCAGAAATGGATACCAACTAGAGCTGTATCAACTATTTATTCATTCTTATACTTTATGAGACTACTGTTAATTGTATATTTGTATCATACTACATAATGTGATGTGTTATCTTACGCTACATTCAACTATTCAAGTTCAGGAACATTTTTTTTTTCTTTTTGGGTGTTATACCCAAACAATCTGGGCATGTTCAGGAAATATAGCTTAGTTTACAATGAATAGCTAATCGAAATTTGATCGAGGTGGAAAAATCCAGTTCAGACAGTATCTCATGCTGTCTCACGGCTTGAAGCGTACGGTCTCCTCACCTGATAAGCCTGATATGTACCTGATAATCCTGATATGTTACAGCCCAACAGGGAAATTTTCTGTTGTTTTTCTTTTCCTAAATAAGTGGTTTCGCATTGCGATGTTGTATAATGATATGCTTAGGGCTTGTTTGGTATCGTTTTCTGTTTTCAGTTTTCAGTTTTTTTTTAAAACCAAAGCCCCGTTCTTGAAAATCAGAAAAAGTGGTTTTCAGTTTTCAGTTGTCAGTTTTCATTTTTTGTATGACTATTATAGAAACATACAATTTAAATTAATTTTTGCAACTTATTTAACTAAATTTTTTACGCAAAAAAAAAAAAAACCAAAAACTGAAAACGGCAGTGATACCGAATGGACCCTTAACTGCAGGTTAAGATTTGTTGATGTGGCATGTTACTAAGAACCAACAAAGTATAGGGTCAGGGGTGTTATTCGACTTTGATTTCTTCGGCAAGCGTCCTGTCGACATCATCCACTCTCTACGTATAATTGTTGAGGATTGATAGGCTCGATTAGCCTACGTTCAATGGAGGTTCCGCGAACTGGTGCATCTCATTCTGACCATAAACGAACTATTGCATCTCATATACTCCTTCCATTTCATTCATTTGTTTGTTGGTCTTGAATTCCCCTCACAAAACCCGACCCGACGTAAACAAATGAATGAAACGGAGTGAATATTCATTCACAAGTGTGTCATACATTCTACAAACGTAGTTGAGTTTGCTTGGAACTTGGAAGTAATCTTCATAAACGAATGAATAAAACAGCCACAACCAAATCAGCCACATTTTGGCTATGTTTGGTAAAACTAGCTGAAATAGTAGCTGAATGCTGAAATAGTAGCTGAAAGCTGAAATAATAGCTGCAATAATAGCTGAAAGTTTTTAGCTGATAGTATTAGGAGTGTTTGGCAGAATTAGCTGATATAGGAGCTGATATATATAAAATTACATAAAAATGCATTATTTATTTTTAATCTCATTTTATTCTAGCAACTAATTGAGGGTAAATTAGGAATAAAATTATGATAAACTAGCTTATTTTAAATAAGTTACATGAGGTAACTTATTAAATAAGCTAGCTTATTATTTAAGTTAGTGGTGTTACCAAACCAACTTATTTGGTCAAAGAGCTTAAAAAACTAGTCAAATAAGCTACTTTGGCCAAATAAGCTAACTTATTGTGCTTACCAAACATAGCCAGAAACGCTCCTATTTTGCCATCAAAAGTGTATATACCGTAATCTAGACGCTGCTACCGTAAACACATCATTGGTGATGAACCGCTTGCCTTTGCATGTACAAAAGTATACTAGGAATCTAGGATAGAGGAGTTTTCCATTTATTTTTTCTTTAACGGGATCAGATGAATTAGAGTTGATTAAATTCTGAAAGATAGAAGAATCATTTATAATGCACCCGGCCAACTTTTACAATATACTCCCTTCATTTATATTCAAATGCCCCAATCTTTCTGCAGTTTTTGACGCGCCATATTTAAGTACACCTCTAGATCAAATGTAATGTTCAATTGGTGTAAAAATTAGCAAATATTCTATTGTGCAATGCACTATCCCAATTTCCCTTAATTTTAAAAAAAGCAAATGAAATATTCATTTGGTTGATATGTGGCTCACAATATGGTAAGTCAAAAATTAAAAAGTCAATGGGGCATTTGAATATGAATAGAGGGAGTACCATGTAAAACTGCAAGAACCAAAATTGAAAACATTGTGGTATAAAACAGAAGACAACATTTACAATAGCTAGGAAGCAGGGCAACAGGCTGCTATCTTTCCTGGCTTCGACGGCTGCAGTTCCCTTCTCAATCAGGGGTAGCAGCAGAAAACTTACCATTCACAAAACAAAACGGCAAGTCCTTGTGTAATCATATGCCCGGTTGTCATCGAACGTAACATATAGAACTAACACATCATACAGCTCACTGTTCACACAATACTTCATCTGCAACAAATCCACCATAAACAATTAGCCTGCACCAAATCTTGATTGTTAATCAATTGGAAGAATCCTGCCTTCGCTGCTGCTACTAGAACCATCATGAGGACGTGAACACATCGCACTCAGCTAGACCATTATTTGACGTGTAGTCTCAATAACTCGCTGGTACTCACGTAGGGTTCAGGCATTCCAAGGAAGTTTATATCCTTGCATCATCACTGTACAGATTCATTTGTGCTCTATCTTCTCCCAGTTGGTGAAAAAAACGAATGTAAGTGCGCAGAAATTAATACTGGTCATTTTAACCAAGCACCATTCACACATAGGAACAATTGAATATGTTGCCGCAGAAGGAACACGCAACAAACACAAATACATTAGCCTCTTGCTCAATGCTCCATCAAAGCAGCATCTGTCTCTGAGAGCGGCGCTGCATCAAATAATTTCAATATGTTAAGGAACATTTCAAATACTAGAAAAACGACAAAAGCAAGTACCTAACCAAAGCACATGGCATGACTGCATAGCAACCAGCTAGCTCAAAGAAAGAACCGGGTCTTGCATGGAGAACTACTAGAATCTTTCCACTAGTTAACTGATATGGCTATATCCTTCTAGGCCTCTGATGGGAAATCCAAATTTAAAGCTGCTAATGGTGGATGAAGTAATTTCTATTATGGCTGTGTTTGATTCAACTTAAAGAACAGTGAATTCAACCAGATAAGATTAGGTTCATTCAAATCAAATCAAAATTATACAAATAACAATCAATAAATCTAGTCTATTTGTTGTTATTAATTTGCCTAAATTTAGTTGATTTTTCAACAAATGCAGATCAAATCAAATCAGACTTATTCAAATGAAATCAAATCAGATTAGATGCATTCGAATCACATCAAATCAGATCAGCAAATTGCCGTCCTATCAAACAGAGCCTAGTGGTGCAAAGATGACCTAATAGTCCAAGGAAGACAAAAAATAGCTCGAATTGTGAAAGATAAACTATTCTATGGTAAGCTGCCAAAATGGTTAGGCTACCAAGACATTTGATTGTCGTTCTGTTTGGAAAAGTTGGTACTACTATATGAAAAAAAAAAAAAAAAAAATGGATTAAGATGTAGCCAAAAAATATGAATTAAGAGCTCGATTAATTTACAGAAATTGTAATTCGGACTAGTTTAAAAATAGTTGGAAGTTAGATTATATGGGATGGCTTGCAAACCGGGAATTATTCCCTTTGAATGTTTTCTTGAAAAATAATCTTAGCTACCCTAATAAGAAGACAATAACAACTGCACTCAAGAGTCTTTATCTGTTATGCATGTATACATACAGTTAAAAAGGTGTACTGAAGCTCACAAAGGTATTCCGATCAGCCGATGTACAACATTAAGAGCAACACTGAAAAGTAACTAGCCGATGTTACTTAGTTATTGGCCAAGAAAACATACCAAGTAGATCTTCATAAACATCTGCTAACAATGACGTTTCCATCAATAGAGGGGGTGAGAAGACCTGGTCAGGAGTCTCATCAATGTCATAGAAAGATGTTTGGGACTCAGAAGCAGCATAATTTGAACCAGCAGTGGACAGGAACCCATGAACACGGTCATACTCACTAAATGTATCGAATTCATTGTAAACATCTGGTATGTCATCAAGCTTCTTGCTTACGCGACTACCGGAAATGGAGTTGTCAAATAAGGACATATCCCCTTCAGATGCGAACAGCCTTTTGCTCCTAACTGAAGTTACTCTTTGTTCCAAATCCAAAGAAGAAAATCCTGTAGCTGAAACTGGAACAAAGAAATGTTCGGAACCATCTTCAGAGTGGCTGTCCCGTGAAGATTCATAATTACATGATTGTGTAGACAAAGCTGTTTCTCGGACAGACCGCTTTAGATTCTGGACATATAATCTCTCTGCATCCACAACTGTAGGCAAGTATGCAAGAAGACTACTACTTAGCATACTCGAGCAGTCAATAAACAGAATAACAAAAGATATTTGAATCCCGTGCTACGAACCTTGTGGTGGGTTATCCATAACATTGTTCATCAAACCACTATCGCCGCACTTCCTTTCTGTCACATTATCGATATGATTAGCAGAAGCATAACTCTTACTGGTATTTCCTGCTTTCCCAGTGGAATTTGGAGTCAAGCTAAACAAAGGGGGAAGCTTTAACGTAGGGCTGGCAGCGGACTTTTCAAGCTGAACATTGGACATCTTCGAAGTTACTTCAGTAATATCATCATTGCTACTACCCTTGAAATAGAAATCACATAAAAACCAAATGTCAGGTCCCTGGACATTTTCGACTTATATTGAACAAAACTGAAAAGGTTAAGTTGTTGCTTTGTGATAGGGTTCAAGTCCTGGGTGCAGCCTCTTGTCCAAAAATGACAAAGGAAGGCTTGCCCTCTATACCCCCTTGTGGTGGGACCTTTCCTCGAACCCTCACCTTGCGGGTGCAGGGACGCCAATGTGCACCGGGCTGCCCTTTTGTTTTTTCTCATTGCACAAAACTGAAAACCAACTAACACTACCTTTCCACTGCTTTGTGCTGGCATAGGCAAAGTATGTCGGCCAGGACGTTTGTTGATCCGAGGAAGACTGGAGGAAATAGTGTTTACTTCGTCAGTAAGGTCTGTAATTGATTTTTGTATAGCAGGTGAAACTTCCTTCAGCTGATTTATCAAAACCTGTAAAGAACAATGAAGCAATGATACATCCTTCTTTAATATTACTAGAGATCCAGAAATACAACTAAATCAAGTTATTAATTCAAAAAACCTAAGTTAATTCAAAAGTAACATAATAGTCCTCCAGAAGTAGCACATTAGGAGGATTTAAGTGGTCTCATACAATTTGACAGTCTCACCTTAGAAAGACTCTTAATGTATTTGTTTAACTTATTTACATTTGCACTTAAATCTATTTTAAAGTGTGAGATGCCATTTTGCATACCTCTTTGAATTGAAATCTTAGATGTTTAACGTGGAGGTTACGTCAAACACGGGTTCTAGTATATAGTATAGTATAAGATGATATCATATTTCACGTTTTAGTACATTCGTCATGAATGGGAGATAGAGGAGCTTTCTGGTCTATTGTTTTTTTATTGGACTCACATGAGGGGGAATCTGTCTATGAAGCTTTGCCCCCATGTCTCTAATGAGGAAGATTCTAGGATGTGGACTATTTGTGGGACAGGGATATTTTCTTGTAAGTCATTCCTTAATCAAATCAACTTGTCCCCGCGATATCCCGTGTTCCCTATTGGTAAGACTATTTGGAAATGTAAGGTTCCGATGAAGGTGCTTTCCGGTGGATCATAGAGCTTGGTAGGATATACAGAAATGACATGATTCAACAAAGACGACCTACTATGCATCTCCCCAGACATGTGCGTTTTATGTCGGCATCACAATGAGACAACTGGACATTTCTTTCTACATTGTGAGTTTGCTCAACATATATGGAAGTGTGAAACTGTCAGTATGGTGGAGCACTTGCAAATCCACTATGCTGGACTGGGGAGTCCAAAGGATCATAAGATTCTATGGAGGTGTGCTTTATTGCATTATTTTAGTGCCTTTGGCTGGACAGTAATTCCTGCATTTTTCAAGGAGTTTCTCACCCCCTTCATTGTGTTTGGGGTCGGATAGTTTACTTTGCGTCCTTATGGGCTAATTTAGCCGGCACTTTTTAAGGATTTGCCTACCACAATCCTGCAACATAATTGGGAGAACCTATAGTTTACTCTTAAGCTTTCTGTAAGATTCCTAGTCCTCCACTCTTGTATCCTTCTTTTGATCATTGATACAATTTATCTTTTCTTTTCATTTCTATATATAAAAAATCACAGAATATAAAAAACAAAAAGAAAAAAAAAAAAGTAGAGAAGAGAAACGTCTCAAGATTTAGGAGAAAGCTTAGGCTTTCAGGGATTGTCATCTCTTGTGAACATTAACAGCTTATTTAGTACAAAGGAATTAGACCCAAAGGAAATGAAGGGAAAGGAAATTAACTACTTTGCAATGTTCTGTATCGGTCATTGTAAAGGATTTGGGTGAAATAGAAATAGAAAGGAAATGGAAGGAAATTTTTCAATAAATAAGATGTTAGAAGTGTTTGTTTGTTTTCCTCGCAAATCAGAGCGAACTGGACGGAAAAAAAGTTTACAAGATAAATTTTCACTTTCCTTCCTATCTCTACTTTTCCTCTCTGTTCATTTCTCTTCCTTTCCTTCTTTTCCAAACGCATCTATTAAAACAACCAAGCAGTAAGATGGTATGTAACACCTCGTGCAAATGCATCATTCAACCTTTCTATCTCCTTCTATTCAGAAACAAGTTTTGTGTCAAAACCATCTCTTACGACTACCAGGCTTTCTTAATTTAATGGTGTTCTTTGAAACTCAGACCTGGTACAGAAACCTCTTTGCCCTTGCATAATTTCGATGTAACCTTCAGTTACCAAGCCAAGAATGTAGCTTATACTATCTCAGTTATACTAAGGCCTAGATTTTTCTGCAATTCAAAAACTAGGCAAAACTAATCTTTTTAGCAGGACTATCTTACTCTTCCCAATGAAGTACAAATAGATGTGTATTTGCAGAGCTAAAAGTAATTGTGGCTTCATAGAACGAAAAAACTGAATTAATATTGTTGAGCAGGAGTAATGGAGCCTAGCTGAACTAAGAGAAGTACATGTTTTTGAAGAAGAAATCATCACAAAAGGTAGTCCAATAAACCTCATGAGGCAATGGCAATGTAATACTAGAATTTCAATCGTTTCAATTCCCTCCACTTCTAACATCCGTATTTATTGGAAGTTCTTCACAGTTACACGAAAAATGGATTTCCAACCAAAACAATAATGTATTTGAAAGAAACATAACTACAGATGTTCCCACTTCATTAAAAAAAAAGGATAATTTGAACAGTCTCACAACCTTTTAATCCTTTTTAATCATTATTTTCAATTTCTAGTCCAAGAAAATATTCAAAGTATGATACGGCTTGATTAAAAGAAGTTCTGGAGTCCCTTCACTCTTCTAAATGAAAGCCCATAAATGAGTCCGCAGCTCAGAAATCAAATACTAAGGTATAGCATCTGGATCTCAGAGAAACTCTAGCACATTTAGGAACAAAAAAAAGTTCATTTGCAGGATATTGTAGCAATCTTGGTTGCTTAAAGTTTTCCCTTTTTAATATATTAGAACATCTACTTTATAAGCTTATTTAATTATGAAATTTGCATATCAGCAGAACTATGTACAAGCAAATTGCAAAATATGCAGGGTTGGAAATTATAGAGCACAGCTATATAGAAACATAGCAACAAAATCACGTCTTTCTATTAGATTTCAACCTTCGATTCAAAAAGATATATCTAATTGAGAACAAAGATATATTACTTGTATGCTGGCTAGGTGCTGTCGATGTTCAGCAAGAGTTGCAGCTAAAGATTCAGCATGACCACTTCCCGTACTTTCTTGGGTGCTTCTCAATATATCTGGGCCCTCTCCATCATTGGCCTTTGCCTGTACAATATAGCGTACAGAACAACTCTTGACCACTACTTACAAAATGTTCTAGGAACAGTATACAGAAAGTATTCTCAAGTAAGATCAGTAAAGGAACTTGATTAGAATAACATACCAATTGTAGTGACTGCTTATGAATTCGTTGCAAGGCATGCGTCCAGCGTCTAAGGATTTCAGCAACATCAACAGTTGGATGACCTCTTCCACTTCTGTCATCTGCACGACTGAATGTTTCCTCGCTTAAATGTGATTGGGAAGAATCTATACTGGTCCTTGGTGTTTCACTATTCAGAGAAGTATGTGACCCATCATTTTGCTCTTTCTCCTCCAGATGAGCTGTAGTTTGATCTCCTGGCTGGCCTAACAGAAACTGAGAGCTTTGATCCATACCCGCAAGCAAAGCAGATCCAGAAATGCGATACCTAAATGAACAATGAAAGCCATGTGATGTTTTAAATTAAAAAATAACGAATGGTGACATGAAGACTGATAAAATATGCGACAGTACCTGTGCTCTCGATGGGCAATTAAATCCTCTATAGGCCCAGAGGCAAGGACTTCGTGCTGGCCTAACCACATTAGAAAAGAAATATGATCAGCTCTTCTACCAACAGAAATCATCTAAGGAAGAAAAAGCAAAAACCACAAAGTTCATTCACAGGAAGGGAGCCCTAACACCTTCAAAAGACACTGAAAAGTCGCTAAGATCTTGATTCTCTTATATTAGCAATAAACTGAACCAAGATTCTCTTAATTGCTAGAAGCAAAGGAGCACAGAGCGCTTAAGCTAACACAAATAGGAAGAAGCAACAGCTTAGCTACAATTTACCACTACTGAAACTAAAACAAAAACAGCAATACACTGAAATCATGTATGCTGCAGCCAAACATCTAGAAAGTAAACTTATTCTCAATGTTCACCAAGGGCATTTTCATGAAAGTTTTTCTCAAAAGACAAACCATATGGAAAAGAAGTTGCTAGATATAGCACTTGAAAGTTGGACATTAGGTTTGAGATAGATGATTTGGTAAGAGCGTTAATCCATAACTCTTTCCATCCCGCAAATTTTTCACAGTTGACTGTTTACAAATAGTATTAGTCAGTACATTTTATGTGGTTACTACACAGATTCTTGTAATGTGGGTTAAAATAAATTGGTCAAACATATCTTTGTTGTATGAAGATGAATTTATGATGGGACAAGGGCAATATAGATTATAGAAACTACGGCAATTTCGAAGGGAAGGAGGGGTAATACTTTCTCATTTTCCCAAAACTATATAACAACTAGTTTGCATGCCCGGCTCGCGCCCGTGCTGGAAATCTACATTGTTATACTCATTTTATGAAATTGTCAGTTTATCTTTGTTATAATATCATCAACAACACTATTATTTCCCATAAATTAGCTTACCACCATAATCACCATAAATTATACAGTATTATTTTCCATAAATTAGCTAATAATTTTCATATTTGTAATTATTTAGTGATATCCAATTAATGAATACCAAGTGTCCTTCTAAGGAAGACTTAGTTTCAGGTTTTAATATATAATACTAGTTTGATGGCCCGTGCAACGCCCGGGCTACTTATGTTTAAATTTTAAAATTATGTAAACAAATTTTTTTATCTAAAACCTAAAATCTCATGTCAAACACCCGTGTGATATTTGTAATGTAGTTAGATGGAAACTCACCTTTAAAAACCTAAAGTCATGTTTCGAACACCTGTGAGATATTTGTAATGTAATTAGATGGAAACTCACCTTTAAAAACCTAAAATCTCATTTCGAACACCCATGTGATATTTGTAATTTAATTAGAGGAAAATTCACATTTCAGTTTCAAAAGCCTAAGTCCCATTTTGAAACACCCATGGGATATTTGATCAAATTGCCATAAATCAAATAATTACTATATTACATAACTATTTTCCATAAATCAAGTAATAATGTTATTTTATTGGAATAATATTACCATGATTTTGAAACACCCGTGGGATATTTGATCAAATTTCCATAAATCAAGTAATTACTATATAGCATAACTATTTTCCATAAATCAAGTAATAATGTTATTTTATTAGAATAATATTACCATGTACTTACCATATCCTATTTTAGATAAACATTATCTATAATATAATAATATTATTATATGCCATTCAGGATTACATATATATATTAGATTAGATTAGATAATGGAAGAGGAAAGTAGATCTTCCAAAGGTTTGAGCCTCGTTGCCTCGGGCCCTCATCGTCTTGGTCCACCTCACGCCTTTTTAAATTAAGGTAACACTCTTGTGTAGGGTTTCCAGGATGGCTTTTATGCTTTGGTTCGTTTACACCTTATCCTCCACTATAGCCCCCTCCCAACAAGAACCCATAAGAGCAAAAAGGTTTTTCTGGGACATTATGAGCAAAAAGAGAACTTCTGAACTCAAACAGAAATTTTGTAGAATGCAAGCTTTGAAGCAACAGCATAAAAACCAAAGTTGAAGCTACAAAGGATGATGGGATGAGAGGAATTGCCGTTTTGATTCGCAACTCTGAGGGACAGGTGATTGCAGCAACCTGTCAGAACTTGGTCAGGGGTCTCAAAGTTGAATTGTGTGAGGCATATGCTGTTAACGTGGGCCCAAAGCTGTGGTAACAGGAAGGTACATGCGGAGACTGATTGCTTGAATGTAGCTTCCTGCATCAGAAAGTTTGACATTGGTAGGAATTATCTTAGCTCAACTGTTCAAGACATTCTGTGTCCTGCTACTTTTGAGTCTTTTAGTTGTTCCTTTGTTAGGCATAGTGGTATTGTAATCGCTCATTCTCTTGCCAAGTTGACTCTGCTTCGGTTGGACGAACGCAACTGGGTTAATGAGTGCCCGGGCAAACTCATACCCATTGTAAATTGCTGATTCTGTCTGTGTTTCAGTTCCCGAATCTGTGCTTGAATTAATTACCCTCTCTCCCACTTATATGCAGTTGCAGGTTCTAGGTAACCTCTCAACGGAAAATAGATAACACATCTAATATCTCTGCACTAAATTGCTTAATTCTAGGTAAGTTTCTAGAAGACTACAATTATTACTAACTAGTGTCAACCATTGTAGAGGATTAAATATAACGCGTAGATTTCTGTTTAATGATCCTAACCATTCAAATTACATGTAACCCAATGTAGGCAATCCCTACCAACCTTCAATTCCAAAATTACCCCTTTCTTCATCCAATACCAAGCAATCACTATACTCCTGAGGTCTGAGTTCTCTTCACCATTCAATACAACTTTCTGACTACTGCATAAAATATAATCTAAGCATTTAATGGTCACCACCACCACTAGTAACAGCTTGACAAACGATTGCTTTTTCCTATATGATTTTGTTTTATCTTATCATCTTTTTGCAACACAGTCAAAAGAATAAAGAGCACAACACCAAATCATGCAATATCAAAATCACTTTGGGAAAAAAGGTTGTTCATACCAAACCACCCCTGTTACAATTTGAAATTAAACTTTTTTATGCAAATAGATTGCCTTCTTTTTCAGTTAGACATGGACTGGCTTCACAGCAATTAGAAAACCTTGAATAAGTCTAACTTTTTCGATTAACCCTATTAAAAGAGTCCAACCAATCAATTACAGAAACTTGAATCATTTTTAATTTTTCAGAGTAGCAGTTTACTTATTACAGTAAAATAAATCTTCATCTTCATACTCTATCTTGTAGTATTATTTAGAATTTCAGAGTCATGACACCATGCTCATTGAGGAGAAAGAAAGGGAGGAAGACGACCAATTGATATTTACTTTTTTCAGGTCGCACACCTGCTGGAAATATTTTATTGAAAGAAAAGGCCTGTTGATCAGAAAGACACAAGGGGCACGACTCAGTATTTGAGACATTATAAATCAAGTAGGAAATCTAGGAATTACCTACAATTGACATATGTTTACTAAAGCGGCTATGATCATATAATAAACATCAATGATTAATATATCATCTGTTATGGTAACTGACAATAGCTGCTAACCATTGCAGATCCATATGGGAATTCTACTTCTTCAAGGGCCATTAACCATTTACACCTCACTCTTCAAAGCATAGCAGCAGAAACAGCAGTAGCAACAATACTCTGCCTCAAAAGGCTCCCACCTATGGCCACGTAAAGGGGGTCATATGCACAAGGTCTAATCTCTCATCACAAAATAACTCTGCGGTCCTTTACGTATTTTGCAAGGTCAGAAGTCTAACCACTCTAATCTCCTTTCATGATCCACCCAATGTAGGCTGTAATTTTCTCCATTATAAGAATCCTAGTCATCATTAAAACTCAGGAAAATAACTGGAAGATTTATCAAGTATAAAATTCTATAGAAAAGACCATCATGGCTGGAAGGCTAAAACGTCACCATTAAAAAACATTTGAGTCCTATATTGAACTAGAAGTTCTATTAGAGCAGCATTAACTTTCCTAAGAACGTGGCCCTAAAAACGAAAAAAATAAATAAAACGAAAACCCGAAAGAAAATGAAAGAAAACCTTAAAGAGAAATATCAAGATGGTAATCAACACCTTCCAATAGAAAAAGAAAAGAAAAATATTCCTGCAGTTCTGAAGTTGTACTTACTCTTACGAGATAATAAGGACTCCCACAGTCGAGTGGCCTTTGACGCCAAATGAGAACTTTGACTTGACCCTGCTGCTCGGTCATCCCACGTTTCGGCTTCCATTTTCGCTTTGTTTCTCATGTCCTGAAGTTTTTCGAGTTCTTGCTGCAAATATGCCTAAACCAGACAGTTGAAAGGTTACCCACCTGATGCCCTGACAGTCCTCATAAGCATAATGGATATAAGCTAAGGCAAGTACCTCTTCTGCACAAAGTCCACGATATTCTGCAGTCATTTCATGTGCCAGACTCGACCACATCGCTTGCCTCTGGACAGCAGTCCCCGCATTTGTTAGAAATCGCCTCCTTTCAAGGGCTATCCTGGCCTGTTAAGAAGAGGCATCATATCTGCCACTCAAGCACATCATATCATACATCTGCAAGCACCTCTAACATCCTACGCACAGAAGTGTTTAGTCTGTGATTTACAATACATGGACACTAATACCTTTGTAACAGGAAGTAAGGCAGCTGCATGTGAAAATGCCACATCGGTCAAGGAACCAGGCAATGGGTTGGAAGCAACATCAGCCGGAAAAGTTCGGCGGTGTACTTCACGCAGAGCATGCAGAGAAAGTTGCCACAGTAGCTCAACAAATCTGCAATGACACAAAAGGATTGGTTCTCAAATCTTTGAAGCAGGTGATGCATGGACTGATACAAGCAAAATACAATTGGTTTTCATGTGCTAGATAGAAATTGGGAAAATCACACAGAAAAGTAGTTAATTGCAACGATATTTTTTAAGTCTCCTGCATGACAACGCACTGCAGCTGTAAATGAACATATAAATTCTGTATCTTTTTCTTTCTTTCTTAGGTTTACAATTTTACATTAGTTTGATGATTAGAAGCCTATCTTATTTCATAACGAATACTAATCATATCTTCTGTTCCAACTTCTTTATTCTATACCTACCCTTGTATTGTACAAAATAGACAGAAAAAAGCTGAATGCAAATAATTCTAAAGTTGACCAATCTTCCCAAGATGATTACAAGTAATTCACTTTTTTCTCTAAAATGTTGGAAGCGAAAATCAGTAATAGATGCGATTAACTATGATTAAGGATCATCAGGTCGTGCACAATCGTAACCTTCTTTTAATTATCTTAACAAGATCTCAAGACACACTAACATGACTGTCCTGGATCATCTACTAAAGTTATCATCTTATTCAATAACATTTCTAGACTCTATTCTTTGTAAATTACGTGTCACAAATATGAGAAACTTTTTCACTGCTACTAAACCTTTGGTTTCAACATAAGGGGAAGAAAATAAATTAGGAAAAAAGCAATGCTTTGATGGAATATTGACAGTGTGAGTTTTAGAGTCATTTGGGAAGATAAACCCCAAACTTAGGCTTATTAAGGAACGGCCCAACTTGGGATTATTTTTGGAAAGATTGGGCAACCTTAGAACTCTTTCATTCAATTTCCGACTACTATAATGTATCTTGATTAGAATTCTATTTGCGAGGTGTGAAATATAGGAACAAACTTCTAGCCAATTAACCATGAGGCTGTGTAAAACCTATTTCTAATATATGTCATAGTACTACTTAACAGGTGAAGATAACACTCCTCAAAGCTCCCGAATTACGTGTATGGACCACTAGTAACACTTAAAATGGCAGCCCTCCACTCAGCTCAGACTGAAGCTGCTCCCCTTTGAACATCTAGCTAAACTCTATCCCCTTAAACCACACAAAAGCCTTGCTATCGGAATTACACTCACAACAATCAGCATAATAACAAGAGCCAGCAAACATATGGTTCCACCCACGAAGATTAGAGAACGAAAAAAACGACCACAGTCGCTTTGCCAGGAAACCATGGTTCGACATGCCGAAACCTCATTATCTCACATAGCATAGCATAGAAGTAAACACCCTGATCAATGAGCATAGTCACTTTTAGGATCAGCATTTCGCACCAACGAAGTAATTACACAAAATTCTGGTCTCTAAACCTTCCTAGTTCCTACTCTCTTGTTTTTGTAACGAAGGACAAAAATGCATCAAATTGACCTCACAAATGCAATAAGCAAACATTCAAAATTTCAACAAAAAAAAAAGGTGACAACAGACCTCGGTCCACAGCAAGTAGCAAGAGACGAAACCCTCGAATTACTCCTAGGAAGCGCTCCCTGCGACTCCAGCTCACTAATTATCCCTTGCACCACCTACATTCTAAATTCAATTACCACAAAAACATCCAATTTCACAAACAATACCGGGAATACGAAAACAACGATCAACAAACCTTGCGAAAATCTCGAGACTGAGCAGAGTCGAAAATCGGCCAGACTTTATCGAAATCCTGTTAAGATCAAACACAACTAATCAGTTCACATCATCAAAAACAATATTTAAAAAAAAAAGGAGAGGGAGAGGGAGAGAGAGAAATCGGACTTTGGAAGACTGAAGAGGGCCGCGAAGAGAAGAGAGGAGGAAGTAGAGAAGCTGTTCGCCGAGCTTGGGATTGGAATGGCGGAAGAGACCGACCCTTGGAGTGGAATTGGGTCCGGGAGCAATACCGATAATTGACGGATCTAAACCCAATAACAAGCAGTTTGTGTACATTGCACTCTCTAGCTCTATCTCTCTCTCCTTCTCTCTGTCCATCGTCATCTACACGCTTCCTTCCTTCACCTTCACTCTCTCTCTCTCTCTCTCTCTCTCTCCTGTGAAAATGTCTCTCGCTCTCGTCTGCCTTTCTTTCTCTCTCCTGTTGGTTTGGTTTGAATTTTTTTGTTGGGGAAGGGGAGCTCTTTTGATTTTTTTGTTTATTTTTTCCTTTTTTAAAAAGGAAAGGTCAATTTGTAAATGATAGTTGATATCTAATAATGGTTTGAAAATCAAGTTACTTACTTGAGTGTTGTTATTTATTCGAATAGTCATATCCCAAAATAATAAATTTGTAAAAAGTCACCCCATAGTCTACGCGAGTTACAGAGACGTGTGTGATTATCTAACCTACGAATGAAATTATACAAGTCTTGATTGAGGGGATTGTACGACTCCCTCCATTTCTTTCATTTATTCACGTATTTGGTATTTGACAATTTTACTCAATTCCTTACGTTTCTATGTTGGGAACTTGAGATGACTTTACCCACATTAAATTCCAATGATACTCTTACTGAACTTTATTAATCAACACTTAATTGGTCAATTAACATAATGGCTTCAACGCAAATACTATCGTACCCCAGGGGTGTGGATAAAATGGTACCCCCTGGGCCTTTTCCAAATTGGGATTTCATTTGTTTTGTTTATATTCACAATTTCTGGTGGGCTCATATCAAACTTGGTTCAATACTAATTCAACTAAAACCCAACCCCTTTCTCTTTCCTGCCTCATCTTCTATTCCCCCTTTATTTTCCATTTCCTCTCCCGACAGCCCGCATCACCACCACGCACCACCATCTGCGGCAGCCCCCATCACCGATCACCACGTGCAACATCACCACCTTTCCCGACTCCCTCCCTCGAACTGACGTCAACTTCCCTTTTCCCCACTCCCTCTTTCTCGCGACAACCACCACGGCCGCCCCCACCTTCCCAGCTTACCACCGGCGACACAACCACCAATAACGCACGCCTCCTGCAGCCTCAACCTCTTGTCATCGTCGAAATAAGGAGAGTAGGGGCATGAGGGAATCAAGGAGACAGAAAATCAAAAAATGAAACCCAAAAAAAAAGAGGCAGGAAAATAGAGAGGTTGTGGTGGCCGGAGGAGGCGTTTCCGTTAGGCTGTGATGGCCGGCGGGGGTGGCTGGGGTTGTTGGTAATGGGTCGACCGGAGAGGGAGTGGTAGAGCCGTAGAGGGGGAGTAAGAAAAATAAGTCTTTTTTTGCTTTTATATATTATTAATATTGATTAATTTATTTAAATTAGATCAGTATAGAATATAAATTGATCATTACATGACATAATTACATCATTGCAACACATAAACAAATAATTTTGATACATAATAAATCATTGCAAAACAAATACGGAGTATGGATAATTATGAAAAAGAAAACCATTACAAAACAAAAATGGATCATTACAGAACAAAAGCCAAACATTTTAGGATAAAAAACAACCATCTCAAAACGAAAACTAATTATCCTAGGACAAAAACCAACCATTCTTAGACAAAAATCATTCATCCCGGAACAAAAACTAATCATCCCGAAACAAAAGTCATTCATTCCAGAACAAAAAAGCAACCATTCTAGGACAAAAACTAACCATCTCGGAACAAAAAAACAACCATCCTAGGACAAAAACCTACCATTGCTAGACAAAAATCATTCATCTCAGAACAAAAACTAACCATCTCGAACAAAAGTCATTCATCTAGAACAAAAGGCAACCATTCTAGGACAAAAAACAACTATCTCATAACAGAAACTAATTATCCTATGACAAAAATCAACCATTCCTAGACAAAAACCATTCATCCTGAACAAAAACTAACCATACCAGAACAAAAAATAACCATCCTAGGACAAAAACCAACCATTTCTAGACAAAAATCATTCATCTCAAAACAAAAACTAACCATCCCGAAACAAAAGTCGTTCATTTCAAAACAAGAGGCAACCATTATAGGACAAAAACTAACCATCCCAGAACAAAAAAGAACCACCCTAGGACAAAAATCAACCATTCCTACACAAAAATCATTCATCTCAGAACAAAAACTAACCATCACAGGACAAAAAATAATCATCCTAGGACAAAAACCAACCATTCCTAGACAAAAACCATTCATCTTTACAAAATAAATTAATGGTTTTTGTTCTAGAATGAATTGTTTTTGTCCTGAAATGAATGATTTTTGTTCTAGATTTGTAGACACCCGACTTGGGGGCTTCCCTTTTTATAACGCCCGATAATGAGATGGATAGTGGACACCGGTGAAAGGTTTTGGTTACCAACGCGTTCGACTCCATAGTTTCGACCCAAGTACAAAGAGAGGGGCCTAGTGTTTACTCGTAGGTTTTGATGGCTTATTGTGGATCACTTGGCACTTCAACCCATTAATTATTCATTCCAGCCCATTAAGCCAACTAATTATTCCAACCCATTAAGCCAATTATTCATGCTTTACGAAATGTCCACTTAGTCGTTGCTAAGCCCTTTCTTGGCAACTATTTGGCAACTTCAATAAATTGTCTTTTGCAGCTCTTAATTCCGGTTTATCCTTATCCTTTTTATCATTATCTTCATTAATTCGTTATTAGCTCATAAATTGCGATAATTGGAAAATAATACGAGAAGCAAAAGATAAGATAGGGAGAGGCTGGCAACTTGTTGGCAACTACAGCTGACTTGCGTTTTCCAAGGACTCTCCGATTAGATAGGATAACTTTTTAGTTATCATAATCTATTGTTTGCCTGCTCCTCTAAGATTTGATCGGCTGCACATTGTCCTCCAGAAACCCTATGTAATTTCCTATATAAATAGCCATCATTTTCCTTGAGAGACAGAAAAGAAAAGCATTAGCTACATAAGCCTAAAACTACCATCTTCATTGTTCTTGTTCTCTTAATCTCGAGAACAAGGCCATAAGTCTTTCCTACACAAAACATACACCCACATTACTCATTTGGAGTGCCATTCATGATAACAAGTCCGTCGCGGCGAAGGTCGAACTTAAATCGTTGGGCTCAAGGACAAGGGTTGGACGCGTTGGTATACGAAATCGAAATCCGTACGACGACATAAGTATGTCCACCTGAGGGCCTCTTTATCTCTTTTAAACGTTTTCGAAAATCACGTTTTCGGAAATCTAGCTCTAATCGTTTTTCTCGCATGTTAATATATGTTTAAGGTTACTTATAGTATGCATATTTAGGTCATGCATGTTACGTGATGTAATACAGCTTGTGTGTTATGTGTTAGATCATGCATAGTCTTTAAAAGTTAGGCACAAGTTAGGTTAGACAATTTTAGTTTATGAGCATGCTTGTTAGCCACTTTACGTAGAAGTAGTACGTAGTTGCATTTTCATTAATTCAATCATGCTGCATATTTATTATATGTCACGTACGTAATTCTTTTACATGTACGTTTGCGTAATTAATTTCATACGTACGTAATTGCATGCTACTTGCTATATGATCTGTCGCCGATTATGAACTTTATATTTATCTTGGATCAACTAGTAGAGGCCGTCTTCGGACGGGCGATTTGGGTGCCTAACACCTTCCCAAATCGTACCTTGCAAAGGACCCATCCTAGGTTCGTAGGATCCTATAAAAAATCCTGCTGGCGACTCCAATTCCATATAAAAAATAGCGAGACCCAATCGGTCCACCCCCAGACCGGTACGGTATCTCACAGTGGCGACTCCGCGGGGACTTTGCTAACTCGAAAATTGATCTATTATAAATGTTTAGTTCATAATTGGCATTGCATATTTTATTTTTCGTATAGCATTTTAGATTGCATGCCACGTTAGTACGGAGGCGCGTAAGGACTAAATCCAAATTTTTTACCCCAGGATGCATAGACTATACACACGTTGGGTCCATTCGGCTTTCATGACGTGCTGTATGGTCGACGTCCGCCCCAAACCGTACTCATCTATCGGTGAGTACAGGGGGATCTTCTATTGCCACGGCTTCCGACCGCAAATCAATAGAAGCGTCCTCTGTTTGAGTTCCAATTGACCACCCTATACCTATTCGAAACTTTGTACCAAACAAAAAATATTACGGTACCATCATAATCTGCTCCTAATGTGCTTTTTTTTCATATTCGTCAATTGCATGCTACGTGATTTATGTGATTAATTAGTTGCGACATTTTTTAAAGCTAAATTTAGACCCTTCTGTGTATGTCATGTGCTCCCCTATATAGAGTCGTCAATTTGGCAAATTTTCAGAAGAGTTGGCAACTCATTGGCATCTTACAAAATCGGCTTTTAGGTTGTTAATCTCATTGGAGTTTTTTGTGTCCTCGCTAAGTTCATTACAGCTAGGATACTAGACGTCCCCCTTAGCTTTCATCTATACCCCTATTAAGTCATCAATTTCGTACAAATTTTATCTAATTAGGAGTCCTGATGTGATTTGAACTTGTCCCCTCTACGTCTAGTTCCTATGTCTTCATTTTATTTCATGAGTCGGACGCCTTTGGCAACATGTTGGCATCTAAGGCTGTTAGTGCTCCTGGTTCATTCTTTTCCTACGTATGACTCTTGCATTATTTTGCACTTCATTAGTTCAATGCCACTAGGAAGCTAGCTCATTCTTATCTATCGTGAGTCCTCATTATACTACAAATTGTGTATAAACTAGGATTCTTGTGTTCTTGTACCATGATGAGCTTCTTCGATCGTCGTATTTGGCAACCTTCTGGCATCTATTATATGGACATACACAATGCAGCATGCTACGAGGATTTGAGTCGCGGTGGTGTGGGTTATTGTCGTACAATTGTGCCCCGTTTCCAAGGGTCTAAATTTTATATATATGCAAGAGGTATCAAAGTTCATGTTAATACCACACTCAAAAATTACAAGGAGCAAAAACGCTAGCTAGCAACTAGTATATTTTTACTAGTTCATTTTCAGCTAAACAAAATATTGACTAGCAATTAGCTTAGTGCAAGCGAATCGGCGATGTATTAAAAAAATGAAAAAATGCTCATTCAATTTCTTTGTGCGTTAAGTTGATAAATACATTGTTATTGCAATTAAATGAATTTGTAACATATATTTATCATCCAATTACGCCAAAATATTTTTAGACGATTATCACTCCACGCATAACGTGAATTCGAATATGTGCAAAGGAATAATCGTCCAAAGGACATGTATTTGATCATCAATCAAGGGGGGTTTCACACTCATATTTGAAGACGTGTTCTACCTCACAAGCTCAACAAAGAGGACAATTTGCGTCCGTATGACTCATTTCGACCTATATCATTCAAGAAGTAGATGATACATATCAAATGAAGGCTTGGTTTTGGCTACAATCATTATCCGAGGAAGAAATTTCATCTGTTCAAGCTTAAATTGTTCGACAATTGGATATGTAATGTCATTATTTGTAATGCTGAATTTTAGTGGCCATAATTTGATTGTATCTCCTTGTTTCTATAGCTATTCCAAGACTAGAGTAGGAAATATTTAATGGCATATACTTATACGATTTTTATGTCTATCCACAAATGATCTCGAATGCCAAAATATTTGTCCAAACAATATCCATTTCTTTTGAGACACGATGAGCATAATTTTATTAAACTCGTCCCTACATTGCCATTAATCAAACAAATTTCATATTTTGATCACATTTTATACTGTGTGGAACATATTTGCCTTGAGAATCCCATAGCATGATTGTTTTGTGTACCTTGTGACACGGGTATGGTAAGATGGTGGCCAAGACCTATATATGACACATAGAGACCACGGACAAAAAGCTACATTAAATGGTGAGGTTGAGTGTAGTTTAGGATATTTGTGTGACCCGTGTCCAACATTACAGGACACAAGAGAGTTGAGTGGTTCCAAATTTTCACATCCTCATGCTCATATCCATAGCATGGTCATTCCCCTAAAGTGAGGGTCCACTGGTCCGTCATTAGGTCTTGGATTGAAAGTGGTGAGAGTGTTTGGTCACTTGTGTCACATTACAAGGGTTGCTATGTAATTTGTTAGGACTATATTTCTCACTTACCTATTCTGTGATCAAAGTTATCTTCTCAAAACCAATGCCTTGAGCTTTTCATTCTACATTTCATATCCTTATAAGCTCACAAACACTCATTACCAAAAACCTTTCAGCTCATTTCAAATTCACGGCCCATATATCCAACCACTACTCTCCTACGTGGGGTTCTCGTCATCAAACGAGACACATGCTTGGTGTTAGAGTTTGGTAAATATTTTAAAATCATGCTCAAACCCTTATTGATTCAAGTGTCATGTACGTCATACTCTACAACAAATTTAGAGTACAATTTTATGAGATCTAGACCATTGATGCTCATCAAAAATGTTCAAGATGAATAATGTCTACAAATTGGCGATGATCGACATGACGCTCATCAAAGTATTTGCGGAATCACTTATGCCTATTTTCACGATCGTAGCGCACCCTTCATTGATACATACAAGTTTGGCCCTCAAGAGAGATCGTGGCTTTAGTCCCAGCCGACAAAACCAAGATAAAATATCATAAGATTCACATGACTCTGATGCAGCTAGAATTTTTTTTACATTCATAGATATCGTTCCCAGTTTGGCATTTCAAACTTGAATTGTACGCGCACTAATCACACGTACAAAGAGTCAAAGATGCTAATCCAAGAATTGACGTCTACACACAAGCATATATCACGCCTATGGATCATACATGTCCTGAGATGCAGATTCGGATAAAAATTTGGATCAAGTTGCACAATCCCATTTCCTTGCTCATATTACATTGGAATCATATTTGGAAATTTTTCATTCATTCGATCGGCGATAAGAAGACCAGGCGACATGTCTAGAGCGACATGTGACACATTCCTGGCACACCCATGATGGTGCTCATCTTCTTATTACTCAAGACAACGACGCGAGTTTATGCTCATAAAAAAGAGTCACTCATCTCGAGTCATTTCTTAGTCTCTTAGGACTAGCGTCTTTTTTTCATTGTCATCTATCCTTGCGACATTTCAAATCTTTTTGTTGGGGGGAAGGACTTCCATCGATTCAAAATCCACTTCAAATTCTTGAGGTCGTAGGATTTAGCCTTCTAAGTGCCGCATAGGATTTGCATATGTTTATGTCTCTCTGTGTAATTTGAGTATGGATAGTCCCTCTATATGTGTAATGTGTGTGACTTGCCAAATATCAAACTGAGTAATCGAAGAAATACAACGACACACTCGGTATTCGAGAACATTTCAAGAGTTATTGCTCCAAATTCGGGGGCTCACATGGCTTGACCGAATCAAGGGTGAATGCATGAAGATATAAACAACAAGAGTTCTTTACTCCAAACTCGGGGGCTCACATGGCCTGACTGAGTCAAGGGCAAATAGATGAAGATAATGGCCCTCCTATATACCAACGCCTCCAAACCAGGAAGACATAAATGCAGATACTCACAAAATAATCCATCAACACATCGACAGAGATTAAAGCGACCCACAAAATCAGGACAAGTGAAATCAAGGTTTAGCGTCCTAGACAGTTCTTCAATCAACTCAACAACAAGGCCTGTTTTGTAAGGGTCTAATATATTGTCCTTCACAAATCCTCCTTATTTGAGTCTGCCAAGTTAATCAATCAACCGGCTCCGTCATCCGTAGCCTGTCTGAAGATTATAATTTGATGAACTACGTTGACCAATAAGCTATATTTCAAGATTTTAATTCTGCGAGTCAACATGGTGCAACAACCTGTGATCTTTTATCCAAATGTGGTGAAGCCTGTCTTGATTTGAATGACTACTTTGCCCCTTCAAGTTAATAATCCAGTGTAACGATTAATTTCGGATGACAACCGTGCCCATCCAGAATCTGCGACAATATATCAACAGGTGATACAATGTTTTGGTTGACTAATACGCCCATCCAAGACACTGAAAGATTAACATCTATCTGGAACGAAAACTGCGACCGTTCGAGATGCTGCGTTTCCATATGACCGAGAAAGATGTTCTTGGTCTAGTCTTCAATGATTGCATTATGATTGCAACCTTTTAAAGACTTACATTCATTTCGAGCGACTACTACGCCCGTTCGAGATGCTGCGTTTCTTTATTTGCAAAAACTATGTTCTCTGATGATCGCTGGCGATTGCGATCATCTCAAGATTTATATTCATTTCGAGCGATAACTGCGACCGTTCGAGATGTTGCGTTTCTTTATTTGCAAAAATTGATGTTCTCTGATGATCGCTGGTGATTGCGATCTTTTGAAGATTTATATTCATCTTGAGCGACAATTGTGCCCGTTCGAGATGCTGCGTTTATACATGTGATTAAGAATGATGTTCTTGATCACGCCTGCGATGATCTCCTGCGACTAGAATATTTTGAATACTTATATTCATTTCGAGTGACTACTGCGACCGTTCGAGATGCTGCGTTCCCTCCTTCGATAAAAGAGATGTTCTGCGATGATCGCTGGCGATTGCGATCCTTTCTAGACTCATAATCGTTTCGAGCGACAACTTTGCCCGTTCGAGATGCTGCGTTTTATATGTGATCGAGGCCATGTTCTTGATCACACTTTTGATGATTGTATTATGACTGCGATCATTTGAATATTTATATTCATTTCGATCGACAACTGCGCCAGTTCGAGATGCTCGTAATCTTTTGAAGACTTATATTTATTTCGAGCGACTACTGCGCCCGTTCGAGATGCTGCGACAATCTGAGTTCGAGACATATATTCTCAGCTCGTCAGCCTATATCCTTTGTCAATTTTATTTCTTGAGCAATTGATGTGCTTGTTCAAGATGCTGTGTTTTATATGTGACTAAGTTCGATACATGTTCTTTGTCATATCTGCGATTTTGCTTTTGCATGTATAATTGTGATTGCGAAAACCTTTGACCATCGTCTTTTACAAAGACTCGGTCAAAGCGGGGGCTCCTGTAGACACCCGACTTGGGGGCTTCCCTTTTTATAATGCCCGATGATGAGATGGATAGTGGACACCGGTGAAGGTTTTGGTTACCAACGCGTTCGACTCCATAGTTTCGACCCAAGTACAAAGAGAGGGGCCTAGTGTTTACTCATAGGTTTTGATGGCTTATTGTGGATCACTTGGCACTTCAACCCATTAATTATTCATTCCAGCCCATTAAGCCAACTAATTATTCCAACCCATTAAGCCAAGTATTCATGCTTTACGAAATGTCCACTTAGTCGTTGCTAAGCCCGTTCTTGGCAACTATTTGACAACTTCAGTAAATTGTCTTTTGCAGCTCTTAATTCCGGTTTATCCTTATCCTTTTTATCATTATCTTCATTAATTCGTTATTAGCTCATAAATTGCGATAATTGGAAGATAATACGAGAAGCAAAAGATAAGATAGGGAGAGGCTGGCAACTTGTTGGCAACTACAGCTGACTTGTGTTTTCCAAGGACTCTCCGATTAGATAGGATAACTTTTTAGTTATCATAATCTATTGTTTGCCTGCTCCTCTAAGATTTGATCGGCTGCACATTGTCCTCCAGAAACCCTATGTAATTTCCTATATAAATAGCCATCATTTTCCTTGAGAGACGGAAAAGAAAAGCATTAGCTACATAAGCCTAAAACTACCATCTTCATTTTTCTTGTTCTTATAATCTCGAGAACAAGGCCATAAGTCTTTCCTACACAAAACATACACCCACATCACTCATTTGGAGTGCCATTCATGATAACAAGTCCGTCGCGGCGAAGGTCGAACTTAAATCGTTGGGCTCAAGGACAAGGGTTGGACGCGTTGGTATACGAAATCGAAATCCGTACGACGACATAAGTATGTCCACCTGAGGGCCTCTTTATCTATTTTAAACGTTTTCGAAAATCACGTTTTCGGAAATCTAGCTCTAATCGTTTTTCTCGCATGTTAATATATGTTTAAGGTTACTTATAGTATGCATATTTAGGTCATGCATGTTACGTGATGTAATACAGCATGTGTGTTATGTGTTAGATCATGCATAGTCTTTAAAAGTTAGGCACAAGTTAGGTTAGACAATTTTAGTTTATGAGCATGCTTGTTAGCCACTTTACGTAGAAGTAGTACGTAGTTGCATTTTCATTAGTTCAATCATGCTGCATATTTATTATATGTCAAGTACGTAATTCTTTTACATGTACGTTTGCGTAATTAATTTCATACGTACATAATTGCATGCTACTTGCTATATGATCCGTCGCCGATTATGAACTTTATATTTATCTTGGATCAACTAGTAGAGGCCGTCTTCGGACGGGCGATTTGGGTGCCTAACACCTTCCTAAATCGTACCTTGCAAAGGACCCATCCTAGGTTCGTAGGATCCTATAAAAAAATCCTGCTGGCGACTCCAATTCCATATAAAAAATAGCGAGACCCAATCGGTCCACCCCCAGACCGGTACGGTATCTCACTGGATTGAATGATTTTTGTCCTGAAAAGAATGGTTTTGTCCTGAAATAAATGATTTTGTCTTTAAATGAATTATTATTGTTTTAAAATTAATGGTTTTTGTTTTAGAAAGAATACTTATTGTCCTCGAATGAATGGTCTTTGTTTTAGAATCAATCCTTATTGTCCCGGAATGAATGTTTTGTGTACTGAAAATAATAATTTTTGTTGTGGAATGAATGCTTACTGTTCTGGAATGAATGGTTCCAGTTCTAGAATGAATGATCTTTGTTTTAGAATGAATACTTATTGTCCTGGAATGAATGTTTTTTGTCCTGAAATGAATGATTTTTGTTATGAAATGAATACTATTCTATTTTGGAATGATTTTTGTTTGGAATGAATGGGTTTTGTTCTGTAATGTTATGTTTTTGTTTTGGAATGAATGCTTTTTGTACTGAAAGAATGAGGGTTATTGTTCTGAAATGAATGTTTACTATTCTGAAATGAATGGAAACTGTTCTGGAATGAGTTATTTCTGTTTTGAAATGAATGATTTTTTTTTTGGAATGAATGGTTTCTGAAATGAATGGTTAACGTTCTGGAATGAATGGTTTATCTTTTAATTTGAAATGATTGTTTTTTCTAATGATAGATTTTTGTTTAATAATGATGAAATTATGTTTTTAAATGATTTATTTTTTTATGTAATGATTTATTTTTGATATATAATGTTTTTTTTTTCTTTCTTCTGTATTGTAATGATCCGATCTGTTCTATAATGGCATGCTTTCATTTTATAATGATCTATTTTAGTTATAGACTTTTGGTTCTCACTTATTTATTATATATATTCCAATCTATAATGAGTAATAAAATTAACCATTTCATTCTCTCTCTCTCTCTTCCACCTTCCCCCACCTTCTCGTGGCCCCAAGCCACCACGTACTACACGAACCACCCCGTAAGATGGGACCGGAGACACCAATAGCACCACCGATCACCGGCGACCTTATTCCGCCACTATTCCGACACAACAACTCCAATATCGTCCCCCATTATCTCATTGTCCCACATTTCTCTCTCATCTCGTTTCTTCTAATTACGACGACATGGTGACATTGGCGAGGAGGGGCGAACGCCGGTGAATCTACGGCGAGCATGCGAAGTAGGCGGCGGATCAAGGAAGGCGCTGAGGATCTAGTATTTTTGTTATGAAATAAGAATGGCGGAGGAGAAGATGGGAGGTGGTGTCGCATGGTGGGTTAGACGGCTCAAGGCGGCCGTGCTGATGGTGGTGGTGGGTCTGGTGGTCGTGGTGGTTGGGTACGTCGACGTCGGGCGAGGATTAGCTGGGTGCCTGGGTCGTGGGTGGAGCCGTGGGTGGGAAGGAAGGAGGATTGTGATTTATGTTAGGTTTTTTTTTTTCCTCTAATTTGGTTGGGTTGATTTGTGTTACTGGACCAGTATCTACATTGGACTTATTGATTATTTGGGCTGGTGGGTACAAAGAGAATGGTACCCCAAGGGTACCATAGGATGATTGTAACTTCAATTACCCCTACCCATTATCACTAACAATTTCCCTCCTAATTAATCTACCCACGTACATTCATCCATATTCTGAACCCAGATCAGATCTAAACCCCAACATCAACCACTCACGTTCTTTCTCATCATCTTCACCTTTACTCATTCCATCTCTCCTTCCTTCCGCCATCATCAACCACCGTTGTTTTACTCCTCCATCAGCCACGCTACCCGCGACGACGGCAACTCTGTTGTCGTTCGATTGCCTCGTTTTTCACGCCCATCGTCGTCGCCGTTCGGCAACCCCTGGCCGTCGTATAGAGGAGAGAGAGGGAGAGAGATTGGAGGAAAGAAGAAGGTCGAGATATAGAGAGAAGGAGGCAGGGAAGAGAGAGGGAGAAGGAGGTCGGAGAAAGGGAGAGAGAGAGAGAAAGAAGGAGGTCACGATGAGAGAGGGGAAAAGGAGGTCACGATGAGAGAGGGAGGGAGGAAGGTGGCGGTGACTGGAGGCTATTTGGGCCGGCGATGGCATGATGCGGTGGTTGACGACGTCGCTGGTGGTTGTAGGCGGTGGGCTGCCTAGAGAGAGGAGAGAGAAAAGGGAAGGGGATTAGACTAGGAGTTGGGAATTTTGCATTAGTACTTAAGTGGGATTCCGAAAGGGAGGATTATCTGCTTCATTCTCCTCTAAGACCATCCATATTGGTATTATTTATGGTCTAGATCATAAATAAGACAAACAACAATGGTATTGAACCATGGGATGGTGTTGAATCATGAACTAGTTCATGAAACACTTGTCAAATAAAGAGTGGGCAAGCTTTTCTAATTTTAATTGTTGTTTGATGCCTGTCAGAAAATGTAGGAGGGAAGTAGACATGTCATTTTCAGCTTTTTTGCTCCATAAAATGTTGCCATGTGGCATGCGTTTATTGGCTGGAATTATCTAACCGTTGCCATATTTGTAACGCCTCTTACCTTACGAAAACGATTTCAATACAAAAAAAAAAATTATCAACGTTCATACTTTTTTATTATCTATAAATAGAGACCATTGATATATTTTGGTGCTCATCTCAATATTTTCTATTTGCTACTTAAATTAATATCTATACAAATAAATCACAAAAAATCTCATGTTTACAAGTATACATACTTATATTTAACCAATCAGCCAAAAATAATTTGTCCAAATTATGGATCTAAATTTTCAAGATTTGAGAATTTCCGAAGATAATTCAAACTCACAAAATAATCTAAACTCCCACAATAATCCAACTTATCCAAATTTCCAAAATCTTCCGCATATTCATAATAATTTAGACTCCCAAATTACGGAGTTTTCAGAGTTTCCACTAAACTCTACTCAATTTTCTCTTAGTTCCACAACCAATTTCACGTAATTATTGACACCTACTCAAATTACTCCACACTCAACTCAACCTTCTGTAGATCGAACTAGACAAAATAAAGATCCTCTGAAGCGACGAGGGCCAAACATTCCATGGAGCGAGAAAGAAGATTTAGCTCTACCGTGAGCTTGGTGTTTTGTTAGCGGAGATAATATTAAGGGCAAAAATCAAAGCACGGCCATAAGGTGGGATAAGATAGTGAATTTGTATGAACAAGCGTGATTGGAAAATAAAAAAGAACTTGGAGAAAGAAGTCTTGCATCTTGTATAGGCCGTTTTGAAAGACTCAGTAAATGCGCAAGTAAGTGGACAGGTTCAAAAAAAGGAAGCATTGCTGTGAAAAAGCGCGGGATGAGCACGGAGGATGTTGAATCACACGCTCAAGATCTTTATCAACGCGACAATGGTGGAAGAGATAATGATTTAAAAGTGTATAGCGTTATAGACTGTTTTTTCTCATCATAAGAAGTGGAGGATAGAAAATAATAGAAAAGAAAGTGATGATGAAAGTGGTGGGAGCTCAAAAAGATCAAGACTCGACGAAAGTGGTGAGTTTTCAACCTCGTCTAACCCCAAAACTCCCACTAGTATTAATGCAAGTGAGTCATCTCGTTATCGTCCCGAGGGTAGAGAGTATGCTAAACGAAGAGGTAAGGAAAAAGTCTTAGATACTCCATTTACTCCAGATTTTACCGACCGACTAGGTGCAATGCAACTCACAAGACAAGCCGAGGTTCATTTATTTACTAAGAAACTTGAGTTTGAGGAGAAATTACTCGAGTCACAGGCTGAAACTCAAAGAAAAAAGGCAGAAGAACGAGTTGCAATGATGGATCACAAGATGTTGACAACACTTTTAGGGAAATCGGTCTTAACGACACAAGAAGAACGATTAAAGGAACGACTTATGACAAAATTATATGGCGGCATCTGAAGTAGTCTAGTGTTTGGTAATTCTGATTTTTATGTTTGATTAATTAAGTTTTATTAGCGTTTTATTTTATGTTTATGTATTTTGTTATGCATTGCAATAAAATCATTTGAGTTGTCTGGTCATCTCGTGTTCCTTCCTAGTAAATCTTTACTTGTCTCTATCACACAATAAGTGTCCTGCAAAATCTCATGCATGAGTTCAATTATCAGTTTATCTCAATCGGTCATTGTATTAATTATTGAAGTCATTCACCATTCTTCAATATATTCACGAGCACGTCTCAATACTAAACTCACATCTATCTCTTCCTCCTTTTTAACTTCTTCATCGTCTTCTTCTTTTCAACTTCGTTTTCTTACTAAATTTGAATATGTCTATCTGGAGATGAATATTCCATATATTCAAGTTCTACCTCTGACTCTTCCATAGATTGGAATCAAAGATTGAATAATTTTAATCAATGGCAAATCGAATTGTGGAGCAAAATCACGAACTTGATCGCATGATGGATGATGCTATCATTACTCATACTCATCAATTCCTTCAACAGTCAAGCCCAGATCCAAGAGCACATAGACGTTATTATGAAAGAAATCGTGAAGAAGGTTACCAACGCCTATATAATGACTATTTTGCTAACAATCTAGTGTATAATGATCGTACATTCCGTCGAAGATTTCGTATGCAGAAACATTTGTTCCTTCGCATCGTCAACACTATTACCACCACTAATCAATACTTTCAACAAAGATCTAATGCCACTGGTAAATAAGGTATGTCACCGTTGCAGAAATGTAATGGGGTGATGAGGGTTTAGCATATGGAACGGTAGCCGACCTAGTTGATGAATATTTGCGTATGAGCGAAGCTGTCACAAGAGAGTCCATCACAAAATTTGTAGAAGGTATCATTTCTAACTTTAGTACTAAATATCTACAAAAGCCTAATGAACAAGATTTAACAAGATTGCTTCATATGGGGGAGTGTTAGGGCCAAAAATATCGATGGGCTTTGGCTTACCAAAGCCCACATACACGCGAGAAAGGAAAAGCCCAAATAGTCATTTAACGAAGGGTAAAATAGTCTTTTAGGGGAGGAATCAATGCCAGCCCTCGATGAGGGGTTACCTCTTCCCCAAGGCGAGATTGTGGGCCGTGTGATGAGGAAGTGGGACTTGGTATTACACACAACCCTAGCAAGAGAAAGGTAATAAATATGCCATCATTTTTCAAGAGAAAGACACTCAATTCTTACAACATCAATCCAAAAAAGGAATATTCTTACACAAAATACAGTAAACCTCTCAAGACCCTCAAAACTCTTTATCTTTTCTGTAAAACTCTCGGCACCTTACATAAGGAGAGCCTGCCCCTGACTTGAGCGTCGGAGGGTCCTCACCCGAGCAAAAACCCCCGGGTCCTGGACTTCTCTTTTCCTTGTGCAGGTCCCAGCAGCCCCGCAACCCGGATCCGCGAAGAGTCACCTCTCCCAACAACATCTTCAGGAAAATCACCCTGAACAAGTGGCGCCGTCTGTGGGGAAGATTCTGACTCTATAATGTGTTCCAGTGAAGCAAAGCGATGGTGACCACGAGTAAGCCGACGAAAAGCAAGCCGAAAACCGCCAAGGCGGAAAAGGTCATACCCGCATCTACCCACACCACGGTGGTAGGCACGGAAGAGACCATAGCCGAGATGATGACGACGGCGGAAAAAAGAAACTTGACAGCAAAATCCAAAGAGAAGGCGGGAACGTCGAAATCACCACTCGACGGTCCCGAGAAGGTATCTAAGCAGGTGTCCCTCGATGAGTCATCTTATGACGATACCGAGGATTATTACCAAGCAGAGTTGGAAGCCGAGGTGAAAGCCAGGAGTGCAGAGCTGGTGCGAAAGAAATGCGCGGAGATGCGTGAACAAATTCAGAAGGAATGTGATGAAAGGCTGGCTAAACAGATAGCCGAAATGAAGGCGGAGATGTTGAAGGCACTCCAACCCACGGCGACTGTCGAAGGGCCTGGTGAGGGAGCTGTCGCCGAGAAGGAGCCCCCAACCGAAGGACCTGTCGAAGGTTCGGAGGAGATACCTGTGAAGGGGCTCACTGGGGAGCGCAGTGAGACCCCCTCACAGAAGAGACGGAGGCTAAAGAGGAGAGAGGCCTATGAGAAGCGTAAGGCGGAATGTAAAGCTCGAAGGTTGAAGATCCGGGCTCTTGAAGCCGCAAAGAAGGCAAGCAAGAAACCCACCATGTCAAAACATGATGTGAAGCACCTTATCCCCAGGATGAAGACGATAAGAGAGTACAACGAGGCTCAGACCCTTTAAGCACGTCTGAGCCGCGTATTAGAAGTGAGATTGTGGACACCTTAGAGGAGGGGTCCAGACGAAAGAAGAAGCCTGTTCATACCCGCATCTCTTGGACATTGGGATTACCACCCCCGACCAAGACGAAGTGGAAGAAGCCCAGAATAGGCATAAGACACTAGGAGGGCCCACATGACGAGGAAGAAGAAGAGGAAGAAGGAAGCGAGCAAGGGTCGTCGGAGGCCGAGATCTCAAGGAGGCGCAGCATATCGGTTCGGTCCTCGATCAAACCTCAGAGTACTCGGCATACTCAGGTCCCATAAGATAGGAGGCTGGTGGTCCTGAATGAGTCGCCCTTCGACAACTGGATTGTCAGGGCTCGGGTAGAGAAGGGGATCAAAAAGCCGAAAATGACTGAATATGATGGCACGGGTGACCCCGCTGCCCATATCTCAATCTTTGAAAATCACATGTCGTGCTAGACAAGAGATGAGGCGATGTGGTGTCTGCTATTCCCGTCGACCCTGACGGATGTGGCTATGAGATGGTTCGAAGGGATCCCCCCTATGAGCATCGACTCATATGATACGCTAAAGGAAAAATTTAAAGGCCACTTCGTGTTAAGCAAATCCAGGAAAAAGACCCCCATTCATTTGAGTACGGTAAAGCAGAGAGATGAGGATCCCCTTGATGACTACTTTCAGAGATTCAGGGCGGCGGCCACCCAAGTAACCCACTTGACTGATGCCGTGGGCGTGGCGGCCCTCATCAATGGACTCGACGGGGTAGACTGCAAATATGAGATGGCTAAGATGGAGCCTCCGACCCTAGAAAAGGCCTACCAAATGGTGTTGCCTCATGTCAACGCCATGTTGATTAACTAGCCCGAGAAGAGAGAGAAGGAGTTGAACAAGATAAAGGTTCAGGATCACGGGGAAGGACGAAGGGAAAAACATCAGCCCCTGATAGAGCATCCAAGGCCTTTCTCGGCTGACGAAGGAGCATATTGATTTAAGATATCTCCGCGAAACATGTTTATGGCATTGAATTTTTCTGATCTGCTAAGGACCCCGGTCCTATGCCACAGAATCAGAAAACAGATATGAGCAAGTTTTGTGAATACCACCGAGAAATGGGCCATTTGGTCAATGACTGTCCTGACTTGAGGAGAACCTTGGACAATCTGGCCGATGGCGGTAGAGTGGATAGGTACCTAAAGTCGCTTCAGGGCCAAAGAGATAGGCTCTTGGCGAATCGAAAGGGGAATGTTAGGTACCAGGCCCCTGTAAATCCCAACAATCAAGAAGTAATCATGACCATAGCAGGGGGTTTCACGTCAGGAGGAGAAAGCAACAGGGCTAGGAAGCTGAATGCCCGGAACCTGATCAATTCGATTAGAAGGGGCTCAACCGCTCAGTTCCGGATGCCCCATTTCCGATTAGGCCCTGAAGACGTGACACACATTTACGGCCCTCACGATGACCCCGTGGTCATATCTGTGAGGGTCGCAAACCCTATCGTGCAGAGGGCCCTGGTTGACACAGGGGCTTTGGTGGATGTCATGACCCCGGATTGCCTATACGAGCTCAATTACACCATGCAGGACCTAGCCAAGATGACAGCCCCTTTGGTGGCACTTCGGTGTGGCCTCTAGGTTACATAACCCTTCTTGTACAGTTCAGGGAAGGAGATACGGTCCGAAATATTTTTGTCAGATTTCCCATTATTGATTTCCCGTGCCCCTATAACATCATCCTAGGGAGGTCGACGTTGAATTCAATAATGGGGTTGGTTTTCACGTATGGGTTGATGCTCCTATACGTCGCTGACAACGGAAATGTGGGAATAGTGAAGGCCGACCAGAAGGCGGCGAGGGCCTGCTACAATATCAGCGTGAATTCACCAATGATGAACCCTTCGGAGGTTCCTATAGACTCGGAGGTTCCTTATCCCAAGAAAATAAAGTGAACGACAAGGGGGAAGGATCGAAGGGGGCACCCTTCCGTACCTATTGTTTTGAGACAATAGATGCTCGGGATGGGCTAGAAAGCCCCTCGCAACCCCACGAAGCCACGGAGGAGGTACAATTGGTTGATGATGATAAGGATCGGGTTGTTCGTGTGGGAGCCAACTTACAGGAGCCTGTTAAACAAGTTATTCAGTTACTAAGAGAGTTTAAGGATGTCTTTGCTTTTGCGGTGGAAGAAATGCCGGGCCTCGATCCCTCGATTATTACCCACTAGTTGAAAGTAGACCCGCTAGTGAAGCCAGTTCACCAAAAGCAAAGACACTTCGGGATCGAAAGAGCCGAAGCTATCAAGGCTGAGGTGGATAAGCTCCTTAAGGCGGGGTACATTGATAAATGCATGTATCCCACGTGGCTGTCCAATGTAGTCCTGGTAAAGAAGCCCAACGAAAGTTGGAGAATGTGCGTGGACTTCACAAACTTGAATAGGGCCTTTCCAAAAGACAGTTAGCCCCTGCCCAAGATAGACAGGCTAGTAGATTCCACTTCGGGTCATCGGCTTCTTAGTTTCATGGACGCGTATGCGGGGTATCACCAGGTCCCGTTGGCAGAGGAAGATCGACCCAGAACAACATTCATTACTCCCTTCGGGGTCTATATGTATCGGGTTATGCTTTTCGGCTTGAAAAATGCAGGAGGTACTTTCTAAAGGATGGTAAACAAACTGTTTGAGGTGCAAATTGGTAGGAACGTGGAAACTTACGTTGATGACTTGATTGTCAAGAGCAAGCAGGAAGAGGGGCACACAAAGGACCTAAGAGAAACGTTCGAGACCCTGCGAAAGTACAACATGAAGCTTAACCCCAAAAAATGCGTGTTTGGAGTCCAATCGGGAAAATGCTTGGGGTTTATTGTGAGCGAAAAGGGAATTGACGCTAATCCTGAAAAGGTCCAGGCAATTCTCGACATGGCATCGCCTAGGAGCATCAAGAAGGAGCAAAAATTGACGGGGTGCGTGGCCTTGAAGTCACTGGGCAGGTTCATTGCCAGGTCCGCTGATAAGCGTTTACCATTTTTCTCGGCCTTGAAGAAAAAGAAAGATTTTGAGTGGGATGAAAAGGCAGAAGCAACTTTCAAGGAATTGAAAGCTTACGGGCACAGAATCCCAAAAATTGCGATACCACATGAAGGAGAACCTTTGTACCTATACTTAGCGGCAAATGCAGATGTTGTGAGTGTTGTGCTGGTCACCGAGCGAGAGAAGAAGCAGAAGCCAGTCTACTATGTCAGCAGAGCTCTCACAGGGGCCGAGGTACGGTACCCTCCATTGGAAAGATTGGTGTTTGCACTGCTGGTTGTCAGTAGACGACTTAGGCCCTATTTCCAGTGACTTATTTAACAGGCAATGAAACTGCCAGGTATATTTCTAGTGACTTGTTTAACAGTCACTGGGCAGGTTCATTGACTGGAGCCTGTTAAACAAGTTATTCAGTTACAAGTTATTCAGTTAAGGATGTCTTTGATGAATATGGATGGGCAAAGCAGGCTACCCAAATGGGCCTGTGAGCTGAGGAGTCATGGCATCGAGTTCGCCCCTCGAAAAAGCGTAAAAGAACAAGCCCTTGCGGTTTTCATTGCGGAAACCGGTTTCGGACCTGAGGTGCGAGTCAAAGATGAGGTGTGGTCCTTACATGTTGATGGTTCGTGTTCTTCGATAGGAAGTGGGGCCGAAATAATCCTTGTTGCACCTGATGGGAAGAAGACGGAATATGCGTTGCATTTTCATTTCGATGCCACTAATAACGAAGCTGTAGTATGAGGCCCTGATTGCGGGACTCAATATGTGTGTAGACCTAGGCACTGTAAAGGTGGTGGCATATTCGGATTCTGCGCTGGTGGTCAACCAGACAAAGAGGACCTATGAAGCTAAGGAACCCAGTATGGTGGAATATAAAGAGCAGGTCCAGAAGATCCTGACCAAGATTCTCATCTTTGATATTGAGCACACACCTAGGTCGGAAAATCAGCAAGCTGATGCTTTAGCTATGTTAGCCAGCTCCTCAGGGGGTGACGATCCCAAGGTCATACAATGGGAGATTCTCAAAAGAAGATCCATTGAGGCCCTGATGATAATGACCTTGGATAGGACCAATGGTGGATGCAGCCCCTTATTGATTATCTGACAGAATCGAGGCTCCCCTCGGACCCTAAGGTCGCAGAGAGCGTCAAGAAAAGGTCTGAATAGTTTACAATATTCAATGGGAAGCTATACCGAAAGGGTCATAAGGAGCCGTGGCTGAGGTGTGTCACACCAGAAGAAGAAAGGTATATTCTAAGAGAATTGCATGAGGGGATTTGCGAAGCCCATGCTGGTGGCAGGTCCTTGGCCACCAAAGCAACCATAAAGGGGCTTTTCTGGCCCACCATAAGAGGCGACGCAGAAAAGTTGGTCCGAGAGTGTGATGCCTGCCAAAGGTTCGGCCCTTTGCTAAAAAGGCCAGCGGTCCCTTTGACTCCTGTTTTTACACCCTTGCCCTTCGCAAGGTGGGGGATTGACTTTGTAGGGCCGTTACCTCGAGTAAAGAGCCAACAGACTTAACTGATAGTAGCTATTGACTACTTCACGAAATGGGTAGAGGTCGAGCCTCTTTCGGCCATAACCACAGAACAGGTCACCGGGTTCGTATGGATGAACATCATAACAAGGTTTGGGATCCCACAGGCCCTCATCTTCGACAATGGGTCACAGTTTGATAGCCGAGGGTTGCAAGAGTACTGCACACCCTTTGGCATTAAAGTGGGACATAGAGCAGTCTACTACCCACAGTCCAATGGACAAGTGGAAGCAGCCAACAAGACCATTGTTAAGGGTCTCAAAACCATGTTGATGGGTGTCGCAAAAGGGCACTGGGTGGAAAGGCTCCCAGGTGTGCTATGGGCTCTTAGGACCACAATCAAAGGGGCCACTGGAGAAACACCAATTCACTTGGTATATGGCTCCGATGCGGTCCTATCTGTAGAGATGGGAATACAATCTGACAGACTTTCTTTATACTAGCCTGAGGAAAATGACAAGGAGCTAAGAGTCATGCCAGATCTGTTGCCGGAAGCCCGCGAAAATGCCCTGCTAAGGATGCAAAGGCAGAAGCAAGTAATGAAGAGGGACTATGATAAAGGTCTGAGGCCTCGAAAGATAGAGGAAGGAGATCTGGTTATAATCAGCCCACCGGGTCAGCCAAGTAGAAAGGATTTAAGAAGCTAAACCTCAGATGGAAAGGGTCATATCGAGTGGTGGAACAGATTGCTCAAGGGACTTATCGACTGGCGGATCTGGATGGAAGAAGGCTAGGACATGCTTGGAACATCATGAATCTCAAAAAATACTATCTGTAATCATCTTAGGAAGTATCATTTTGGAGAGTACTAAGCCTTTAGCAAGCGTCGAAGCTCAAAATAAAGGGATAGCTTGTAGCAAAGGCATCCTGCAGTAGTAACCCGGGGCCCTATATGTATGGCCAAGGGGACAAAGGAGCCGCTTTAGGAAGAGGCTCTTCAAAAACCTCATGTATTGTGAAAATTTTCAATGAAATGACAAAGATATTTGAGGAGGAAAATTTCCTAGTGTGTTACGTTTTTTTCGCGTTAACTGTAGGGGGCAGAAAAGTCCTAAGCCTCCTGGAATCGTGAATGGATAAAAAAGAAAAAACAAGCTATTGGGAAGGAGTTAAAAGGTTAAGGTCCCGTAAGTCCCTAAAACATTCGGAAAAATAACGACAAAAACAAAGGCGGAAAGAGCCCTTGTCAAAGGGGCTAAGGGTCCCTTGATAACACCAAAAGTAACCCAAGAGTAATCCTATAAAATGATCGGCACATGAGTAGATTGAGGCAATAATAATATAACGAGGCAAGTGAAAACACATTAAGTAGGAAAGGGAAGCGCAATCCGAATGGTTCATAATGTCAAAGTCGAACGTATAAAACAAGGCGAATAAACTTTAGATTATTAGGGACCACAAGATTTATGCTATTTTCTAATTAATTGATAATTAGATTAAGATGCATGTTGATTTTGTTAATTTAAGAAATTTATAAATTTTTTAGAATTATAATGAATATAATTTCAAGAAATTATTTCATAATTTTTATTGGCCATTAGTTATTAATTAGTAACAAATTAAATGATGGAAATTGATTTCTTAAGAGAAAATGACCAAAATAATTTTGAATTTTTTTTTCCCTTTTTAGCTACTGGATTTAAGCTTAAATCACATAATGAAATAATTTCTAAAAAATTTCATAATTAGTTATAATTTATTTAGATATTTTGGCGTTTATTATGTGTTTGTTGGACAAATAGTTAGCAAATATAATCAAATTAAAATAATTAATTCAATTTTAGTGGAGACTAAATATTGAAATGCTAATTAGCTGGTTGTTATTTTAAACTTAAATGGAGTTTTAAGTGTTGATTATTGATTCTAATAAGTTAGAATCATAAATTCCTAAATTTATCGGGCTGCTCGTAAAGTAAAGTTGAAAATATGATTTTTGGTCTTATTTGCATGATTCTAAGTATAGTATGGCCATAGAGTACAGTAGTATCGGTACTGTACCCAAATGTAACTACGGTATCCGATTGGTTTGTAATAATTGCGATCTCATATCGCCGATTTGTAATGGTATTTAATTTTAATAGGATACTCCATACGTACATTTGTTTATAATTGATCTGAAGATCGGCGCTTTCCCGAACTCAATGGTTTGTGGATCGAGATCGAAGTTAAGACGGAACATTTGAAGAATTTGAAGCCTAGTTTAGGTTTAATTGCTTTTACTAGGTTCTAGTCTTATGGCCATACTAGAACTTGGATTAATTTGATGCATGCTTGATTTAATTTTTGCTCAATTTTAAACCACACGCAAATTCGAACATTGTCATATCTATTATCCGCGACTCGTTAGAATTAGTTCACTTAAAAGCGATATGTAAAATATGACTAGGTCTCTCACTAAAATGTAAAATCGAGATTTAGCCCTTCCACAATTCACGCCTATGCAACCCTTGTTCATTAGGAGCACGCTCGCCCTAGCGGGATGTTTCTTTTTACCTTGGGGGAGTACGTTAATAAATTGTTATTGTGAGTTAATTTTGGTTTAATCTCGACGTGACTTGCAATACAAGTCTTGCAATCCGGGACTAAATGATTGATTTAGTTGAAATCAATCAACCGAGAGTTCTAAGTGTAGAATCAGTCAAGAGTTGGTTCACCGAAATTACATAAATCTAGGATGTATCGGCCTCCGCATGCCTAAATTTGTATAAGATCGGATCTCGGAATTATTTATATAATTTAGAGAGTTCATTATATAAATGCCTAAATTCACAAATTATTGATTTAATGTGAATTTGACGATGAATTTAATTGACTGTTTTTTCTCAAGTTGTTGTTTAAATTCGAACATGGCTCAAACGTCCAACTCAGTAATTTCCAAACTCATGGCTTCATAATTTTATGAAAAAGAATGAATTAAAGGAGGATGGGAGCAGTTTTATTGATTGGGAGTTAAACTTGCGATTAGCCCTTCAATCTGATAGGAAACAACGTTTTCTATACAACCCCCCGATTCCCGCTCCAGGTCCTGATGCCACCCCTGAAATGATACAAATGTATCAAGAGTACGAGCATGAATCTGACCAGATTAAGAATGTATTGATTTTTGCTATGCACCCGCGTTTCTTCCGCGTTTAAAGAAACGCATGATTAATCTCAGTGCATATCAAATACTCGCTAGGCTAACGACTAGTTTCTCGCAAAAGCCGAATACTTCAATACGAAGCAGCTTCGAGTTTCTTTGAGACTAAGCTCTCAAAGGGTCAACCAGTTGGTCCTCACGTTCTCAAATTTATTGAGAATGTTGAAACTCTTGAGAAGTTAGGTTGCCCAATTTCTAAACATTTTTGCGGTATACCGTTTGCTTAATTCTTTGCCTGCAACATTCGGTCCTTTTTGGACGAATTACAACATCAATGATTTAAAGAAAAATCTTCATAAATTGCATGCCATGCTTGTACAGCATGAGAGGGATATGGTGTCTAGTGGGAGTGAGAATAGAGATGTTTTATCCATGGCGGTAAAACAAAAGGGGAAGATTAAGAAGGGTGCGGGGAAGGGTAAGAAACCCGCGTGTGGCAAAGGAGAAAAGTTGCTTCGGGCAACAATTCTATTGCCAAGAGAGGCGCGACTCATGAACAGAAATGCTTCCATTATCGAAATTTCGGCCATTGGAAGCGAAATTGCCCAAACTACCTACAGGAGAAGAAGTCGAAACCAGGTATATATACGATAGACATCAATTATGCAAGTGCCACGTCCTTTGGTAATAGATGCTAGATGTGGATCTCACCTTTGTAATCACTTGCAAGGGTGACAGAGGCACGTCGGTTGGCAAAAGGTGAAGTTGACCTCCGTGTCGGGAATGGAGCTAAAGTAGCCGCCGTATTAGTAGGAACGTATATTCTGTCACTTGTCTCAGGGGTAGAGTTGTATCTTAAAAACTGCTATTTTGTACCAACTCTAAGTAAGAATACAGATGAGGTCTATCATACAACGTTTAAAAAGCTCAAATAGGAGATCTCGATCAATCATACCTTTGGCATTGTCGTTTAGGGCATATAAACGAAAAACGCATTGAGAGCCTTGTAGCCAATGAAGTTCTCAAACCATTTGATTTTGGATCTTATGGAACATGCGAATCTTATTTTTAGGCAAGATGACTCGTGCGCCTTTTTCAGGAAAAGGAGTACGAGTTAATGATTTATTAGCCCTCATTCATACAGATGTTTGCGGTCTAATGACTATCACCGTAAGAGGTGGTTATGACGACTTTGTCACTTTTACAGATGATTTTAGTAGATATGGCTACATCTACCTAATCAAATATACAAGTGAGGTACTTGAGAAATTTATCGAATTTCAAAAGGAAGTCGAAAACCAGTTAGGAAAGAAGATCAAGGCCTTACAATCAGATCGGGGAGGTGAATATCTCAGTAATGACTTTAATATTCATCTGAAAGACTGTAAAACCATATCACAGCTTACACCTCCGTGGACACCACATTTAAATGGTGTAGCCGAAAAACGAAATCGTACCTTATTGGATATGGTAAGATCAATGATGAGTCAGACTAAGCTTCCTGATACATTCTGGGTTTTGCTCTCCAAACTGCCATTTTCACACTCAATAGATGCCCAACTAAATCAGCTCCGAAAACTTCATATAAGTTATGGAGAGGAAAAGTTCCTAACCTCTCATTTATCAAGATATGGGGTTGTGAAGCATATGTCAAAAACAAGACTAACAATAAGCTTGCACAAAGATCTGATAAATGTATCTTTGAAGGTTATCTCGTACAGACTCAAGGATATTACTTCTACAATCGTCTAGAGAACAAAGTTTTTGTGTTTCGAGATGTTGTCTTTTTAGAAAAGGAATTTATTTCTAAAAGACAAAGTGGGAGAAATTTTGAACTTAGTGAAGTTCAGGAGCCACAAATGCAATATGAGGCTCAGGGTGTTTTACCAGAAGACATTCATGAATCTTCTAACTCTGTGGTTCCATTCTCGACTCCTAGAAGGTCAGGCAGACCAAGTCACCCACCAGATCGGTACCTGGTTGTGACCGAGGATGGTGGCGATCACTTTTTGCTTCTAGAAAGTAATGAGCCTTCAACCTACAAAGCAGTCATGGCTGGACCGAATTCAGCTAAATGGCTAGAGGGAATAAAATCCGAGATAGATTCCATGTACGAGAATCAAGTATAGGACTTGGTTAACTTGCCTAAAGGAACCAAGGTTCTTCAGTGCAAATTGATCTCTAATATCAAGAGCGACATGGATGGAAATCAAGATGTTTTTAAGGCTAGATAGATAGCTAAAGGTTTCGCGCAAATTCATGCTTTAAACTATGACGAGACCTTTGCGCTAGTTGTAATGCTCAGATCTATTCGGATAATCTTAGCGATTGCTGCGTTTCATGAATATGAGATATGGCAGATGGACGTTAAAACCGCCTTCCCGAATGGGTTTTTGGAAGAGGAAGTGTATATGCACAACCTGAGGGTTTTATAGATCCAAACAATCCTAAGAAAGTTTGTTAACTTAAGAGACCTATATATGGTCTTAAGCAAGCATCTGGGAGTTGGAACCATCAGTTCAACCATATGATTAAACAAAATGGATTCACCCGAAGTGCCGAGAGGAACCTTGTTTATATATGAAATTTAGTGGGAGTAAAGTAACTCTCCTAATCCTGTATGTAGAGGACATATTACTCATTGGGGATGATATCCCCATGCTTAACTCCGTTAAGGACTTACTCGGGAAACATTTCCAGATGAAAGATTAGGAGAAGCGCAACGCATCCTAGGTATTCGGATCTATAGAGATAGATCGAAAAGAATACTAGCGTTAAGTCAAGAAACTTATATTGATAAGATTCTTGACACATTCAATATGAAAGACTCTAAAAGAGATTTCTTACCTATGAGAAATGGGATAATTTTGAGTAAATCTCAGTGTCCAACTGAAGGATATTGAACGTGACAATTTAGAAAGTCGTTATTCCTAGTTAAATTACCACTATTCCTACTAAATTAGCAATGGTAAGTGGGTATCGTATCCACAAGGAAGAGGAAAAGTCTAATATGCGAATTCTATGCGGAAAAACTAAAAAGAAGTGAAATAAAGCAAATAAATGGGGGGTTTTTGGTTTGAAAGTTGATTGAACGAGAAATAAACGATATATCAAGTTGGTTAAAGCGACTCTCGGTGATAATCTCTTCTAACACCCTAGTATAGTAAGTTTTACCTCTCTCTAATATTACCAATTCATTAACAATCCCGGTTTTAACCAATTAATCCTCTTTTATGGGGAATTTGAGCAACCGCTACCAAATTCCCCTCCTTTTAGTCCTAATTTGTCTAGTGGCCACTCAAACAAATCACAACCAAAGGCATGAAGAGCAAGGACTAATAAAAGATTGAGAACAACCCAAATTAGTATCTAATTAGCCGCAACCGCGACACTAATAAAATCTAATCTAGTAGTTGCCTAATTAATTCCCAAATCACTAATTAGCCGCAACCGCGATACTAATCATGTGAAAGTTGCTTCCTTTTAGGCTAATAATCAATGACCACCAATTATCAACCAAACATATGAAATACCCAAGTCTAATCTAGTAGCTAATTTGATAAAACAAGGATAAATCATGCATTAAAGAACAATGAATTAATTATAATGAAATTAAAGGCAAAATAGAGAGAAAAATACTTACTAATACTTAGGATGAAGAATTTATTACACCAAGAGTCTAGGAAAGGGATTAGCCTCCCATACTAATTGTTACAATAATATTTGAAATTGAAATTATAATAAAAATACTAATTCTCCTTGAGTTTCTCTCTCTAAAATGAAAACTAGATGAAAAATAATATGAAAGGTGATGATAACTAGGAGGGGTTTCATGCCCCTTTTATTCAAGATAAGTCCAAAAGATACTACAAGACGAAATAGATATTTCTTAGGCAAAAAGAAACCGTGGAAAGCCTATGGGAAACTTCCCGGAAGCTAGCTTCCTCGACTCGAGGAAAGGAATCCTCGAGTCGAGCGACGAAACCCTCGACTCGAGGAACACCCTCCTCGAGTTGAGCGAGAAAATTCTCGACTCGAGGATACCCTCTCTCGAGTCGAGAATCTTGTTCCTCAAAATACCCGTCCTGTCAACTCTCCTCGATTCGAGGGAAGTAATCCTCGAGTCGATATTACTGCCCTCGAGTCGAGGTATTTGCTCCTCGGGTCGAGGGACCGTGCGCAGGGCAATCTTCGAACGGGCATAACTCTCACCTCCGAACTTCATTTTGAGCTCATAATATATCGTTGGAAAGCTAAGACAATGAACTTTCCTCTCCAAGTAGAATTTATGCAAAATATCTTTTGGTAAGAGAGTTATGATCCAATGAAGTTGGAGGTGATGGTGTGTGGTTCTCGGAGTGTGGTCAAGCGATCTTCTCCTCGAATCTTGCTCCAACTTGTAGCTTGATCCCCTAGTGTTGTCCGAGACTCACTAAAAGGGTCTATGGCCTCCAAAAACTCGTAAAACCAACGAATAATCTCCAAAAATACTTCGAGTGGTGTGGTCTACGAATCACGATAAAACCATGCCCAAATAGACACTAAGGCGCCTAAATCAACCGAATTAACACACCACATTTACGCCACATCAAACTCCCCCATGCTTAGACCATTACTCGTCCTCGAGTTATCTAACTCTCCACACTTAACACCTAGGTCTCTCTTATAGCACGGGTTGAGTCACAACCTTCAAACTCCTCCAAAACAAAGAATCGCAAGCCATCAAAACACTCAAAAGGTGCTAGTTAGAATTGGAGTGGATGAAATGCTCAATACCCTAACTCTAACCATCTTATCCTCCCTTCTCACACACTCTAAGTTCGGGTAAACTAACACACACCACGTTTCCCCCATGCATGGCTCAAAGACTCCCTCAAAGTCATGCTTGAAATGAAGCTAACAACTCACCTCTTATCAATCCACCGGCGCCCCTATCATCACAATGCAAGAGGATTTCTAACCTAGGACCACCAATTCCTATCACCGAACCTCCTTATAACTCCCGTAGTCATCCTAACCCGTTACGCCCCAACTCCTCTTCTTAAGTCGCCCGCCATGGATAACCTTTTTTTTTTTGTTTTTTTTTTTTTTTTTTTTTTTTTTTTTTGCAAACGGAAAAGAACATCACACTTATATTAAAAACAAAGTGACAAATGTCAAACCGAATTACAATATCATGCCAAGCGTCTCCCCCATGCTTGAACCTCGTCGTTGCCCACAATGACAACCAACACCAACAAAAAGATTGGCAACAACGAGTTAGGTAGGAGGAGTATCATCAACTCATCCACTCACCATCCCATACAACTAGGAACAAAGAACAAATGGTCTTATCTCATCAAATAAGGAAATGACAGGCTCTCGGGCCAAGAGACACTCACTCTACCTCACTCCCCTATCTTCCTCGAAAATAAATCCATCCCTCGTCTCACTACTCCATCTCCCTTATGAACGATATCAACAACGCGTCATCCTCCAATAACAACAAACCATCCAAAAACAACCAAACCAAAAACAACCAAACAAGGTTATTTTATTGGTTTAAGGGGTAAAATGGGGTGGGTAGAACAAGAATAACGGGGGGAGAAAACGCGGTGGGGCACAAAGAGAGATGGTATAGAAACAAGCTAGTGAAACCGGTGGGGAGTGGTGGTTAGAATCATGAGAGAGAAAAGTTAAAAGGGAAAGAAATACATACCTCGTGTGAGCTCCATTTCCCTCAATCACCGTCAACGCAAGTGGCTCATGGTCAAAAGAGCCACTCTCTCACCTCACAACCCCGTCTTCCTCAAAATATGTCGCCTCATATCACCTCACAAACTCCCATCACCCTCGTGTGTTTGTTGGAGCATTATGACCCCACACCAAAATTTGTTCAAAAACCGGTAGAAGGCCATTGTGTGATAATTTTGTGAGTTTAGGTCCAAATGTCAACGGTTTATGGACAAATAAGCATGTGGAACAAACGGGAGGGTCAATACCAAGAGAGATGGTACAAAACATGGGATAAAACAAGGTGATGGAGTGACTCGGCTAGAGATGAGAGGAGAAGAAAGTGTAAGGAAGGGTGGTATTCATACCTTGGCATTCATCATGGATGGCAAGCGTCACAAGCTAAAAAAAACACAAAATAACAAGCTAAGCTTGGGTTGCCTCCCAAGTAGCGCCTTTGTTTAATGTCGTTGGCTCGACGCATGATAGGAAATCACCCTAGATGACCATACATGTGTGAAAGACTACCTTTTTTTAGGCATATCCTCACACCAAAAACTCAGAGCAGAACAATTCAAGGCTCTTAAAAGCTTGTCGAACATGCTTGAACAAGTCTCATATGCATGACAATAGAAAACGTTAGTAAACAATAATGCATAAGCAATAGAGGCATAATCATGAAAATAAGGAGTTTTCGGACCTCTATGCTCAAAATTGTCTCCTATGTCACCATTTTCATACTTATGATTTGACAAGTTCAGAACAAGAGATAAAGAATAATGATGGGGTCTAAACATATGGATTTGGTCATTGTCTCTCTACTCCCATTCTTCTTGAAAAGTACAACACTCTCCGACTCATATAATGTGTTATTCAAAGAAATATTAAAAGATGAATCAGCATTTAAATCATGAGTCAATGTGAGATCACCAAAAACTTCCAAAGGTAAAATCTCAAAATTAATGGACAAAGTCAGTACAATCAAAGAAGAAGAAGAGTCATTGCAATCCACATAATTATCATCATCCTCACAAAAGACAAGTTCCTCTCTCAATTGAATATCATCATGCTCACTCTCAAAAGAAGGAATATGCTGCTCAAAAACTCCTTTAGACTCAAAATTGACACAAATAGTTTCCTTCGCCACCTTAAACTCATCATTGCTCATCAATTAAGAAGGTGGTGCAGCATTCAACTCCACCTCTGAACATTGAGAAGACATGAATTTAAAGAAAGCAAAACACTCATCTGTTGACATTTTTAAAACTCTTTCATTACTCATATACTGTGCCAAATTCCAGGTTTCATGGTTCATACCCTTTGTGACAATATTACATAGTTCATAATCAGAATAAAATTGACCACGACAACCAAGATAATCAACAAAAGTTTCTAATCTAGAAAAATACTCATGAAAGGGTTCATCATTAAATTGAAACCAATTGAAATTTTGGGTATCATGTAGAGAACTATGCAACGGCTCCCGGATGTCTAAACCGCAACTTGTGAACATTGATAAGCCATGAAGTGCCAAAAATTTCAAATCTCACAAGGTTCCATGTCATTAAGTCTTCCATTACTCATATAATCGGCCAAATCTCGGGTTTCAAAGTTTATACTATTCAAAATAATCCAATTTAAGTCCAACCCGCGGAAAACATTAGAAGTTTTATCAAGTTCCTCAAGTCGAGAAAGATAGATATGAAAAGGTTCACCATTCAATTGAGGAAAACTATAATTATCCATAAATCACAAATAAATAAATAAATATATAAAAGAAAAAAAAATATGTACAAAAAACACAAGAACAAAAAGAATCAAATGGGTCTAGACCATAGGTGATGGTCTATACAAACATAGACTTAACGACACAAAAACACACAAAAATTATAACAACAAAAATAAATATGTACAAAACCACACAAAAATAGCAAAAAGACTAAAAACGCCTCTTCCCCGGCAGCGGCGCCAAATTTGACAGGCTAATAAGTCGTTATTATTCGTCAAATTACCATTATTCCTACTAAATTAGCAAGGGTAAGTGGGTATCGTATCCACAAGGAAGAGGAAAAGTCTAATATGCGAATTCTATGCGGAAAAACTAAAAAGAAGTGAAATAAAGCAAATAAATGGGGGGTTTTTGGTTTGAAAGTTGATTTGAACGAGAAATAAACGATATATCAAGTTGAATAAAGCGACTCTCGGTGATAATCTCTTCTAACACCCTAGTATAGTAAGTTTTACCTCTCTCTAATATTACCAATTCATTAACAATCCCGGTTTTAACCAATTAATCCTCTTTTATGGGGAATTTGAGCAACCGCTACCAAATTCCCCTCCTTTTAGTCCTAATTTGTCTAGTGACCACTCAAAAAAATCACAACCAAAGGCATGAAGAGCAAGGACTAATAAAAGATTGAGAACAACCCAAATTAGTATCTAATTAGCCGCAACCGCGACACTAATAAAATCTAATCTATTAGTTGCCTAATTAATTCCCAAATCACTAATTAGCTGCAACCGTGACACTAATCATGTGAAAGTTGCTTCCTTTTAGGCTAATAATCAATGACCACCAATTATCAACCAAGCATATGAAATACCCAAGTCTAATCTAATAGCTAATTAGATAAAACAAGGATAAATCATGCATTAAAGAACAATGAATTAATTATAATGAAATTAAAGGCACAATAGAGAGAAAAATACTTACTAATACTTAGGATGAAGAATTGATTACGCCAAGAGTCTAGGAAGGGGATTAGCCTCCCATACTAATTATTACAATAATATTTGAAATTGAAATCATAATAAAAATACTAATTCTCCTTGAGTTTCTCTTTCTAAAATGAAAACTAGATGAAAAATAATATGAAAGGTGATGATAACTAGGGAGGGGTTTCATGCCCCTTTTATTCAAGATAAGTCCAAAAGATACTACAAGACGAAATAGATATTTCTTAGGCAAAAAGAAACCGTGAAAATCCATGGGAAACTTCCCGGAAGCTAGCTTCCTCGACTCGAGGAAAGGAATCCTCGAGTCGAGCGACGAAACCCTCGACTCGAGGAACACCCTCTTCGAGTCGAGCGAGAAAATTCTCGACTCGAGGATACCCTCTCTCGAGTCGAGAATATTGTTCTTCAAAATACCCATCCTGTCAACTCTCCTCGACTCGAGGGAATTAATCCTCGAGTCGAGATTACGGCCCTCGAGTCGAGGTAGTTGCTCCTCGAGTCGAGGGACTGTGCGCAGGGCAATCTTCGAACGGGCATAACTCTCACCTCCGAACTTCATTTTGAGCTTATAATATATCGTTGGAAAGCTAGGACAATGAACTTTCCTCTCCAATTGGAATTTATGCAAAATATCTTTTGGTTAGAGAGTTATGATCCAATGAAGTTGGAGGTGATGCTGTGTGGTTCTCGGAGTGTGGTCAAGCGATCTTCTCCTCGAATCTTGCTCCAACTTGTAGCTTGATCCCCTAGTGTTGTCCGAGACTCACTAAAAGGGTCTAAGGCCACCATAAACTCGTAAAACCAACGAATAATCTCCAAAAATACTTCGAGTGGTGTGGTCTACGAATCACGATAAAACCATGCCCAAATAGACACTTAGGCGCCTAAATCAACCGAATTAACACACCACATTTATGCCACATCAGAACGCATGAAATCGAAACCTTACACTTCCGCAATCGGTTCGATCATGTACGCTCTGATGTGTACGCGTCTAGACGTGTCATATGCTTTGAGTATGACAAGTCGTTACCAAGCCAATCGAGGCGAAAACCACTAGATAGCCGTTAAGAACATCCTTAAATACTTAAGAAGGACTAAGGACACGGACGTTCTTAGTTTTTTGAGGGGATTCCGAGCTACGTGTAAAGGGTTATGCGGATGCTAGTTTCCAAACAGATCGAGATGATACAAAATTTCAATCTAGATATGTTTTTATACTGAATGGTGCGGGGCTCGCAAAAATAGTTAGGTTTGAGTTTGCACGGTTAGTGAATTAATCTAAGGTTTGATGGTAGAAACTCAGAGCCGCCTTGTCTTAACCCTGACAAGGAAGGGTTTCGAAACAAGTTTAAAAAAAGCATCCGTTCGAAAACAAATGAAAGAATTTTAAGGAAAATCTTTCGAAAACCAAAAATGACTCCATGCGCCCTAAGGCAAAATTCCATTTTATTGATTATTTACAAATTTTGGAAAACTGGTCTACGAATCAGAGAAAAAGGGTTCGGGGCCTTATCGTCTCCCCTTCCGCCATAAGGACGGACACTTACTAATACATCATTTCCTTCTAAAAAGTCTCGGTATATTGGTTGCATTAAGATCCATATAAATAAGTAGAAATAGAAAAGCACACATATATTCACATTGTCATTCACATGCAATAATTTAGAAGAAGAATTTACAAAAGATTTTCCCGAGTCTTTTTGTACGGACTTGGGGGGTTTGAGCACCAAAGTTGCCCTACGCACCTTTCATTGTGGGATTGGAATCCACTCGAGGATCAAAACCCTACGTAGTTCTGACGGGCAGCCCCACGACAAAGGCCTTTTCCACTGGGGGTAGCGGCTAATATCCGCAAGGGTAGGTGGATGGATCCACAGGGTAGATATCATTCCATTGGGGTAATGATCGGGTTGATTTCACTGGGGATATCACCCATGTGGGGGTAGAGGTGGGTTTTACTTCGCTTGGAAGGGGTAGGAAGTCGTTTCACTCACAGTCGTGCTATTCAGAGACTTTATAGTTGACTCACATTAGAGTCAAGTCGATCCATGGTAGAATAGAGCAAGGTATATTCCGCTTGCATCTATGTGTCTCTTCATCGAGACGACGATCGCCATTGATCACCATGCCTCCTGAACCAGGCATGCCTCCTGAGCGAGGTCTTAATGTGGATGACTAGACCTCTCTAACGCGAGTTTAAAGATTAGACCTCTCAATAGTTTGACTAGGGTTGAATTGACTCTCGCGGGGAGATTTAATGAAATGGATTGGGTTGTGTGTTTGGGCTCGGTGGAAATGGCTGTATCGCTAGAGCTGCCCGTGTAGGCCCTACAGCAATATAAGGAAAATAAATCGTCAATTCGGTTATGTTCGATCAAGAAGTGTTCCACTGGGGTGTTGGTGGAATAGTTGGTAGAGGTGAATGTAGATCGACCTCATGATCGCGCATAAGCGAATTGGCAATCCTTGCCTAGTGTTGGGGTAGGGCCCCGTCCAAAGTCCATACAAAGAACGGGAAAAGAAAACTTTACATGCAAAACACAGCAAGAAAAGTTTATTTACTTCCATGTACAAAAGGTTTTGAAAAGGAATTGAAATCCTTAAAACGTTGGGGGAAACGGAGAAAACGACTTTAATTAAAAAACCAAGAAAAAGACGTTTAGAAATGAACAAGAAAACATTTTTAGGGGTTTTTGGTTTTATTAATTACATTTTTTACAAAGGGGGCTCAATTTTAGTCCTTATTGACTTTAATCGACTCGGGTTGACTTCGATTGACTTGCACCTATTTGCATATTTGACATTAGTAGACTTGGGTAGAGTCGGGTTGACTTGGGTAGACTTGGGTAGGCTTGTTTGACTTTGGTTGACTTCAGTTGACCTTGGTTGACTCGAGTTATTTGTCGTATTTTAGTAGGCTTTGGTAGACTTGGTTGCATTTTGATTGGTTTTAGACCATGGTTGACTTTCATTGACTTGACCTCGATTGACTTGACTTAGGTTGACTTGACTTCGGTTGACTTGACTTAGACTTACTTAGATTCCATTCTAAGTGATTAAAGTCATCAAACAAGAGGTTGATTTTAGACTCCCTGTTAAGTCTAATTTTTTATAAAATGGCTTAAATAGACTCCTAATCAAGTCTAAATTGTTTTTAACATTTTGACATTTCAAAGAGGTGGATTAATTAGATTCCCTATTAAGTCTAATTATTTAGTTAATTAAATCAATTAATCTGGGTGAGAAACTTGTCATTTTTAACCCCAAAAAACAGAAAGTTGGTGGAAATTGAATGGTTTGGAAGATCAAATGAAATCTTCAAATTTTTCTGGGTTGAGGGTGAGTTTATGAACATCTTCGGACCACTCATGAATTTTTTCATGATCCCAAGAGTTCATTTACTCACAAAACAAATTTAAGGTTGAAAATCGGATTTTTGAGCAAAATAGGATCTGTTTTCAAAAAATCATAATTGTCGATAGCGACATGACTAATTTTTGACCTTTAGCTTTCTGGAAACCTGGGAGTCTTCTCTTCAACTCTTAAGAAGAAGACATACCCAGAAGAGGTCACTTTCAATGCTGAAAACCGAGCTGAACTCAGTTGGTCGGAGTTGGGACCAGTTTTGAGCAGTTGCATTACAAAAAATGTCATAAATATTCTACTTTGAGTTTGGACCTAAACCTTTTCAGAGATGCTTTTAAGACCCCAAATAATCTGTCTTTATAAGATCAAGGTTTTTAGCCAAAAGAATGTTTTTATACACATTTTACAAGTTGTACTGAAAAAAAGTTTGAAACAAGTAAAAAACCGGGTTAGAGTTTTGAACCGTTTTGTACATGGAAAATGTGGTAAAAAGTTTTGTAAAAAATACCAAATCATCTCAAGAAATTAACAAAATAGTAGAACACAAGAACACCACAAAAAGAGGCGCTCCACTCCTTAAACTCTCGCAACTAGTGTTCCCCTCAGTAAAGGGAACGACCACAAAAGGCCCTAGAGGCAAGCTTACGAATTCGTATGCCTCAATAAACCGATATTTCATCGTTACCGACCAAGGCTTGACAATAAAACGGTTAGTAATGTATTGGAGAGAAAAAATGAATTGAAATAACAATAAAAGAAGAAAGGAGGAGAGGAAACTACCTTTGATGATCAATGGTTGTAGATCCTCCAATGTTAGGGTATTAAGTCATCTAAACCAATTTTAATCTAAGTGAGGTTAGTTGATTTTAATTACTTATGTGCTAAGGTGATCCTAATGCTACACATTTATTAGTAGATGGTTAGATTTAAGGTGGAGAAATGTGAGAATAAATGAGAGAATGTATTAAATGTAGAAGTGAATGTAGGAGAGTAAACTCTCTTTTGTTTTTGCTTGTGAGGGAGCCGGCTCCTCTCTCCTCCTCACCCTCTTTTTTTTTTTTTTTCTTTGTGTTGATGAGTATTAACTATTAAGTGTGTGTGTGTGTGTGTGTGTAGTAAATAAGGGTGTTTGCTTAAGTATTAAGATAAGAAAAATGAGTGAAGGAAATTGAATGTGAGGAATAAATATCTACTTAATTAGCAAATAAAAACAAAACAAACTCTCCTTGCTTACCAAGCTTTGTCCGGCCCTTCCTAGCCTTACACATCAATTTTTTTGTCTTTTTGCTCTTGTATTGAATGAGAAAGAATCATGAGTCACTAAGCCAAAATTAAAAGGAAAATAGAAATAGTTAGCATCTTTTTACAATATTGTTAGTGTAAATGTTCATGATATAAGGATGAGATCATGAGGTGAGCTCATTGATTAGGTGGTTTAGTAGTTAGGAAAATAAAGTCGGGTTAGTCTCGTTTCGAGCAATTTTGCCTCGGTTTGCGCAAAAATGAAAACCGGGTGAAACGAGGTGATGAATAAACGAATTTGGATTTAAAAACAATGAAAAACAATATTATAAATATTATTTACACAATTTTCGAAATTTATATAAATAATAGAAAGATTGGTGCAATTGAAATTGTTGAGAAATCGTTTTATTCACAAATAAACGACTAGAAATAGGTGAATAGAAATGAATAAAGTGAAATAGGATTAGAAAATAGAAATAGATTAATAAAAATGAAATAAAAAGGGTGAGACAAAATTTGGTGTCTACAAATGGTGGGGCCATATGTTGGAAGAGCACCAAGCAATCGGTGACTGCGAATTCCACAACGGAGGCTGAGTATCTTGCAGCATAAGAAGCTGCAAAAGAGGCAGTTTGGATCCAGCAGTTCCTGGAAGGATTAACAATAGTCCCTACAGCAGCTGATCCTATTGTAGTCTATTGCGACAATAGTGGAGCAATATTTTAGGCTAAAGAGTCTAAGTATAGTGACAACTGTAGACATGTACTCAGGAAGTTCCATGTAATTGGAGACTTCATGGAACGAGAAGATATATCGATTTGTAAGGTCAGGACAGACGATATTATCGCCGATCCTTTAACCAAGTCATTATCACATGCTAAACACAATGGTCATATTGCCTCGATGGGTTCGAGGCGTATGCCTGACATGTGTTAGATTATATGTTGTAATAGTTAATAAGTGTATTATCTTTTACATATACTCACTCAAGTTCTAGATGATCTTCTTGATTCTTTTTTGAGTCAGTTCTAAATGATCTTCTACTTTCCTTATTTGTTATGTTATTTGTGGTCCTAATGGATTGTGACCCACCCACATTCATTTTCCACCACATCTTACTACCTACAAAAAACTTCGTGCCACTTCCATTGTGGAACATCAAAGTGAACTGGAGGGAGTATGATAATTGAATTCATCGTTATAAGTTTTACTAAACTCTTTTCTTAATTCAGTTTTGATTAAATTATGAAATATATATATATATATACAGGCGGGTACAGATGAGTCTGTGAGTCCTCATCTAAACCGTCGGATGTAAACGAGATGGAGGGCTCAGATGCGCCCAAAGAAAAACGCACAAGAATAGACGAAGGGGTCTTTATGAGCAACGGCATTCTTCACACACACCCTTTCTCTCTCTCCAAAATTTTCTCTCTCTTCTTCCCCGGTCCTTTCTCTCAGCTTCTTCTCTCTCCTCCAAAAATTAAACCCTGTTTCCTTTCGATCACCACCCTTCTTTCGTCGGGCCGTCGCCGCTTCTGTTCTTCGTCGCCGCCATGCTCTTTCTCTCTATCTTCTACTGTGAAGTTTTTCCCCAAATCAAAACCCTAGAAAAAAAATCGTTTCGATTATACTCTAAGACGATCGAAAATGAACACAACTGCAAAGATTCAAGGCTTCAAATTGTTATGGATCCTCAAAACAACGATGAATAAGGTAATTTCGCACAATCTTTTATGTATGATTTTTATTTTCGAATTTATAATGGAATTTACAATTACACGGTTTTGACTATTGAATCACACAAACTCTTCTTTTGATTTCGAATTTATAATGGAATTTGCAATCACACAACTCTTCTTTCGATTTCGATTTGGAATTTATAATGAAATTATTGTTTTGCGATTAAAATGCTTCAACTCATTGGTTAGATGAATAATGTATGATTTATGATATGATTCAAAATCGATCCATTTCGTGAGATTCAATCCTGTAATACAAACTTTTGCAATTAAATTATTGAATCATATTCTTAGGTGTTTCGAAAACTTGATTTCTTAATTAGCTTGTCTGATTCTTTGTGTTAGTATTTATGATTCTATTTGTTTGTGTGATTCAGTGTGTTACCGCGGCATTAAATAGTTGAGTGATTCTATTCGTCAGTGTGTGATTCCATTCGATGGTATGTGTGTGATTCTATGCGATGGTATGTGTGATTGTATTCGACGGTGTGTGATTCTATTCGTCAGTGTGTGATTCTATTCGATGGTATGTGTGATTCCATTCGATGGTATGTGTGATTCTATGTGATGGTGTGTGATTCTATCTTATGGGGTGTGTGATTCTATTCATGGTGTGTGATTATATCCGATGGTATGTGTGATTCTATTTGATGGTGTGTGATTTTATCTTATGGCGTGTGTGATTCTATTCTAGCAGCCGCATCTAGTCTACTAGCTCAATTGGTCTAGTCTACTAGCTCAATTGGTAGAGCACCGCGTGACGCGGTTGATGTAGGTTCAAATCCTACGTAGACTATAAAATAAGTCTTAACCAAACCTTTCCTCGATATATCCATGCTTGAAGAGCTGAACTGAACCTGGAAGTTGAATCTTACAAAAACAACCTCACAAACATAAATCGGAACATGAACATCCAAATCAGTCTCACATAGGCTGCAGTTGAAGAAATCTGGGATTTTTTTTATCCCTAACTCGTAATAGAACAAATGTAATTGTAATGTTTGTGGTGATTTGATAAGATTTATCCTGATTGGCGATTATCATCTAAAGCAATGTCGAAGTTATGAGCTTGTTTTCTTATGGTCATATGTTTAGCACCTTTAAGTGAGCTGATCATATGACTAATATGAGGCAACAATAACAAACCATCATCTTGGCTATGTGGGAATCGAACCCACACATTTGTGCCATCTTGCACACTGCTCTACCGTTGAGCTAATAGCCATGAGGGTAAATTATACTTAATCGATCACCTACATATATCATACTTGTAAATACCACAATTTCTTTCATGCATACACCTGACGCTAAGTAGTTACATATGACTACTATTGTATTGAAAAAGAAAACCAGACTACTGACATGATGCAAGTAATTTAGTATACTCACAGTAGTTGTATTTGCTAACATCAATTTCCTGGACTATTCGACTGCTCAAGGCTGAACAAAAACACAAGCCAAATGACAGGAACCGGAAAGGCTAAAAGTGTACTGTACCGGGGGAAAAACGACAACACTCAACTTCCCAGCAACCACCAAACGATTACGACTATATGCAAAGCAATGTCACCATAAACCTGATCAACCCATCAGAATTCACAAGCAAAGCCACACCAAGTGAAATGAATTAGCAATAACTTCGATTCTCATACGAAGATGTGCAAGGCAATAAGTCATTTTCTCGGTAAAAAATAGCTACTTGTAACAAAGAAGAACCATAACCACAAGGAAGATATGGATGCATTATACAAGCCCAAAGTCACTAGCAACGAGCACCTTCAGACTAGTAGACAAAGTCATCCAAACATTAGGTGCAGCAAATAAAGAGTTGTATGTGCGAGAACCATGAACTCATATGTCAGTTTCTACCATATCCTTTGAAATCAAGTAAAACCTTCAACTAAGGCGCTACCACCATCTGCGCCTAAACCAAATCCACCTAATAGGACATATTATTTCAGGTAATAAACATTGGGGGTAGACATTCCCATAACATGACTTTAGTGTGACAACCGATGTCCATACAACGACACACAAGAGGGATTAGTCTATGCTTAAGAAGCAGATTGTAACAAATTCGAAGCAGAATGTGATTTGACAGACAAATTCGTACGATTCCAAAGTTGATCATGCATAAAAGTGACAGTTTGCTTTCCCAATTCCCATTAGAAAGCCCCCAATTCTAACTAAGCCTAAGAAGATGAATAAATTGACATGCATAATTATGAGCTACAATCTCAATTGCTGCCATAAAAAAGATAGATAGGACCAGCTTAGTTACTGAAGCAGCACTAAAAAGTGTACAATGCAGGAATAAATTAAGGCAATAGACCTATAGTTGACAAGCCAAGGCCACTTAAAAAATGTGATGTAATCGCCAAAAATGTAGATGAGATCGAAAAGCAATGATAAAATCAATCAAAATGAAACATCAATAGTATACAAACGCACATAATCAGATCGAAAAATGCAAAATTAAAAATTAATTCATCTAATCGCGTACAAACCAAACCCTAAAATCGAAGGATTTGTTGTTAAATTCATCAATTCATACCTCGATTATAGATGCAACAGAGATGAGGAAAACATTGTTGACCGGAGACGAGTAGAGAGCGGTGGATAAAGCCGGCGAAACGGTGGAGAGCGGATGCGAAGAGGATGAAAGCGGCGGCGAAGCGGAGGTGAGAGAAAGAAGAATTGTGAATTGCAGAGAATTTGGGGGAAACGAAGTTTGAGGAGAGAGAAAAAAATGAGGACGAAGAGTTTGATTCGTGCTTTTATATTTCTGAATTTAATTGACCTTTTTACCCCTATAGGAGCGGCGAAATTTGGAGCGTAGGATCTAGAGCGATGTATGGCTGAGATGAGGACTCATGGACTCATTTAATCAACAAGGACTCATTTGAACCTATTTCTATATATATATATATATATATATATATATATATATATATATATATATATATATATATATATATATATATATATATATATATATATATGTCACGCCCCAAAACCATCATTGGAACATAACAGACGGCAACCTACGAAAAGTAGGCAAAGCCATTCTTATTCCTCAAAAGTCGAAGGTACACAACATATATTACACCATATTATACATACGAATACTATAGTACAAACGATTACTAAGGCCATTATTTATGTTACAAGACGACTTGGGTAGCTCACTCAGACTCCCACCTCCAGCTAGTACTGATTTCCTGAAAAGATTTTAGTATTGAAAGGGTGAGCTCGACAGCCCAGTAAAAGACAGTTTCCGACTCAACCGGATCAAGCAGTTGCTAAAATAGTAAAACAATAATAATTCGTGTAAGTATAAATAATTCCGGTAGTGGGTGGTGTAGTTCTGGTTAGTTCAGAAGTTCTCAGTCAGTGCCAGTTTACTCCCTTGGCAGGGTCAGACGGATATCCTCGTTTCAAAGTTAGCCAGAACATAAAACTAACCCACAAAACCAAAGTAGTTCAGAAAATAATCAGAGATTGCAGTACTCGATCCTCTTTAAAAATAAGCATTAAAGTATACAAAAATAATACTATAAGCTAAATCAGAAAGAGTCCCTTACCTGAATTCCAAACCACCGCGATACTACTCCGGGTGTTCTCTCGTTCTAAGTAAATAAGTCGCGTAAGTTATTTATTTAAGGTTATATTGGCAAAGTAATCAAGTTGTCATTTATTTGATAATTAACTGTCCAAGGGTCCAACGACGTCCGAATTCTAAAAGTGGCGATTATCTAGTCAAATTGTTAATTTACTACTTATCGTCCTTTGGTGGAAACCATTCACTCTAAGATTATTTTCACCACTGGGGTAATTCCGCCGGGTTACTTTATAATCATGGAGCTACTATTTACCACCAACACATTTTATTCTTGGGTTAGTTGTTAATACGGTGACGTTCACAAACTGGGGTAATTCCACCGAGTTACTTGCACCGTAATAACTGTTCGCCGCAAGGTTAATCAATTATCGAAAACGTGTACGAAAATATTAACGGCGTTGTCTAACGATAATTTCATAACAGTTTAAGAGTTATACCTTGGCTATGTTAAGTGACGATGACTATTTCGACAGAGCCTCGCTAAGAAGATGTCACTTTTCGCACGTACGTAACAACTACTTATTTCGTAATTTACGAAATCTTATAATACTCGGAACTTACTTTATATGTGGTGTGCTTATGGTCTGAAGCACTTCAGTTATTTCACTCAGTACAACACTTGGGTGTTGATTTGCGTCGAACAATGAGCGATATGTGGAGCTATTTATAGGCGAAGTATTTCCCGGGGAAATGCAATTCCCCAAGAGTAAAATGTTTTCACCCAAAGCAAAGGACATCACAAGTCAAGGCATTAAATGCCTAGGCTCCCCTTCTACGTAACTTTTTTTTTTATTTATTTTATTTTATTTTATTTTATTTATTATTATTATTATTATTATTATTAAAAAGTGGGTTATTACAATATATATGCTCTATTGATTCCTAATAGGTCGTGGAGACGATTTGAACACTATTAAAACCTTGTTTGTAACTCCCACCATAAAATATTATATGACGTTTTAGCATTTTTCACACAAATTAAGGAAATAGTTAATGAATGTTTAAATGCATTAATCAGTCATTGAGAATAGCAAAAAGTGAGCATTGATCAGTCATTTCAACTTAAATAACTCATTAAGAATTGTATAGCATTAAGGATGAGCTCTGCACAAATTGCAAAAGTGGAGGAAGAATGCCTTGGAATATGTAAAACGACATGTAAAAAAAAATTCAACATTAGTAAAATGTCATATAACAGTTTATGGAGGGAGTAGGACTTAGTAAAAGTAGTATTCACATCAGTTCGGAGTCATTCAAATCAGATCAGATCAGATCAAAACCATTCAGCTTAGATCAGATCAGTTCGAAAATGTTCTAATAAATAGGGGTGTTCATAAACAAGCCCGGACCGACCCGGACCCAGTCGGTCAGGTCCTCGGTCCTCGAATTTACTGATTTCCGGGTCCGGTCCGGTCCGGTCAAAAACCCACGGGTCCGGGCCAAACCCGAGGACCGAGATATACAAGTCACAAGTGTCATTTTCAATTTTAAAAACAAAAAAAAAAAATTCAACCCTAATTCACTACGTGACACCCCCCCCGGCAGAAACCCTAAAATCCCCAAAATCCCAATTCCTCAGTCTCTCACAATACTCTCACTTCTCTTCGTCGCCGATCGACTTCTCTCCGCCGCCGATCGACTTCTGACCCCCCCTCGCAGTATCCCCAAAATCCCCAAAATACCAATTCCTCAGTCTCTCATTTCTCGCCGACACTACTCGCCGTCGCCGACACTACTCGCCAACACTACTCGCCGACACAACCCTCATTCACAAATTTGTCAGTTAAATTTGTGGTTTTTTTTTTGTTTAATTTGTTATTTGTGATGATTTTTATATATGGGGGTTGTCCGATTTACTGATATCCTCATCAGTGAAATGTGTGAAGTGTGATGTTTAAATGTGATATGTGTGAAGTGTGATGTTTAAATGTGATTTTGGCATTGCAGTGCGTTGCGTATTCGATCATTGCTTCACAAAAGAGTCTCGATGTTGAACTAAAAGCAAAAGTATGAATGATTTATTTTGTTTTTGCAGGCATATGCTTTGGCGCTTTGCTATAAGGTCAAAATTAAGACTATTAGCAAATAATCACGGCCTCCACTAAAAACTCGTGTAACGTAAGCTTTCCGCAGCTTACTCTATAGAGTTTTAAATACGAGTCTTATCGGTTTTATTAGCTTAATCATGTAGACAACTTTTAGAGTTTATTTTTTTGACAATAAGTCAGTAAGTCAGTAGCTTCCTTCCACATTTCTGATTTTGTTTCTACCTCTTTCATTATTTGTTAGATGACGAGCTCTATATCCAAAAAGAGGAAGCTTAGCTCTGGTACTCACGAGGCATCACGTACAACATGTGAAACCTTCATATGTTCAGATGATGAGTTAGATAAGGAACGGGAGGAAACAAAAGAGACGGTGGTACCACTTTTACCAGTGAGGCCAGTAGTCCCGGGGCGTCAATATCTCACAGGTGAGCAAAAGTCCAGTAGACGTGCTGATTATTGGGTGCATTTTTGTGAATATATGGAGTTAGGTACAAAAAAAGCCGAGTGCATTTATTGTGTGGATAAAACATATAAATGTCATGGGAATAAGAATGGTTCAAAAAATGTGAAAAACCATTGGCAAGGTTGTCCAGCTAATCCTAATTCTCCATTAAACAAAAGTAAGATGAAACAAACTGAGTTAGTATTTGATAAGGGTGCTAATGAGGGTGAAGGGGCATTGAAAGGTTGGACTTTGAATGTGAAAGAAGTTAGGGAAGCTGTGGTGTACATGATTGTTATTGATGAGTTACCTTTTCGATTTGTTGAGAAATCTGGTTTTAAGCATCTTATGTCTGTGACTTGCCCTAAGTTCAACATTCCATCCCGAATTACTATTGCTCGTGATGTTCATAAACTTCATCTTAATGAGAGAACCAACTTGATAAAACTCATGAGAACTTCATGTCAACGTGTTTCATGCACCACTGATACATGGACTAGCATTCAAAGAATCAATTATATGTGTTTGACTGCCCATTTCATCGATAACGATTGGAAGTACCATAAGAGGATTATTTGTTTTTGTCCAATTTATAGTCATAAGGGCAAGGATATTGCTGCCAAACTTGTTGAGTGTCTAAAGTCTTGGGAATTAGATGATAAATTGTTTTCTTTGACTGTGGACAGTGCTAGTTCTAATGACACTGCTTGTGAAGAATTGAAAAGAATTGTGCAAAGAAAACGAAATACGATTGGTCATGGAAATTATTTGCATGTGAGATGTGTTGCACATATTATTAACCTTGGTGTATGGGATGATTTAAGAAAGAATAAGACGGCAATTGATAAGGTTAGATATGCTGTGAAATATGTGAAGAGTTCTCCGGGTAGGTTGAGTAACTTTAAAGATGACACCCTTAGTCGTGAATTACCTGAGTGCTCATTATCTTTTGATGTACCCACTAGATGGAATTCTACATTCACCATGCTTGATACTGCATTTAAGTATAAGAATGTTTTTGGTGATGTGGGAATTCCCACTAATCCTCAAGGAGATGAACTAGGTCCTGACTTAGATGATGAAGATGAGTTTGGAAATCCAATTGTGCATGAGCATTCCGGAGCTCCTAGTGAAGATGATTGGGATGTTGTGGAGTCATTGATAGTGTTTTTGAAAGAGTTTAAAGTCTTAACTGATCAAGTTTATGGCTCATTGTATGTGACTAGCAATTCCACCATCTTTTTCATAATTCGTGCTCTAAGTCAAATGAATAAGTGGAATATGAGTGAGAATGATGGATTTAAAGCTATGGCTTGTGCTATGAAAAAGAAATTTGATAAGTACTGGGGCGATGTGAATAAGATGAATGTGTTGATCTTTGTGGGTGCCATTCTTGATCCTAAGGTGAAGTTAATGGGTTTAAAGCTAGCATTAACCGTTGGATATGGTTCACCTAAGGATGAAGAAATGATACAACAAGTGTATCTTAAAACAAGTGTTTTGGTGGAATATTATAGGGTGTTTTATGCTCCTTTGGCTCCACGAACTGATGACACATCATCCTCCACTAGCCTTACACATGATGTTATGGGGGATCTTAAGAAATCCATTGAGAATCAAGTTCGTATGTCACAAGGTGATAGTGGTTATTCGAAAAATGAGTTGGATAGGTATCTAGAAGAGAAACCGGGTGAGCATGAGCTTGAGTATGATATATTGACATGGAGGAAGATGAATGGTCATCGGTTTCTAGTCTTGGCCTCCGTAGCTCGTGATGTTCTAGCAATGTCGATTTCAACTGTAGCTTCGGAGTCCGCTTTTAGTGCTGGGCGTCGCCACCTTGATCCGTTTAGAAGTTCTTTAACTCCTAAGGTAATTCTTCTAATATTCCCTTCTTTTAGATTTGTTTCCTTTTAACATTTGAATGCATTTTATTTTTTAAATTTTGTATTGCTCAAAGACGGTAGAGGCACTCTTGTGTACACAAGATTGGATAAGGGCGAGAACCGATAAAGAGAAAAAGCTTGATATGGAGGAGAAGATAGAAGAGTTGGAGCAACTTGAAAAAGGTTTGATACACTTGTTTTATACACTTGTTTTATTAACTTCATATGTTTTATTAACTTGATACTTGTAGTTGTTATATAACTTAGTCATTTGATGTCTAATGTTTGTAGAGTTGGAGAACATACATATAGTGGACGATCCGGATGAAGTCGTGGAGGTTTGAAGATCAAAACATGGCATTTGGAATGTCTTTCACCTTAAAACATTGTTATTACTAGTTTATTTGAGTTTGTTCGTTTGAGGTTTTCTTTGAGATTTGAAGGGATTCAGAGACTTTCGAATCTTGATCACTCTTTGAAATGTAATTTTATTTGAAGAGATTACAAATTGACAATTGTGCACTTTGTAACTTGTAAGTTGTAAGTGTTGAAGACCCTCTTTTGAAGTTGAAAAATGTAGGCAGGCTACTGCCTCAACCCCTCTACCCCCCCTCTGCCTTCTGCCCTTCTGCCCTTCTGGGTGTCCGGTCCGGTCCAAGTAATGACTGGACTTTCCGGTCCGGTCCGGGTTCGGTTTTTACCTGGTCGGTCCGGTCTTCGGTCTTGGGTTTTTGATATATTCGGTCTTCGGTCCATGCGGTCCGGTCCGGGTCTGGACCGGTGAACACCCCTACTAATAACTATCAATGTATTTGGTCCATAATTGATACCAATTCGTTGAAATTCAATCAAATTTTCAACAACTTCAGATCAGTTTAGAGTCGTTCAGATCAGATCAGAATCATTCAGAATCATTCAGATCAGATCACTTCAAATAACCCTATGCGATTGGACTGGATTTTTCTGATCAGATTTGATTTGATTTGAATTGAGTTGATCTGATTTGATTTGATTTGAATAAACTTGATTTGATTTGATCTGAACTGAATTAATTGATAAATTAACTACTATTAGACAAATTAATAACTAGAAATAGACTAGATTCATTGATTGTTATTTAAATACTTCTGATTTGATTTGATTTAATTTGAATAAAACTGATCTGATTTGATTTGATTTGAATAAATCTGATGTGATTTGAAAACATTGTTGAATAAGTTGAATAGCACAAGGCCTTAGTAAACATGATTAACAGTATATTTTGTCTCTAGTCATAAAATAAGGGTGACGTCTCAATTGACTAGATTGTAAATCAGTTGATGACTAGTTCAATAGTAATGGATTCACAGAGATGAATAACCGATTACATAACAGACTGTAGATGACACTCTGCCAGACATTCGACCAATTATAAAACATTTGTGGCTGGTCGTGGCAAGGTAATCTATATTATTCCTATTAGTCGATTCTTTCGACCTGAGATTGTTTTTCTAAGTTTATATAGAGGGCGATGATTTTGATTTATGTCCTAAGTCGTGCCGTAAAAAGAGGCTAAAAAGACATCTATTGGGTCATAACCAACTATATAGAATAATTAAAATAAGTCAAAGGAATTGTCCACCCTCGTTAGGGTATAATATCTTTGGGCCACTCGAGGAATTATGACTGGAAATGTGTGGCCACGCTCGGAAGAGATTTAATAATAGATATTTCGGTTAGACAGTCATAATCCAGATCGAGAAAACCACTTTTGATAATGATCCAATGCAAGTTCGACCTGAAAGATACTTCGCATTGAGTGAGAGATATAACGGACAAGAGAATCGGTAATGCATGACTTGTCTCGGACAAGTGGGAGATTGTTACAGTTGGTGTCCTCCGACAATAATGCGTTGACTAATTAAATCTAATTAGAAATAAACCTGGGATATATTGAATATACTGAGTCAGTTAATTAACGTAAATCGATAACGGTTGGCTGGCTAGAGTTTGACGTTATTGTCGTTTGACGGCGGTAATCAACTGATCCCTCTCGGTCACACCGATAAAGATAGTTTCTCCAAATGATATTATATTTGTATTTAATACAATATAATACAAACTCTAATATTTCAGTTAAATAGTTAATTGATTATATCGGATAATGTTTTATGAGTTCGGAGCTTCAGTCGAAAAAATTACAGTTTTTTTGTAAATTGTCAAAATTGACAATTAGCTATGTAAATTACAAAGACTTGTAATTTTAGCTTAAAATGATGTAATTAGTAATTATTATATAGTGATATAATAATTAACTAACACTTAAAGAAATAAGTGTACAAATTATACCCAAACTAGTTTTTGTGCCCGTGATATCACGGGTCTACTTTTTGGCTCCATTTAAACGGAAATTGTAATAAACCATATATCTAAAACCAAATTTTTATTATCTATCATAGCATCACATTTATCAAAAGTTTGGTTTCATGGGGACGATACATAATATTTTTTTTTCATATTGAGTCAATAATATAATCATTTTATATTTGATATTCTTTTCGAAACTAAAATCAATGCCAATCTACCACGTACCCACTATTTTCAAAGTAACAAATATTTATAATTCATGCACATCAATATGAAAAAGCAAAGGGAAAACATAATCCTAATTCCATTAAGAAAAATGTTTTAAACGAATTTTTGCTTAATGTGAAAATGTATCTTGAATTTTGAAAACGTGTATCAAATCATTTTGAGAACATTATGAATGTATACGCAATTTATGTATCTAGTGTTTTTGCAATATTGAACGAACATTGAAAACCAAAAAAAGTTAGAATTAAAATTGGCTCGACAGTTACAAATAAAAAATACACATAACTAATATGATTATCGTGTTCAACTGTATTAGTTCATATACAATAAAGTCATATCAAAGTATAACTATAATTGGTACCAACTTATAATAAGGGAGTTAAACACAATGATAAGAAAGTTTAACTACAATGCTATTATATGGGAAAACCACGAACTACTCTTCATATATCTATTATTTAGCTTGTTTTCACCTTTTGATCTCTTCATTATATGTACATGAAATGATAATTGTATTTCTTACCAAAACCTAGCAAAAAAACCACGCTATAAGATGTAACCGACATAATTGGCAACCCAATAGCCAAGAGACACATGTTTAATGTCGTTATTGAATAATAGACCTTCCATCTAACAATAGATTTCAATGCATATAACTCATCTTAGGGGGAAAACGAAAGATTTGTTTCAAACGAAAGAATAAAGTAGGATGCAATTTGGAGCCGACAACTAAGCGATGAGGTGGCTTTTTTTTCCTTCTACACCTTCTAATGTTTTGCCACGTCATCCGTGATATTAGACAATTAAAGTATGAGTAGGTCTTGTGGGAGACCGTCTCTCAATAATTTATTGAGAGACCAAACATGTTATTTACATCGTGACCACGTTTATATAATTAGTAACCCTTATACTACTTTTGGTAATCGTTTTAGTTAAGGACCTCGACACTTAATCTAAGATTTGCAAAGGGGTTACTTATAAATTTTAGCTAATTTATATCATGTGATCCTCCAAAATCATAGATAATGTGATTTATAATGATAACTTAATACGATCACTAAAAGTATTATCGTGGTTACAAGCAAGGTAAAAAGAGTTACTTTTTAACACAAGATAATGGTCTTCAATAAATGATTGAGAGACCGTCTTTTATGAGACTTTGTGTTAAAGTATATATATAGATTGTAACATAAGATGCTAAGGGGTATAATTAGTAAGGGCAAAATAGTCATTTTGCCACCACCATTATATAGTGTGTTTTATGGTCAAATAAACACAACACATCCTTTTACACACACATAACCAAATTTTAGAGAGAGAATTGAGTGAAAAACCTCCAATTTTCTCTAAAAAATCAGCCACTTCCTCTTCCTTTAAGATCAAGTTTTCTTCATTGCATGTCAATGAAAACTTGATCAAAACACTTATCTAAACCTAGAATAACATTGGCTAAAGTGTTAGCTAATTTTTATTTTGGTTTTAGGGTTTAATTCGCCTAATAATACTAGCTTGTTTTGGGTGAATTTTGGAGGGCTAGTTGGTGCATCTTAAAGGAGGTTTTCTATATTGAAAACTCAAGATTAAGGAGGAGGATCCCCCATTAATTATTAGCTCAAAAACCTTCTTTGAAGGTGTGGTCATAATTCCTCCTAATTAATGTATAAAAACTAGTTTTATACACTTATTTATGCTTTAATCTTACATGCAACTAAAGATCCTTAGCTAAACTTAATTAGAAGTAATTAATTACTTATTAGAGGATTCTAATTAGAGGCTAAATAACTTTCGTACATATCATCTTGTATAAGAACCGGTGTCTAAAGTCAATATTCAATATCACTTGTATAAGAAGTGATGCTTATAGGGAGACACGTGAAGATTTTTTCCACTAGTACATGAAGACCTGAAACTTTAGCAAACTTCTTTGGGCAATCTATAGCCGCTGAGACAAACGGGACATCTCCTCTAACAAAGATCATTGAATCATCTGCAAAAATCAGGTGAGTGAGGTTCGTTCTAACACACTGAGGGTGGTAGGAAAATTGAGCCTTGAGATGCATAATTCTGAGATATCTTGAGAGAATTTCCATGCTGAAGACTAAAATATATGGAGAAAATGGGTCGCTTTGCCTAATTCCACTTTTACCCTGAAAGTAACCTTCATAAGCTCCATTGATTTTTAAAAAGAACCAAGTAATTGTTACACACTTGCAGATCCAATTAGTGAATTGTTTGGGGTAGTTGAGAGCTAGAAGCATGTCCCTGATGAAATACCAATTTAAGGAATCAAAAGCTTTCCGGATGTCAACCTTGATCAAGCATTTTGGTGAGACCCTACTTTGAGCATACCCTTCTACCAACGCCTGAGTTAATGCAACATTATCAAATATACTCCTCCCAGCTACAAAAGCTGCCTGCTCCTCTCCAATTAGTATAGGCAGAGTCCCCTTTAATTTATTAGCTAATATCTTGCTTATGACTAGAGCCGGCCATTGAGCACTAGGAGCCCGGGACTGCACTGGCCCGGCCCTGGTCAACGCACGGCACTACCCGGCACTGGCCCGACACTACCAAGCCCTGGTTTGGTAGTGCTAGTGCTAGTGCTCGATTTTTCAAGCACTAGCCGTGGTCAAGCCCTAGTCAAGCCCGGTCAAGCACTGGTCAAACTCGATTTTTTCCTCTCTTTTTTTTTTCAGCCGGAGCATTGGCCCGCCCTGACCCTAGCCCGGTCAAGCCCGGTCAAAGCACTGGAGGGCTAGTGCCAGTGCCCAGAAAATCGAGCCCCGGCACTAGCCCGAGTATGTATGGCTAGTGCTAGTGCCCGATTTTCTGGGCACTAGCCCGGCCCGTGGCCACCTCTACTTATGACCTTCTAGATTGTAGAACAGCAAGCAATAGGCCCGTAGTCGGTGACTGTTGTTGCGTCCTCCTTCGTTGGAATCAAGGTAGCCATTGTAGCATTGACCTTCTTTGGCATCCGCATTGCGTTGAAAATTCCTTGACTGCACAATTGAAGTCTTTCTTTATTATCTCCCATGCTCCCTGAAAGAAGCCCTGCACTAAACCCATCATGTCCCGTGATCATGTCTGGACTGATGCTAAAAAGAGCATTCTTGATTTCCTCATGTGTTACTGGTCTTGTTAAGTTACTATGTTGATCAACAAGTAAGCAACTTCCTTGCCCGATGAAATCATAATCCAGGCTTGTGACTGGTGTCTTTATCCCAAGCAACCCCTTATAAAATGAGATGAATGCCTTTGGAAATATCTTCAGGGTTCAACCAGAGTATACCATGCTCATCTTTGATGTTAGCTTCATACTTTGGTGTTTCCTCTGAGCTATTTTAGCATAAAAATAGTTAGTGCTACTATCAGCAAGTTGAATGTGAGTAAGATTTTCCCTTTGATTTAGCATGCTTATCTCAGCATTCTTGAGTTTGTAGTATTTGCTTTTGATTTCAACAACCTCAATTTGTAAGGAGTTATTCCTTGGGTCTTGAGCTAAATTCCCTTGACATTTTTCTAGATGAGCTTTGCAGTCCTTAACACTTTGAGTTAGATTCGAGAATTCCTTTTTATTTAGATCACTTAGGGCAATCCTGACCCTTTTCAACTTTTCAAAGAGCCTATCCATTGGCCCTCCATTGCATCTATTCATCCAGATCTGCTCAACTAGCTTATAATCATTGTGTTCTCTCCAACAATTTAGGAACCTGGGGGTTTTCTTTATTTTTGTGACTTCAAAGACAGTCACAAGGATTGGAGAATGATCAGATACTCCTTGTGGAAGAAACTCGACGGAAGAACTAGCGAATTGGTTTACCCATGCCTGATTTGCTACAACTCTATCTAGCTTTGCCCAAATTCTGTCAGGCTCCTCTTGATTGTTTGTCCATGTAAGATTGCACCCATATCCTCTCAAGTCATAAACGACACAATTTGCTAGGCAATTATTAAAGTCATCCATATTACTTTGGGGAGTTTGGTTCCCACCTGTCTTTTCAGAGTTGTTTCTTATCACACTGTAATCTCCTACAACTACCCAGGGGAGAGTAGTACTGACACTAGCTTGAAGATCCTGCCAAAGAATCCTCCTCTCTTTATTATCATTACTAGCATAAACCTCCGAAACGAGCATTTCCTTATTTGATAAATGATGAAGCACTTTGCAATGAATAAGATGGCTTGTAACTAACATAATATCCACTTTTATTGTTTGAGATTTCCAAATCAACCATATTCTACCATTGTAGTGACTCGAATGATTAGTAGTAACAGAGTAATTACCAAAGTATTTTCTAATAATCTTTTCCACTTTCCTTACTTCCTTCTGTTTGAGGGCCTCATTGAGGCCTCTAATGTTCCATGCTCCTATTATTATCATAATGGAGGTGGGTCTGGCACCTCTCCTTCCCATAAAAAAAATGCTTGAGTCCCTTATTCATGTGATAGTCTCCTCCTCCTCCATCCATTAGCGTTGTAAGGCTGTTGCTTAGAATGGTTGGCACAATTTTCTCCACTGATGTTTTCTAGCCTTTTAAAGGACTCTTATGCTGTCGAAATCTCATATCATCAACACTATACTTACCTTCATCTGTAGGTGACACTGGTGGTGAATGTTCATGGCTAGCATCTTCCACAACTACCTGATTTTACGTAGTCTCTATGCCCACCTGCTCTTAGGTTTTACCTCCCTGTATAACCAGTGACCCACATGGCACATGAGTCTTGGATTTATATATCATGGTAGGCTTAGGGATAGGTTTTGGCCTGTTATGCTTACAATGCTGAGACATATGCCTTAACTTTCCACATGTTTTGCAGAAATGTGGCATTCATACTCAATTCTCCGTGTTTGTTTTCCATTGTGAGGAGTATTTATCAATTCTCACTATTGGTTCAGAGAGTTGCTTGGATACATCAATCTCAACCAGAATCCTCTTAAATGTCCTGCAGCCATATCTTCCAGCTTTGATTTAGCCCCAATTACATTTCCAATCAGTGTAAATTTCCTTTTGTCAAGTTCATACACAATTTCAGTCCAGTTCCCGAATCCTGTTTCTCTCCTTCTACCTTATCCTTAGTATTTCCATTGAGCACTGGATTAGAAGGTGAGATATGCTTACCAGATTTGTTAAGGCTGAATTGACCAAATCATTTAGTTTGATCGAGTTCCGACTTTCATCGGCTAGTTGGGTTTTAGATTTCTTTGCCATTTCTTCACCATCTTCCTCGAGGTTACTCTCCTTGTCTTCGTCTCGCAATTCCACTTCTGACGTGTGATTTGTTTCTTCGGCCGTCCTCTTTTCTGGATGCCATGATTCCCGATCAGTATTTCTTGGTGTCCGTACAATCGTTTTTCTTCGAGGAGAATCTTCCCCTTTCTCATGGTTTTTTTTAATACAAAGCTATATTACTTTGTTAATTGTTAGCAGAAGTAGAATACATTTATTGATTGTTATTTACATAATTATGATCTTATTTGATTTGATTTAAATAAAACTGATTTGATTTGAATCCTATATCTCTATATAATTTTGGGTTGGGTAACTGTGGATAGATAACTCCAACTAGAAGTAATCTCATATTCATTGAATCAAATCTTTAGGAAATTAGATGTTTACATTAGGAATTAAAAAAGGATCAAGTAATCTAAATTGAGTTCACACACACTATACATTAATAATCCTAGAAAATTGTGTATATGCTAACTATCTTAGAGAATAAATATATTGATTTAATATTTAAAAAAAAAAATGTACTTCACAATACTAAATATATGCATAAATTTCTGTAAAAAAAAATGTGCATAATTTTTTTGGGAATGAAGACACGATTATCATAATAATACTAATATAATTAAGATGGTGAAAAACTACGAATGTATATTACAAATATTGAAACATAGCTAAGAGTACACGGGTGAAAGTAGATGGATCATGCGCGTTAAAGTAGAGTATAAAGCCGTCCCAGCTCAAACGCCCTCAAACGCCCCGGGCATTATTTGTAGTGGAATAAGAAAAATTGATATAATAAGTTAAGTGGGGTAATATTAGGAAAAATGAGGAAAGAGAATGTGGGATTAATAAAAGTATGAGAGATAATGTGAGAAAGAATGTGATAATTTAATAAAAGTAAGAGAGAGAAATATGTCCCAAAATAGATGGAGTGTTTGAGGTGGGACGTCCCAAAATGGAATATGGGGCGTTTGAGTTGGGACGGAGGGAGTAGCTGAGATATGATTATCCATTATCACTATTGTATTATTAAACGAGTTTTGCACATTATTATGATCGTAAGCAAAATAATTAGATAAAGAAATATACTTTTAATTTCTTCATTTACATAAATTAAAAAAATACACCGTGTTCGTGTGAAGCACGAGATAATTTCTAGTAGATATCTAATTTGAAAACATTGTTTAATAAATTGAATTGCACATAGCCTTAGAGGAGTTTAACAACTAGAGTTATAAGTTAGTGAAGTTAGAGAATTAATGGCTGAAATTATTACTCACGAAAATCCAACTTCTCACCGAATACGCCTTACAGAAGACTCAAAATAAACGAGAAAACGGAGGGAGTACTCCCTCCTACCCAAAGAGATTTTCCTTTTTGGGTTAGACACAACAACCAACACAACAAATAAACAAACCTTAATATATTAATAAGTAAACAATTAATTAAGAAATCAGAAAGTTTAAATCTCTAATCTCACGCTTCCTCTCACCACCCTTCAACTGATATCCACCACCAAAATCACCGCTGATCTACCATATCCACCCTAACCGGTGAATCACCTACCGGCGACCCACCACATCCACCCCCACCGGCAAATCACCCAATTGACGATACCCGTGCAGCTGTTTATCCTCTGATTTCCCTTCCCCGTCGATCAGCCCATCCCCTAATTATTCATCAGATCTCCCCATCCCCAACGCCGATAAGTCGAGAAATCGCCTCTTCCTCCGATCAGCCTCACACGCCTTTTTTCGACCCTCCGCACACGAGCCATCTCTCCTCACCGGCTTGCGTCGAATCTAGCGACAAATATGGTCGTTTAACGGTGATGGTGATGGTTTAGACAGGGAGGTTATTGGTGGTCATGGTGGATTGTCGCCGGTGCTCATGATCATCGGTCAAATGAGCATTAGTTTTTTTTATAATCAATTATTGAAGATCAAGAAATAAAATTGAAATAAAGCTGGAAAAAGTGAAGAACCTCTAAACTCTAAACAGAGTCGAAGAAGAGAAAGAGCCGATCGGTGGTAATGGTGATTGGGGGGAGAGAGAAGGCAAGTTGTGGGATTTTTACAAGTGATTAGGGCACTAAACAGAAAATTAATAAGGGTAATTTAGTCAAGAAACATTGCTAAAAAGAGTAAGTTTTGAAAGAGGAAAATCTTAGTAAACTGACTCATTGATGAATACAGGAAAATCTCTTTAGGTAGGGGAGTATATATATAACTAAACACGCACACACGTCAACTCAAGACACCTTACACATCTGGTCTCCAATTCCCCTTCTTTTCCTAAAACACACGCCCCTTCCTCCCCCTCGTCTTCTTCCAGAAATCCCCTCTGCAACGACTCACTCCTCCTTTCCCTCCGCCTCCTTTCTCTGCCACTCTCTCTCCCCCTCTCTCCTCTCTCCTTTTCGTTGATTGATGGCGGCGCCGGAGATGGAAAGCGAGCTGGTTTCATTGTTCGAGGCGGCGAAGAAGGCGGCTGACGCAACCACCACCGAAGACGACGCTGCTTCTGAAACACGCTGTCTTCATGCCTTGCAACAGCTTAAGGATTTCCCTGTCAATTATCAAATTCTTGTTTCTACCCAGGTTTCTCCTCTTTTTCTATCCCTTTTTTTTTTTTTTTTTTTTTGTTGTAATTATTTTTATTTGAACATTGAAACGAACATCGTCAGGTGCCAACGTTAGGTAAAGAGATAGGAAAGATATTGGGGGGAAAACCATAGATTTTTTTTTATTGGGTAGTTTATAGTAGTTGCAGTAATTTGTGATGTGAAAGATTTTGATTGGTTAAATTAGTGTAATTTCTATAGTGAAGGGGTAAAAAAGGTAGAATATTTCTTGATGAAAGTAATGTGGAATGTACTAGGAATTGTTAGTGAGCTTTGGTTCATAATTTTTCATAAAATCAACATGAAAAATTTAGCCCTTTACCCTTATTTTTACCGTAACCGGGGTTATGTATGGTGAGGGAGTTCCTCATGTGCAGTTTTGTGGCAGAGGGGTAGCCGAATTGCCTAATAGAGAACAATTTATGCTCGGTGTTAGGTTCATTTCCCGCTTCCAGTTGTTGGGGTCCCTAGGTTACGGCCTGCAATGGTCGAACAGAGACAAGCTCCACTCCTTCCGCTTGAATCTAAGGGGGGTGGGAGGGGGCCATCCTACCCGCCCGTTCCTGTCTGTGACCCCTTGGCCCATGGAGAGCAAGGGATAGCGTAGGATATCCCCACCCTCTGAACCGGACATGGAGGTCTCCCTTCATTTGGCTCTCTAGAGGATCCCCTTATAATCACTTTGCTCCTTTAGGTTCTATAATCACTTTGGCTCAGTAACTTATTTACCAGAATTAGAGGGAGACAGTCTACTTATTCATAACAAAGGTTATATTTCTCTTGGCGCCGCGGTCATATGTATAATGTAAGGTTAATTGTCCAGTATTCTAAAACCTAGTATCCATTGTGCTCCCTAGCTGCAAAAAAATGACATGCAACTGGGGAGACTAGGTCAGAAAAAGAGAAACACGGAGTCTTCAGATTAGTTTCATTAGAGATTAGTATGTCTGATACATTTCTGTTTCTATTATGTCTTACCGACAAACACCATACAAGAGTAGAGAAAAAGATGTTCTTTAGTACCTATAAGCTATGTTACTCCAACACTTCATCTACCTGCCGTTTCGCGTGGCGGACACGACACGCGTCTGACACAACATGACACATAGACACTCCATTTTAGGTTGTAAAAAACAATTTTTTTTCGTAAAATAGCCGTGTCAGTCACTTCGACACGTATCAACCTCCGACACTTCCAGCCGTGTCTGTGTAACATAGCCTATAAGGCTAAACAATCAAGACCTAACAAGAAGATGTCTCCCCTATCATAGTTAATTGTTGTTTCAGATTTTCTAATTCCCTACATCCAGTTTTCCTTCTAGTCAAAACTCGAATTTGTGTTTACAAATCTGTATTAGAGCTTTTACAACCCACAGCCTCTTAGATGTCACAGACACAAGTCCTTTCACCTGCCTCGTTGTTCCCTATAGTAACTCCATCTTCACAAATACTGATTGTCACGGCCAAAGCTGTTGCCTATATACAAGTCGTAACCGAACTAACGCTCTAAGTGAACTTAGAGTCTTAGACTATCTCACTGAGGCATACATTCTAGACATGCCGGTCCTACCAAATTGCTCAAAGTAAACAGATGGATCCTGTTGGAGTCACAGATTGCCCCCTTTGAGTCTTTGACTAACACATAGCTCCACCATGTCCTCCCCAGTAATGCTGCTGTTCAACATTATGACGCTTTCAGTTGCATATGAACTGATGCATCAAATTTGCAAGTAACTTCATGTCACTAATTTTATTTCTTTTGTTGCTAAGTTTCTGAAACACTGACTCTGCTTTCCTCTCTCCCTTTTGCTTATGAAGTGTGAAACTTTAATTTTGTGACTTTTGTCGTCCTCTCATGACAGGCTTACCCCATTGCTGTCAAATCTCACTTCCCTCTATTCGGTTCTGTGTGTTTTGTGTCAAATTGGAGCTTCATGGGTCTGGAAACATGTATCTAGCAACTACCCAGCTGTTCTCTTTTTTCTTATAAAATTGCTATTATACATTACAAACAAGTTAACCGTTGCCTCTGGTTGTTAGTTATCTCTTGTCTCTCCCATCCTCAAGTTTTGCTTTTTGGTAGCTCATAACTCAAAAGTAGTTGCCCTCTAATAGCTCATATATGTTATTTGTGGATGCCCTTGACCATGTTGCTAGATACAAAAATTTCCACTTCATCATTGTGAAAAGAAGTTTGTAGATGTTTAATTCTTGTTATGATGGCAGTGGGAAGTTGGAGTGAAAGGGTGGGGGCTCTTTTTGGTAATGAGTGGGGGTGGACAGGATATTGGAAATTTCATTTTATCCTTATTCTTTTTATAGCCAAAATTTCTTCCAGGTTGTGACGCATCAGATAGTAAACAAAGCTGCGAATTTACAAACAATTGAAATTCTGAGGACTGGCAAGTGTTCAAGCCCCTCTTTCTTCTCTCACTGCAGCGCACCGCTTCCTCTTGCATCCTCAATGCCATCTTGGGTTTCTTGCATATTTGCTGTCGTAAAAGAGCAATGTTGTCAAAAGGCATTGTCAACTGACTCAACTCTTTTTTTTTTTTTTTTTTTGCTGCTATCTCCATTATATTTCACTATTTCATCTTCACCCTGCCTTTTGTTCCCTTTTTATCCCATGTCTTTACCACCTCTTTCTATTCTTGGACCATCTATGTCCAATTCTCTGTATGGTACACGTGAGCAAAGGACATCTTGGTTGTAGCTAACTTTTCTGCGGAGAAAATTTGGGTCCTCCTCTGGAAGCAAAGTATTGTGTTTTGGGGGCCTTCATAATCGGATTTTGTACAGAGATTAACTTCTGTGTTACTTTGTATTTTACTTTTTTAAACATGCTGTCATTTGAACTTGTGCACCTATTTGTGCATTATATCTCCAGGTTGGGAGACGATTGAGGCATCTTACAAAACACCCGAAAAAGAAGATTCAGAGTGTTGCGACTGATCTGATTGAGATATGGAAAAACATAATAATTCAGGAAACAGCACAGAAGAAAAATGGTAATTCTAGTAGCAAGAATTCTGTGAAACTCGAGCCTTTGAATGCCTGCAGCACCAAGAAACAAGCTGCAGTTAAAGCTGAGAAGCCCTCAAGAGGTGAAACTGTTAAAGTTGTAAACAATGAGAAGGTTGTTTCACCCAGACCGCATAAGCTTGCTAAAACTGAGACAGGTGCAGTGGAGAGGAAGGTTGAAAGCAATTCGCTAAAAACTGAGTCTCCTAGTGTAACCGAGCCTGTCAAAGTTGAGAGCATAGTGAAGCAGGGGACACAGGGTTCTAATGCAAGAAAGGCAGCTACTATTGATGTCCCAAAGTTGCCTGCTATGGTCAAAACAAATGATCCGCTACGTGATAAAATGCGAGAGATGCTTCTAGAGGCATTATCAAAAGTTCCAAGTGAGACGAAGGACCAAAGCTTGAAAGAAGAGGTTGAGGCTTGTGATCCCATTCGAGTGGCTGTTAATGTGGAATCTGTTATGTTTGAAACCTGGGGCCGTTCCACTGGTGCTCACAAGTTTAAATACCGAAGCGTTATGTTCAACATCAAGGATCCAAAGAATAAAGATTTCCGTAGGAAAGTTCTTGTTGGCGATGTCAAGCCTGAAAGGATTTGCAACCTAACAACTGACGATATGGCCAGTGAAGATAGGCGCCAGCAGAACAAGGAAATTGAAGAGAAGAAGCTTTTTGACTGCGAGCGAGGTATTGCACCAAAGGCCACAACTGATCAGTTTAAATGTGGTCGTTGTGGTCAGCGCAAGTGCACGTACTACCAGTTGCAAACTCGGAGTGCAGATGAGCCAATGACTACATTTGTGACCTGTGTTAACTGCAATAATCACTGGAAATTCTGCTGATAAGAGCTGATTAAAGACTGGAATGGGTAAATCGTTGGGTGATGGCAGTTGCTGGACTTCTGCTTGCCTCTTCGCAAACGTCTTGTTGCTGCCGATCATTCCTATTGGCAAGGTGCTTATGCAGTTGCCTGTTGGACTGTCGTATGCATTCGACATTCATTCATTTTTTGTTCCTCCTTTTAGGTTAGTTGTTGAATTCAAGTGTAGTTTCGCATACTTGGTAGAATTTTGTAGGTCGTATGGCTTATGTTTTCATCTTCATGAAGAAGCATCTGGATTTTTATCTCAGCTTCCGTAGATCGTAAACTGCATCGGTATTAATTGTTTGTATTGCTGTGAGATACCTCGTTCGGGATACCACCAGCTTTCCCCAATTAGGATTTCTTCATATATATAGCCCTGTTTGTTATTTAGCAGGTCTTTCCCTGCTCCCCAAAACCAAAAGTGGCGATGAAACTGGTTTACGCCTTTTCTCCTCTTCTCTTCGAACTTGTTCCATTCACCTCCATTGTCCCTTCTCTGTCACCTCATTTCTCCAATCCCTTGTTCTTCCCTTTCTCTAAATTCCCCTGAAGGGCCGAACAAGGGTGATGATTAATGGCGTTGCGTTTTGCTCTTCTCAGAAAAATCATGCCTACCTCTTCTGCCACGGGAGAGTCCTGGTTCTAGAATCCGGTCCTGAATGAGGGGATTCTTCAGTTGGTTATCATCCTTGAAATACTACTATGGTGAATTTATCGACCAAGGCGCTGATTGTGCCATAGCCTACTCTGGCAATACTGATGAAGCTTCTGTTTGGTGGGCATTATTGTACAAAGATGCATATGCTCATGATCCGTCATTAGCAGGCAACTTTGTGGAAGAATACTGATTGACTAGTATGACTATGGTCCCGATGGAAAGATGAATAGCTTCGGCTCTACGATTGACATTCTTCCTCGTTTGGGAAGGGTTTTTGTAAGAGAGCAAGTGGGATGCGACTTTGCTTAGATAAGAGTTCTACATGTTTCGGTATACAGAGTTCATATGCTTCGACTGCTTGTTCAAGTTAGCTTTTTAATGTAGCTTTTGCCCGGTGAAATCTACTTCATAAGTTCATACTAATACATTCCACATCAACGTACAGAGCACATCGGAAGAAACATCAGTGATAAGTATTAAGTTAGAATATGTCCAGACTTGTATTGTGAGCAATACTGCATATTGACGAGCACTTTTTTTTTTTTTTTTTCCTTCAATCGAACAATTGTAATCATCCGGATATAAACCCAGAGTACAGCTTCACACAGAATAATAAAATGAACTTCATTGCCTAAGCTCCAGTAGCTACACAGAACACTGCAATGGCACAAAGATCAGCAAGAAGACGTGAATTTGACACTGTCAATTGAAGGTCTTCCATAACTTCTAGAGTAACCTGAGTCCGTCCATAAAACTACACTATTTCATCGATGCTTACTCCCATCATAATAGACCTGCAATGCAAGAATATAGAATTAATGATACTCAGTGCAGCGATTAGAGAATTATTAACATTCATCAACAAGCAATGGAAAGTACCAATATGAGAGTAGTTTAGTGCAGTCAACCATTTATACTTTTTCGTTAATACCCAAATGAGTTGAGATATTTGAAACACTGTAAAAAAAAAAAAGGTGACTTAAACAGGAAACTACAGTGCCCCCTTTTATATGGTCCGATTCTTTGAAAATCAGATCACGACCAAATGATAATCCCAGCTAAATGACTAAACAGCTGCTATCAGGGTGACTAATTGGGTGAATCTGGTGGATGTCGGTCCTTAAAAAAACAGGGTTGGTCTGTTCAACCATCACCCTCATATCCTCTTTTGCCTATTACAAAAGTATTCAGTAGTGTAAGCTTGCAGCAAATTCAACCAAGTATTACAGTTGGCTCTTGGGGAGATGAAGTGGCTCTACCTAAGGTTGCCAGAGGACTAGAGGTACGTGACCTAGTGATCAGGTTTGTGTGGTTCCATTAATGGAAGATAATTTCAGTAGACATCAATCCGCCCAAGCTTAGCATCTGGATTGGAGAAGTCATGCTATTCTAAGCAGGGTAATGTAGTGCTTGAATGAACTATTTTCACTGCGTCCTAGTACAGTGCTTCTCTGGTGCTGCATATGTTAAATTAGGGTGTCGACGACCTTCCAATGAGGTAGAGTGGTGTTTTTCAGATGTTCCTAAGACTGGTTATATATCTGGACTTTTCTGATTTTCCCACTCATGGGATATAAATGGATAACGTTTCTTGTGTCTAGTTTTGTTATGGAAAGGAAATATCCAGTAAATCAGCTGATGAATTTAAATCTTTGATCTTAAACAACCTGATTGCACTTAAGGCTAATAATATGAAAGGCCGATGGATTAGCATCTTTCACCACCATAGCCTGAGTGATTACTTGAGGTGTTTCTAATCTGCACTGGACTGGAAAACTAGGCCAAGCCGGAACGGTAAATCCAGACAGGAATGAAAGTTAAATTGTTGTTTGCTTGTTGATCTGCAACTCAAATCATCAGCTCAGATGCATCTTTCACACCATTGTTGTCGAATTGGACAAATGACCTATCTTTTGCTTTGCGATTTCCAGAGCATATTGAGAAAGGGCTAAGTCTTTAGAAGAGGGACAAGGGTCAGAGTTGGGATGGGTCAACGTGAGGCATGGCAAGCACCTCATGGAAGCGAGGCCCACTGTGTTTTCCAACAAAAAAAAAAAAAATACGTCGTTTCACTTTCAGGATAAAAAATTGTAAAACATTACTCATTTTTTGTCTCTAAAGAGGGCTACCACGTAAAGAAGTAAATGCAGGGAAAGTCAAACAGGGAAGGGTAGAATAAAAGAACTAGAAGAGAAATTAAGGAAATTGCAAATTTGTGCGCCTCGTTACTTGCACCTCATGGACACAGTGGGACTGGGGTGTTTTAACTGCCGCCTAAGCACATTTTAAAAACTAAGAGTCCTGTCAGGTTCAATCCTGGAAAAACTGGGATCTGGACTGGAGCCCGATATCTGTTTCTTTTTTTAAATAATTTTGTAGGTGTAGTGGTTTAGAGGGGAGCCTTGGCCACCAGTTATGGGGTTGCTTTGTGATCAATAGGTCATGGGTTGAAGTCTTGGGAGCAGCCTCTTGACCAAAAATAAGGAAAGGCTTGCCCCCTATACACTGTTGTGGTCGAACCCTTCCCTGGACCCTTGCCGTGCATCGAGCTGCCCTTTAATGATTTAGATTTGGGTGTGGTCCAGGTTGAATGCATAGGATTGGACCCTAATCTAGCATTTTTTTTTTCTCAGCTTTTTTTCCGTATTTTCCCCTTCCGCCCAGGTTTTGTACTGGATAATTGGTCCAACCAAGTTTATTGTATTTGCACAAGCTATTCTGTGAATTAATTATGGGCTTATTCATATTTCAGTTACATGGGACACTTAGTGATGCCAACTTAGAGCATGATCAAGGGGAGCCTGAACTAGTCTCAGCAGTTAAGAATTTGATAGGTTGGGAGTGCAGGGATAGAGAGTGCAATGACAGTGCATGTCTCCTAGTAGTTCAGTAACAGATCTTATCAATAATTATCAATTTTTGTGTGAAGAATGGCACGACTTAATCAAGCAAGCAGCTCATCCAAGGGTGTCATTTTTAGTTTACTTCATTCGACAGACAGGCTGCCTCCCTTTCTTTTGTGATTCTTTTGTAGGCTACTTAGACAAAGCAAGTGGTTATTCAGTTTCTTAGCATAAGAGAACTCAGCTTATGAGTCTCCTATAAATAGCCTAAGGTTGTAATCTGAAAAGGCATGTATTTTTACCTCTTAACCCAAGTTTTCTTGCAAATTTAAACCTGTTTAATTCTCTTTCAGTTCAAGGAAATAGTTTAGCCGAAAGGTTAAACCTTCCCAAGGATCAGTCAATTTGCTAGAGTACTTCTTTAAGCAAACTCTGATCATGATCAAATCTTGAATTATATACTAGGTGAATCAGTGTGTAGGTGAAGTTCATATCCAATTACACACTTACACTCAAGTTCATCCAATTCTTGATGTTGTTCTCTTTAAACCGCTGCCTAGTTCTTGTCAGACCAAGTTCTCTAAATTCTCTTACAAACTCAAATCATTCTCCTACATAAATACTCCAACTTCTAAACATCCTCTACAACAACAGTAAAAAGTTAATTCTTTGGAAGTGATGACCAATCATACATAATCAGGAATATATCCTGAAATTATCTTTTGAACTTGCCCTGGTCTGCATCACTTACATTATTTTTCCAAATTTAACCATGAATCAAGTGGTTTTCAATGTAAGACTCAAGAACTACTCGTGCATGGTCAGTTGTACTGTTGTAGTTCACTCAATGATTTCATGCTCTCCACAAGCTCCGCAAAAAGAAAAAATAAAAAACAAGTGACAATATATACATACCTCTTTTCCAGCCTCTGGAACTTCATTCCACCAATGCCCAATCTTCTTGTCCTTGAACAAAAGGTTTCACAGAAGCATAATTCTCAGATAAAAAGTTCGAATTTTTACTGGATGGGTTCACAGTGGAAGGATCTAGTAATGACAGCTGCGTCTTCTTCCTCTTCCGGCGCTGGGGAATACCAGGTTGAGCGCTCCTGGGTGGTTGTGGTTTGTCAGGAATGTGATAAAGGATACCTTTTAGCTTCTCAGATCCCAAATTTACAGAAACAACATAGCCATTATCGAACTTTTCATCAATAACCCCCACCAAAGAAATGCCGGGCTGTATTTGGAGACTTGCTGTGTAGAAAAGATCATATCAGTGTCTGCATACATTGCGCCAATTTACACAGAAAGTTTAAGCCTAGATAAAGCAAAAAGAATTTCCGAGTTCTGCTGTAAGCTTAGAGAAATATTTGCCACTTCATTCATTCATATGCACTTGAGACAAGAGAAGAGTCTGCCCAGAAGTACGAGCAGCATCACAGGTAGGATGGCAAGAAAGCAGTCCCAACATATCAGATGTTCTCATGCCTCATCCTTACCTTCACCAGGTCAACAATATTATTCGAAGCAAGAAAGCAGTTTCATCGTTGTCATAACATTTACTTCCTTGTGCCAAGTATTAACTCAATCTCTAGTTCAACATCCCACCTTAAGTATCCAAATTCTGCAAGGTCGAGCTTTTGTTTTCAATTCTAATTGACATCACGTTTCAAGACTTACTGTATATGACCCATTTAGATATTTGATATCTTAAGCATGGTAAAGAAAGTGTTCTTACTATTTTATTTGGTTACAAAATAAAGTGTTCTTATTGGCATAAGCTTATACACATTCATCATGTGAATACAACAACATCTTTAACCCCAGTGCCTTAAAGGCTCCCACCATAAGGCGGGGTAAGGGGGGGTCGGATGCACGCAAGCCTTACCCCTATTGAAACATAGAGAAGCTGCGCACGGATGACCCAAAATGAAAATTGCGTCGAGAATCGCACCGACTGGCTGCTACTTCACAAAATAAGAAGCACAGACAGTTTTATGAGCCATTTTGCTTTATTCCATTATATCCCAGCATGTGAATGACCACTGATAATAAAACATGGTGAAACGGCTTCTTGTGGTTGGTGCCCGTCGTTATCCTCTAACAAAGTATCAAAAACTTTCTGCAATGCCAAGGGTTAACTCTCGCTCCTTAATAGCATGCATAACACACTCTACCAAAGAGTACGCCAATGGCACATGGTAATTTAAGACACACCCTAAGTACAATACATGGGGTAAAATTATTGGCAACGAATGGTGTCAGCAAGAGTAGCAGACTTGCAATTCCACTAATCCAATTGATGAACCATAGCTAACAACAACAGTACCCAATACCTCAAAAGGCTTCCACTTATAGTAAGGTAGGGGGGTCAGATGTATTCTTCCTTATGTTGGAAACATAAAGAGGTTGTTCCTGAATGACCCGTCATAAACTTGTGTTAAGAATTCCGTAGAGTAACTGGTACTTCACAGTTCACAATATAAGAGCGCAAACATTTTGGTGAGTTATTTTGATTTACTTCATAACATTCAAAGGCCAAAGTGTTTGGCTCAATTGGACTAGGAAATATTGGACCAACTATATATAATCAATAAAATAAGGTCTAACAGCTTGCTTCAATGCTCATTAAGGTGTTCAATTAAAGTATGATCCATCTGGATACATATGTTATCCTAATTTCTAAAATCCAAACCTAATCGGCAACCAATATAAAGCAATACAACGTAGTTCAACAACACTATAAAAGGCCTTTTAAAATACCTGCTAAAGGCCTCGTCAAGGAATTATCTTCGTCAACACTTTGTGTTGACCTCACTGGTGAGGCAGGAACAGGAGTCGGGCTTACAGCATCTGAGAGCATGACCAAAGCATAAGGCTGTCAGAGGCTTCACTGGTGAAGTCTGAAATCTGAAGTAGTGAAGGTCAGGTTACATACCAGTAATTGGAATTGCTGCCTCTTTCTTTCTAAGAAAATATGCTTGCTCAAAGTGATAGAGCAACGACAGATAATGCTTGCGGAGAATGAATGATCCTCCAGTACAAGACATCCCGAACTTGAAGGCAGATACCACGTCCTCCCATTTCCGGTCTCGAATAACCTATAATTAAATGACTATTAAAACATTCAACCAAGAATATATTTCAGGATAAGATGCATGCAGAGAAATACCGACTCGCCAAGCAGACAGTTACCAACCAAGTGATCAAGAAACCATGTTGGATTTAACTATTAGCAAAGACAAACTTAACATTGATGGTCTAATGCTAGTAGCTTGTCAACTTGTGTGCAACAGTGATTAGTTAGGAAGTTAAAGACTAGAACATCAGAGTTATTTTTAGGAATTTACTTCTAGGAAACCGAAGAAGCTGCTGTTAGTAAATAGGCATATTTGGCGCAAAAATTTTTCCTAAAGTTCTAAGAAGTCTGCTGAAGGAGGAAATCCTTCTACTCTGGGGAAGCCTCTCATTGGTTAAGTGTTCAAGAAGGCAGTTCCTTCCAAGGGCTATGTGCTACGCCTGTAAGAAAGAACTTACGTTAAATATTTGAAATTTTGAGGAAGAGTGAATCTTTTTCAGCTGAACACTAATATGTACATTCAGGTTGGATCTGAATGAGTAAAACATTAAAGTCTTGTCTTTATGAGTGAGTTATATCACAGGACTCAGGAGGCTAAGATCATTGTCCAGTACGGGATTGTAGTATTATAATAGTATTTTGTACCTTGGGCTGGAATTTATCTTAGTTCTTGTAGGGTGAGTTGAAGAAATCAACAAATTTCTCATGTTCATATCTACATACAAAATTCTTGTCCAGTTTCAATTTAAAACTCATTTCCTCAAAAACAGCTTTACCACAGTTCCATAAGAATAGAGTTTGTTGTGTCCAAGAAAGATATCAGATTGTGAGTGCGTCAGAATACTAAGCAAAACTGCTGTGTTACATTACTTATGGTGGCAGACAACAGGTAAATTACGGATATTTAACCCTTAGCGGTCACAATTGCCAACAAGTCTGGCATTATTCACTATCCTACCGCAGTGTCTCCTAAGAGATTGCTACACTATGCAGGCTAGCCACACATGCCGCAATAGAGGGGGGAGACGGGTAGATGTACACAACTTTCGCTTAACAAAGATACTCTGTCCAGGTGATCATTAACAAAGATCTGCAGCTGCTAAGCATAAACATAGAGCTGAACAGAGCTCAAAAGAGATTTCGACATAGCCCACCACATTCTTAACAGAAAACGAGATGACATGTGCTAATGCAAAACGAGTTACAGTGCAGAACAGTATTTAAAAGACAATTCTTTAGTTTCTCCAATATATATCTCAAAACCAAAGAAGAATGAATTAACATTCCTTCAATGTCCCACTTTATTTACTACAACAGAAACTAGATATGCAATATTGGAAAATAGCGATTCAACTCTAGAGACAAGTCTGTCAAGGAAGCTTAGATACAAAGGTACATAAAAAGCAATCACATGACAAGATTGTCATAACATTCCCTAATAGCTTATACCCTCCCCAATGACGGGTGAGTAACAATTTATATTGGTATGGCTTCTACTTAGTCTCCATTTCCTATGGAGCCAAAGACTATTCCTTGGCTCGGTGATATAATAGAATAAAGCACATAGGTCACAAAACTGTCTACGCTTCTTGCATTGTGAAGTAGCAGTCAAGCGATGCGATTATCACAGCAATTTTCATAATGGGACATCCGTAAGCAGCCTCACTATGTTTCAGCGTAGGGGTAAGGCTTGTGAACACATCCAACTCCCTCCCCCCCCCCCTTTCCATAAGGCGGGAGCCTTTGAGGCATTGAGGTAATGTTGTTGTTGTAGGTATTGCTTCTACTTACACGATAAACGCATGTATAACATGATTGGAACCCTGAAAACGCATCTCGTCAACCCCTCACTTGGAATTACGAACATAGCAAAATCTCAACATCCCCCCTCCAGTCCCCTGACGAAAATGGTTGAGATCCAAACATCCACATCTTTGGCTCTGCCTATGCTAGCACAGTCTAAAAGCTGGAAAAAGACACAACATATCATGTACTAGTCACATCATTCTATGTCAAACCCAAAAGTTCCTTTAACTTGACATTTCACAGAAAACATTTTTCCCATATCTAATGTTGCCAAAAGTTCAATCCAAAATACAAAATAATAGTTCAAAATATTGAGTGAGCGTGCAGCATAATCTACGCAAGCAACAATGCAACACACCCATTTATAATTTTAATAGCAGAATTACAATTTACACACAAAAAAAAATTGAAATTATTTACCTGATCAAGTCCACCACGAGAAGTGACCTCAACAAAGAGGCGATGTAAATCGAGGGTAGTTCCGCAGAAAGAAGGAGTACTGAAATAACAAATGAAGATTCAAAATTAATTAATTAGAACTCAAATAATCAAGTTAGAAGAATGAAGATAGTATAATTGAGAAAGTGGAGAAAAAATTCTAAGGAAAGAAAAGACGAACGTGAAGTGAGAGTTAGAGTGGAAGGAAGAGTGGAAATGGTGGAGCTTGTCGAAGAAGACTTGGGGGTTTTCCACAAGATGTTGGTACTCTGCTTCCGCCTCAGGGTAATTCCTCCCCATTGCTTCCTCACGCTGCTCTTTACTCCCTTTGGCTTTCTTTCTTCGCTCTGAGACCGAGGTAAACCATTTACTCCGTATATTAAATGACGATGCTTCTAAGATCATGTTTGGGTAAACAATTTTTGAGTTCATGAAATTTATTGCATGCTAGAAGAAATTTCGAAGAAAAATAGACCGTAATCTATTGCACTTGGGAATTGGGATCCACTCATATTCTAAGTTGGCGCCTGAGGCCTGCTCTTGGAATTCCAAGACTCATTTTCAGTCGTCTAAAATCCCAACCCACGTTATTGCAGGTCTGGAGATAAAACACTCCAAGTTTAATGCTCAAACTTTTACTTGAGACCCTACTTTAGACTAACATAATTGGGAGTCTGAGCAAAGAGTCTCAAACTAAGATTATGACCGGTTGAAGATAAAACTTGCAATGGGGTACAAAGATTCTTCAGACGTTTGAGCATGAGTCTTGGATTTCGAAGACTTATGTGAAGGCCCAAAGAATGTTAAAAAATGTTGTTGGAGTGAGTATGGAAGGAATTTTTTTTTTTTTTTAAACAAACAATGAATGTATTGAAAATTTCAAGTGACAGCTGATATGAAATCTGAGGCCACTAAATCAAGAACATTCGGTGGACCACCATCTATCCACACTCTTTTCGCATAATGAATCAGGTTAGGGTGAGCGACTAGGTGCGCTACTTTATTTCCTAACCTCCTAACATGACTAAAAGTACAAGAATCGAACCTACGTGAAAAATTAAAAACATCAAAAGAGACAATATCAAAGTAGCTGGACTAAAAAGAGTGAGACTTCAAAGCATTAACTAGTTGTAGACAATCTGACTCTAGCACCACCGGACTTGCTCCTTGCTGCCACGCTTGTTGGAGCCCGAGAAAAGCCGCCTTCGCTTCCACCACATTTGGATCTCACATGTCCCTAACTTGACAACACGCGATCATCGTCACCTCCCCCTCACTCCCTCGAATCACAATCCCCAAGCCTGATCCCGCCTGACCTAAAACAGCCCCGTCAATATTGATTTTAAACTCTCTTGTCGGCGACAACCTCCACACCTCCTCACTGCCTTTACCCCCTTCCATCCCCTTCACCTCACTCTCCACTCTCTTCGCTTCCTCGTGCGCCCGGAGGAAGCCCAGTGGACTACCAGCTACCTTGCTCGGCTCAGCCCCACCGCTACCGTCCACCTCATTCCGGGCATTCCAAACCGCCCACCCAACTACCGCAACCACCTTCATCCTCTCCTCCTGCCCCCGCCCCCACAACTCTATCAGGTCCCTCCCTGATTTGCTCCCTCCCCACGACTCCGCATCTACTCCGGCCTCAACCCACACGTCTGCCACTTTCGAGCAGAGCACGAGTGCACGCACTTCATCCTCAACGGCCAGTCCACACCTTGGACATGTCATATCGGCCCCCTGGATACGCTTTTGGATATTCACCCTTGTCGGAGCGCCCCTCTCCCCAATCGCCACATGAAAGATCCAATTTTTGGTGGTACTTCGAGACCCCAAATATTCGACCATACCTTTGACTCCCCTGCCTCTCGCTACTGTCATCGCCCTCACCCAACATCCTCAGCCTGTTTCTCACAAAGTGATGGCATGTCTTCAATGTATACTCCCCCCCCCCCCCGTCACAATAGTATCACACTAGTCGATCCAACCTTGGTTCCTCCTCTAGCGGAATACTAAACACCTCATCCGCCTCGAAATCCAAGAGCCTACTACGGACCACCTCCCTCTTCCACGTTCTCCGCCCGCCATCAATCCATTCCTCCAAGAGGCAATCGTCCCCTCCTCCTCTCGGAGGAATTAGCTTGAAGGACGAACCTCTCCTAGTCCACCTGTCCCCCCAAGCCCGGATACTTCTGCCATCCCTGGCCGTAACCTACACCCCTCCCACAGTTGGTCTTTCGCCCCTACAATACTTCGCCACGCATAGCTTGAGTGGTGACCCAAACTTTAGCTTCATAAAAGTTATTATCGGGGAAGTAGCAAATTTTAAGTAACTTACTAGCCATCGACTCCGGATGTGTGTGGATACGCCATTCTTGCTTCATCAGCATCGCCTCATTAAACGCCTCGATATTTCTAAACCCCATACCCCCCCTCCTTCTTCGACCTACTCATCTTCTACCACGCAACCCAGTGAATCTTTCTCTCCCCTCATTTACACCCCACAAAAACCGAGAAATGAGTGAGTTGATGTCGCTACAGAGGCTCGGCGGAATCTTAAAAGGTCCCATATGATAAGTAGGGATCGCCTGAGCTACTTCCTTTATGAGGATCTCTCTACACGCAAATGACACCATCTTCCGCTTCAACCCTTTAAACTTCTTCCAAACACGCTCCTTTATCATCCTGAACGCCACATATCTATTTCTCCTGACCACCCCTGGCACCCCCAAGTAACGCTCATGGACATCTACTGAGTTTGCGTCCAGCAATCCGGCAAACCTGACCATCTCTCTCTTGCCTACATTAACGCTCAAAGATACCTCCGATATCTGCAAGTCCACCCTCTGTCCAGAAGCTCTCTCGTACACCCCAATAAATGTCGTATGTACTCAATTCCTCCCCATTGCTTCCTCATGCTGCTCTTTACTCCGTTTGGCTTTCTTTCTTCTCTATGAGACCGGGGTAAACCTTCTACTCCGTATATTAAATGACTATACTTCTAAGATCATGTTTGGGTGAACAATTTTTTAGTCCAAGAAATTTATTGTATGCTAGAGGAACTTTCGAAGCAAAATAGACAATAATCTATTGCACTAGGGATCCACTTCCATTCTAAGTTGGCGCCTGACTCATTTTCAGTCGTCTGAAATCTCAATCCACGTAATTGCAGGTCCGGAGATAAAGCACTCCAAGTCTGATGGTTGGACTTTTACTTGAGACCCCACCTTAGACTAACATTATTGGGAGTCTGAGCAAAGAGTCTCAAACTAAGATTATGACCGGTTGAAGATAAAACTTGCAATGGGGTACTAAGATTCTTCAGACGTTTGAGCATGAGTCTTGGATTTCCAAGACTTGTGTTAAGACCCAAAGTGTAACACCCCCAAATTTCCTTTCCTTTTCAAAACATTTTATCGAGAATCATAACACAAATAAGGAAATTTAGAGGTGTCACTCCGCACTCGAGTCAAAGACCCGAATGGTAGGAGATTTCAAAAGCCACAGTATAATTGTCTAATGGTCTAAAATAGTCTATTACAACCCATTAATTAAAATTACAATAGTCCAAAATCTAAAATATAAATATATATATATATATATATATGAAATAGTATATGTTTAATAACTACGAGTCTAATTATTGTTTCCAACTAATTCTAGTGAGTCGTCGTTCCCGCATGCATCAATCACTCCAAACCTGTGGTGGATTTAAAGCACAAAAACCACAGTTGAAAAAGTTAGTGAAATTGAGTAAGCTAACACCTCAACATGTAGAAAACCAAAACCCTTACCTGGATTTTGAAAAACGTTTTAGTTTTATTTTCGAAAACACACTTAGCACATAAACATATAAGTAATTCAATAATAATTCCAATACAACAGTCAAAAGTCATATTCCACAATCCACCATCCAAATCATCACTTACTAATAGCATAAGAAATATTCCATAATACATATTCAACAAATCAAATATTAACGATAAATGAAATATTCATAAGTCACGAGCAATGAGCCATAATCTACAATCCATATTTCACAATCCACAATCCACAATCCACAATCCACAATCCACAATCCACAATCCACAATCCACAATCCACAATCCATAATCCACAATCCACAATCCATAATCCATAATCCATAATCCTTATTATTTAGAAATGAATTGAATCTTTTGCCAATTCACCCTATCAACCATAATCCATAATCCATAATCCAAGACTACTAGACCTTAAATGTGCACACCCCCTACTGGGTGTTTTTAACCCAAGTAGAGTAGACTAGAGTCTAACCCTCTTAAAGACAGTTGCGGTGGGGTAATTAATAGGAGTCGATTCGACTCAAACCAATAATTGGGAGTTCTTTTGACTCAACGAATAATTGGGAGTTCTTTTGACTCAAACAAATAAATAGGTGCTCTTTTGGCTCGAACAAATAATTAGGAGTTCTTTTGCTCCGTCTAAGTAACCAGTATCTTATTGAGAGAGAGTTGATAATCACAAATCATATAAAACGATTCCAAACCAACATCATAATATAAATTGGCTATGCGCCCACAAACCAAACCAAATCATCCAAATCAACCAATTCAATATACATTTAATCTTACCTTTCAAAATAGCGTATTTGTCACAAGCCACACCATATACCAATATCAATACATAAATCCAACCAATCATAATACAACAATCGTATAAACTGAATCATTCTCCACCTATCATGATACTATGTTCTCATCCAATCACACCATTCACATGTAGCACATAAGTTTGAAAGGTTTCTACAAGTTTAAGAAGGGTTGAGCATGCTAGCTTACCTTTTTAAGCAAACGGAAAACTCAATAGCACAACAATCACTAGTATTCTTCTTCTACGAACTCAGACTCTACAATTATACAAACGACATTCCCAAATTAACACCCAATCTTATCAACCAACCAACTACATATCTATGTGTTAGTATGTACGATCCTATATGCAATGTATGATTATGACAATACCAAATCCAAACAAACAATTACCAATTATCCAATAATTATAGTTCTATTTCAATAATTATCCAATAAAACTCAATTAACACCAAAATTATTATAAAAATTCACAAAGGCCTAAAATTAGTTTAAAAACAGAATATAACTCATAAAATCAACCCTTAATTATTATAATTTAATTATAAAATTATTATACCAATTTATATTATGTTTTATTAATTAAAAACAATGTTTTATTACATAAAATCCCAAAAATTCGAATTAAATTATATAAATCACGAAAATCAGTTTATAATTTGTTAAATTATCAGAATGTCGAAATATTGATTATCATAATTAATTTGGACTAATTAACCTACAATTAATCAAAATTCCCCCACTTTACAATTTCTACAAGCTTGAACAAATTATAACAAATATCCCTAATTAAATTAAGAACCTCTAATTAACAGATTTAAGAGCACCCAATTCATATCTTTCGAAATTAATTGAAACAAAATCGAATAATTAAGCTAATTAATCCTAAATTCGTAATTAGTGAAAATCAACTCAAAACAATAATCAAGATTGATTCTTTAAGCATGAAACTAATCTAAATCGATTACCCAATAACCCTAACATCTATTAGAACTAATTAAACATGATTTAGAGCAACAAAACGAATAGGAATTGACGCTTACTAAAGAAAACGAAAACAGGGGAGAGAAGGGGCTTTACCCACGACGCAAAAGAGGAAGAAATGGGGCAGGGCGGTGGTCGGCCGGTGACGGCGGCGACGTCGATATGGGCAGGAGGAAGAAAGGCAGGCGGCGAGCTGGGTTGTGCGGCGTTCGTGCTGGAAAAACAGGGGAGAGGAAGAGCAGGCTCTGTTTTTATATAGGGGGGCTGTGTCGGGTTTTTTTTTTTCGTTTGTTTTTTTTGTTTTCCTTTTTAAAATCTAATTTCCTTTTTCCTTTGGGTTTGACTTTGGGTTTGGGCCAATTGGTGTGGGCTTGAATTGTTGTAGTGTTTGGAAGATAGCCCAATTCAGAAATTAGAAAATCCTATATAGAAAATCCGACTCCAAAATCCATTTCCGAACTCGGTTTTGAAAATGACAATTAATAATTAAAATCTTTTCTTTTCAATAATCTAATTAATAGATCTAAAAATATTAACATAAAATACTTTAAAATTTCGGGATATCACACAAATAATGTTAAAAAATGTTGTTGGAGTGAGTATGGAAGGAATATTAATTGCCCTACCGAGCACTGTTTATGAATTTGTAGAAGTTTGAAAAATAACCTTATAATTTTCGAAAGTATGACTAGAGTCTTGAAAAATAATATATGAATATTTTGTTGGTGTTGAGACTTAAGTGGGTCTTACACTATCTCTATCTCTAAGACCCATATCGGACTTCACACTTTGCCACATCAACTTTATACTTATTTTTACTTTACAAATTCAGACTCTAAATACCCTCAAACTATCAATTTTACTCCAAAACTAATTTCAAAATTCTATAAACATATACATCTTTTCTTTAACCACTATTTTGGTTTATATTCTTTAAATGAATATTTTTATGTAATGTATTATTCAAATATAAAATGACAAATTTACGTGGTGCCTTTGAACTATGTCAGATTGCACATGGTGCCCCTAGTTTTCAAACTAATACAGTTTGGTGCCCCTGAAATTTGCACCTACGACATTTGGTGCTCCTGATTTCTCATTTCTTTAACACCGTTAACTTTTGACCATTAAGTAATGATGTGACACTATGGTCAAAGGGATTAACATTCCTTAATCCCAATTTAGGGTACCAAACTGTACTAGTTTGAAAAGCAGAGGCACCACTCGCAATCTGACATAGTTCAGGGGCACAACGTGAATTCGCCGAATATAAAATAATTTTCAAAAAGTTATATGTTTTGAACTTTTTTTCATAATTCATGAAGTCTCTCATGTATAACATACAATGTTCACTTGCTTAATTCACTGTGTAGAGTATTATTACATTATTTGAAGAGAAAAAGTAGGAATTACACCACGGGCGAAAACAAAAGTGTAAATGATAAATAAAAATTCAAACAACAGACACAAACTAAATAAGCATACATTATTGAGTAATAAAAGACAAAATAACTTAATTCGGCCCTTCCGGAAGATTCAAATTCCAAAAGTGTTCAACCATGTCAGCTTGAAATTGATAATACCTGGTTCGATTACGAATGCAGCTATGATTTTCAAAATCTTGTTCACCATTAGCGTAATACCTCAGAGGAAGACCATTAAGTATTTCAGGTCCCTCTTCTTGATTTGAAGCTAGATCATAATCGAAATCATTAGTAGATCTTTTTCTTCCTTTTCATCGTCGATGATCATATTATGTAAAATAACGCACGTTTTCATGATATCTCCAATGTCACTTCATTCCCAAAAACGTGCTGGGTTGGCAACAATAGAAAACCTTTTTTTTTAACCCGCCAAAAGCTCGTTTAACGTCCTTTCTCACATTTTCTTGATGTTTCGCAAATGATTTTCTCTTATCACAACTCGTGGAATGATTTTAATAGAAACTGGTCATTCTGGGTATGTACCATCTTCATCTGCAAGATGATAACCCATATTGTATTAGTTCCATTTACCATATATTGGATACTTGGACCTTGATTTTCAAGAAACTTATTAAACAATGGTGAACGATCTAATACATTAATATCATTGTTGGACCCGCAACTCCAATATATGCATGTCAAATCCACAAATCATAATAGAGGCCACCACTTCAAGTATCATGGTTGACTTACCTTGATCACCACGAGCAAATATACCTTGCCAAGTTTTTTTGACATTTTTCCCATCGCCAATGCATGCAATCTATGGTACCAAGCATACCAGGAAAACCATGAGTCTCGCCTACTCGAAGCAGTGTTGGATATCGTTTATAGTAGGCTTCCTTAAGTATTGACCTCAAAAGTTATATCAGAATTCGTGGGTAAACCCTAATTCATGTTTATGGTTCAGTGTGAGATTGATTACCGTTGATCCGCTTGGAGTTTGAGGACGAAATTTGAAGGGGACGTTCCTGACATAACCTTTTATGACATACTCAAACTTAGTGGTCATCCGATGTCGAAGGTAGACGTTATTCATGTTTATTTACTACTGTCTCCTTTTGGATTCATTATAGATTAGTGTTAATTGTGAAAATTATGACTTATGGATACACATTGTGAATTAGGAGATTATCGTTTGAGTTTGTGATTGATTGGGTACCTAAGTTGTGGATTCAAGGAGGTGTAGTTCGTAATCTTGTCTGATAGCGTTGAAAGGTAAGAACGTTGACCCTCATAACCCTGAGCTTCATTTCGTATCATGGTAATCTTTTACGTTCATCCTTGTTTCGATTCATTGCTCATATCCTCTATTTTGACTATCTTTTGACTATTGATATCGATTCTCTATTTTGACCATCTATTGATTCCCTACACTGACTATCTTGTTGATCATCTATTGATATTCTTGTTCCGACTTTGGCCGTTTATAAATCCAGCTACTATGCGCGAATAACGTACTTAAGACGGATTAAAGATGTATCTAAATATATACAACTATACATGTATTGTGATGTTTAAACCACCTAGAGCGATTAGCCTCTGATCAAGGTATATGTAGCTAGGCCGGAGATCAGCTACCGGTCTCCTAAATGACTTCCCCTTAGGGACTGTGCGTCCTACCGTCCCCCTAGGAGGGGTGTGCACACTCGGATCTTTAGGATCGTCTTATTCTCGATGCTCTAGTGTTGGATCGGCTTGGGGTAGGACCCTTGCGCAATAAATTATATAAAGAATGCTAAATAAGATTAATGTGGTGATGAATACCACCGTGCGCGCTCTACACGACTCGTGCTTTAAGCACGCGAGTCGTGCCTCTCGTTTCTATCGAATTCTTGTCAGCTACGCGTCATTAAGGCGCGTATCTTACTCTTTTGATGTTTATTTTCTTACTCAGCCTGTGCTGACGTTCTCTATGTTTGGGTTTGTTCCCTACCCTATTTTGGGGCCTACGTCCTTCTCGATGGCGTAGTTGACAGGACTTGAAGGTGATTGCTTGTCTGCTTGGATTTCGACTGCATGGCATGGGATTTTCCACGATAATTTCGTCATACATTTGGATTTTATGTACGGTTGTAATTTATTTCATTTGGTTTGATTTTGGTTTGTAAACTTAGCTATAAGTCTTCGTCTGACATTTTGTTGTTTCTTTTATGAATTTCGATTTAATAAGCCTTGCCGTTGACTTGGTAGTCCACGGCGGCATAACGGTCCTTAATTTTCTTATTTAAAACTGTCGAAAATTTAGGGTTGTTACAGTTGGTATCAGAGCCTTTGCTCTGGTTAGTTAAGTTTACAAAACGATTTCAAACCAAGATTTTCAATGTTTTAGAAACTTGGGGGTTTGGTTGGGTGCATTTATTCGCATGCTATGTGCTAATTGCTATATGTTCTAGGGGTTGAGTTCACACAAATTGAGTTAACTTGTGGGTTATGCGATGTGAGTCGTTAATTTGGGTTACTAACGTGCTTGGAGATTCACTTTGGTATACTGGCAGAATGCCAGGCCCAAGTGCGTATATTTGGGAGTTCGAACCATCTAGAGTAAGATCAACTTCCGGTCCAAGGATGATACCTGATCATATAGCTATGGCATCTGAGACTTTATAGGATAGCATGAGAATTGACGAGTCTGTGGGAAATTATCTCACCAGAATGAGAGCAAAGCTGAATGAGTAAACCGATAGGTTCCCATGGGCGGTTAGACCTGAGGTACAAGTCTTTCTGACTATAGTTAATCTGAGGAAACACCCCCGTTGGGAAAAGGTTCGAGCTAAACTAGAGAGGGATGCTTATAATGCATGTCTCACAGGAAATCCACCCTATTTGAGGAACATATCATGTGGAATGATAGACCTTGATAAGTTGGAAGTGATTCTAGAGTGGGAATTTGAGTTATCCTTTGGTCCTAATCAAATGTATGAGGATCCACGAAATCACTTGTTGCATGTACCCTCTAACCCTGGCAACCCCATCCCGGATCCTTATGAAGCTTATAGGATGAAGGGAAAGAAGGTCCAACTACAAGAACATGGGACATCTAGTCCGTTGCATCAAAAAAAAGCTAAGGTTGAGGAACATCACCATTCACCTAACCCACCACCCTCACCCATTGGAGAGGATGCACCAGTGGACACGGAGGAAGACAATGATGAGAATGGAGCACTTAATGATGATACTATTAATATGAATGGTGAAGGAGACTACAACTACAACGAGGGTAGTAGTGAGGATGAGGAACAACCAATAAGGCCAGAGGAAGAATAAGAAGAGGAGCCTATGGAGGTCCCTGCGAGTAAAGAAGAGAATGATGATAATGGGACTAACGACACAGAGATAATTGTGATTAGCTCGGATGAGGAGGAGGAAGACTCAGACCCAGGCGATGGAGGAAAAGTTCCTAATGATGGAGATTATGATCCCAGTGATGATGCATGAAGGATCAAGTTAGAGATTAATAAACAAGGGGCATAAGGCCTAGTTACAATTTAGACCTTAGTCGTGTTTTGTTCATTTAATTCTAGTATTGAATGTTATATTACACTTTCGTTATGTTTTCATTCTTAAGAAACTTTAGATTGGGAACAAAACCCTAAAAGTACCTCTATTATATTAATAAAGTCTTATTATTAGGAAAAGTGTTATGTGAGTTGTTGGTCTATGAACAAGTTGAATTACTCGCACTTGTGTCCATTTTTCCTCTGCCGAGGACCCCTTGATTTGTGCACGAGTCGTGCACCATAGCACACGAGTCGTGCTCCGTACAGTAAAAAAAAAAAAAAAAAAAAAAAAAAAAAAAAAAAAAACGAAAGTCTCAAAACGTCAGAACTAAGCGAGACGAATTGCTTGATGGCGTCTGTTTTAGTTATTTATTGTTCTTTATCTTATTAAAGCTCTATTGTTGTATCAAAAGGATGGAATGACCTAAGATGTTGTTCTATACTACTAATTTGAGCTATTACTACCGCCAAGAACATGGCGTGCAGGAATAACTCTGTTACCCAAGGGAATAAGAAGTTTATAGGATTTTGAGCCCTGTTATATGAATTTACGTTGGAAGTTATGTGATCGAACAAAGTGTTGGGACATTATTCGGTGTATAATGAGGAACGATAATGCTTGAATGTACCATGAGAAATTAAGCTTCCGGATATGGGTAAGATAATCCCAATTCAAGGATGGACTATTGGAGGAAAACTCCACTCTAAAAGATCAGACACACTTGATGTGCTTAAATTAGTGTGGTTTATACTGTGAATAAGAATAAAGGAAGATGAATTCAAGGATTTTTCGACAACGTTAGTGACCAAACAAGTTCACAAATTCATGGATATGACTCGATTATATGATGAATGATTATGATTGAGCGTGAACTATTGAGTTGGGATGTTATGCCAAGTATTTCCATACTGGTTGGATATCTACATGAAAAAAATCGCGGTATGACTTGAACGTTGGGACGACAAAAAAATAATATGTTTTGGAATTCCTAGTACTAATGTAAAAATAAGAGGAAGAGGACAAAGTATTAGAGGCTACAATACCAATTATGAATAAACTGTTGGACATAGACTATGCTTACTAGTTTCTTTTACAACCACTAGACTTGGAAATTTCAAGATGAATTCATATATGAAGGACAAGTAAGTTGGGTATATGCACATTAATATTGGTCGGTTCATGGGGACGGATTTCAAGTCACTTGTTGGCTACAAGAAAAAGATATGGAGAACATACTGAACTTAAAGTACCTTACAGGTATGCAATCTTGAACTTATAATGGTATTGAGGTAAATTATGGATTTGACATTGATCTGCATCTTCCGTGACCTATGAACTAAGGAGATTTATTTTGAGGACGATGATACCCTCACCGAATTTAGTTACCAAGTGTGCAATTTCTATGCTTCATACAAAATATGATTCACTATGATTCGCTGACGGAGTTTATAGATTAAGCTCTTAACATTGATCGTCTTATGGTATATATTTGTTAATTATAGTTGTGAGTGGATAAGTTGAGCTGGAGAATGGGATGGTATATCAATCAACTGGTTGAATGGTGTTTAGTTGATTATACTTGGAGTGCGATGTACGAAATGCAAAGAGTGTGCTAATAGTGATAAAAGTTTATGATTTTCGAAATAATCTTCAGATGGTTTTGTACGTTGTATTGGTGAATTCTTAAAGGACGTCTACTTTGGTTGTAAATGATTTTGGGTCCAAAGTATTTATAAGCTCGAGTAGTGGATGGTTGTTGGTAGGTGCAAAGCCTTAAATCTGTTTTATTTTAAAGTGTGATTTTGGTCATGGTAAAGTTAAGGAAATTGATCTGGGTTAATAATGATCACTCAAGTGAGTAGGTTGGATGAATATAAGAGCCTCTCGTGGTAAAAATGTTGTTTTATTCATTAGAACACCCGACATTTGTAGTATAATAACTTGGGATATAAATAGTATGACGTTGTGGTTTTGCCAATGGGCTAAAGAATGGTTCTTGGAATGTAAAGAGGGTTGGCATGGAGACAACAAGGGAATACTAAGGATGTCTGGTAAGGGAACCAATCAAGACATAAAGTTAATATTAGTTCGCTTGACAAGATTAAATCGGGGTATAAGTTTGTAATAATGGACTTGTTTGGATTAAAGAAAGTAAAGGTTTCGCTCAATGGCTAAGGCAAGCGAGTTCGACTACATATTGATGGCTGCTAAATGCGACTAAATGTCTTCGACATGACACTAAGTACTTCTTTTGGGGTAAGAAAACTTATCGCCAACTACTTCAAACAAGAAAGGGACTAAGTTCACACGGATCGACAGGTGCGTAGAAGGATTATGGTTACAAAGTTATTACAGATCAGATAAATAAGGTCGATCTTCAAGTAACCCAGTGAGTAAGAGGAAAATGCTCTACTAGAGATATTCCTGTTGATATTTATAGTCATCGATCTTGGAAACCACAAGTTTAGTACGAGTTCAATCGAGGGAATTGAATATAAGACATCCGATAGGATTTGTTAAATGCATTGATAATTATGTGATGACAAACGTTAAGATCAAAGGTTCATATAAGGAGTTTGATAGAAACTTGTTACGGCAGACAAGATTAACTCGCTAACATGGAAGTTTAGATGTTTGACGTTTATGTCTCTAGTTCGACGAAATAAGTATGGAACTCTACAAGGCCTTATGTCTAATAAAAGGAGTGGCCCTACTAATTGAGAAGTGGTGATTTATTGGTAATGACCAAATCTTATTATGGTAAACTGTTAATGGTGGTCAATTATTATGGAGTTGAAAATGGTGGCTATAGGTTTGCGGAATCTATGTATGTATACTTGCAGTGACACTTACGAGGATGATCACTTGGATGGTTGGGGGATCGTGGACAGGGTGACGAAGAGTGCTTACTTTATACCCATGAAGGACACATGGAAAAAAAAAAAAAAGCAGTTGGCTACCGCTTTCATACATCACGTTTTGAGGTTACATGGAGTCCCTGATGAAATAGTTTCTGATCGTGATGCACGGTTTGTGTCTAGGTTTTGGGCAAAGCTGCAAGAAGCTTTGGGCACAAAACTTCTAAAGAGCACTGTCTTTAACCCGACTACTGATGGCCCTGAAAGAACAAATCAAACGATGGAAGACATGTTTCGAGCCTGTGCTTTACAGTTTCAAGGAGGTTGGAAAGACAAGTTGGACATAATTGAGTTCTCTTATAACAATAGCTATCAAGCGATCAAGACGGCACCTTATGAAGCATTGTATGGGAGGAAATGCAGGAGTCCAATTTGTTGGAATGACATTAGTGAGACTGTAGTCTTGGGTCTAGACTACATCTAGAAAATGACCGATCAAGCAAAATTGATTCAGGATAGATTCATGGCAGCTCAAGATAGACAAAAGAGCTACGCCGACAAGACTCGAAGTCACATAGAGTTCGAGGAAGGTGACATGGTCTTGCTACGAGTGTCGCCTACCAAAGGTGTTATGAGGTTTGGTAAGAATGGTAACTGAGTTCCAAAGTTATTGGACCATACAACTTTTTGAAACGCATTGGTGAAGTGGCTTACGAACTAGATCTACCTGCAAGTTTTGAGCAAGTTCATAACGTGTTTCATGTGTCACAACTGAGAAAGTATGTTAGTGACCCGTCTCATGTGCTTGACCTAGAAACGATCGAGCTAGATGAGACAATGACCTCTAAAGAGGCACCGTTAAAGATTCTAGACAGCAAAATGAGAAACACTTGACGCAACGAGACCAACATGGTCAAAGTGTTATAGTGTAACAACAACATTGAAGAGGCAACTTGGGAGGTTGAGTCCGCCATGCGCGAGAAATACCCCCACCCTTTACAATTAAGGTACTTTCGGTTCGGGACGAACCTTTTCTTTAAGGGGGTTGATAACCTCGTGTGCTTTTCCTGCGCCCTAATTGATAAGAACTTATGTTTCTTTCGTTATTATTCGATAAAGGTTGTTTACCTAATTGATGCACTGCGGTGCACATGTACTTGTTTTGTGCATTGCAGTTGCACACTTAATTTTGTTTGTGCATTAATGTTGCACAAGTAATATTACTTGGCATCATTTCGTGCCAATACTAAGCTATTGTAATTGCGCGTTATTCCTTCCAGAAATGCATCAATGCATTTCTAGCTAAACACAACTCTCTCGTGAGGAGGTGCATTGATGATGCACTTTCTCATTCCCTTACTGCTATATCTTTGAATCCTTACTCCCCATTTCTTTTCATGCGTTACTTTTCGCCTGTGTTGGAAGTTATGGATGTCGGTTGCGAGAAATCAGTTGAAAAAAAAAAATTAAATGTAAAGAGTTGTGAAATCTATTTGAGGAGATTAAATCATCGGGACGAAGATTTGTTTTAAGGAGGGAAGCTTGTAACACCCCGTATTTTTGGGAAGTTAAATAATTAAGGGTGTTACGTTTTATAATGTAATTGAGGGTTTTATTAAGGTTTAATTGGAATTCGATTGAATTATTATGGGATTTCTGATTATAGAATTACACAAGAGGATTCGTTAGTCATTCGGATTTGGATCGGGTTTGTGGATCACGCAACCCATCAAATTAGCTAGGTCCAAACCCGAGTCTACCCTAATACCCATTTATGAAAAATAAAGAAAACCCTAGCTCCCCTTTGACAGTCATTCACCCCCCCCCCTCCTCTTCTCCACCTCTCTCATTCTCTTAGCCTCCACTCGCATAAGATTTCAGCACAACTGTGTCAACTTCAAACACACACAAATCTCACATACGACCTTTGATTAAGACGTGGTTTGTGGCGTTAGAACCGTGGTTTCGATACAAATCGATCAACATGTAGATTGTTCAAAAATTATACAGGATGCTCTCTGTAGAGGTGTTTTAGTGAAGCTGTGTCTATCTACTGCCCTCTCGGTATTTTGATGATTCCCGTTGACTCATAAGGTATTTTGGGACAAGATTGTGGAGATGTTACTAACTCTAGTTGTGACAACATATACAAATTTGGTAAGGCCTAGATTTGTGCATCAAAAGTTATATCAGAATTCGTGGGTAAACCCTAATTCATGTTTATGGTTCAGTGTGAGATTGATTCCCGTTGATCCGCTTGGAGTTTGTGGACGAAATTTAGAGGGGATGTTCCTGACATAACCTTTTATGAAATACTCAAATTTGGTGGTCATCCGATGTCGGAGGTAGACGTTATTCATGTTTATTTACTACTGTCTCCTTTTGGATTCATTATAGATTAGTGTTAATTGTGAAAATTATGACTTATGGATACACATTGTGAATTAGGAGATTATCGTTTGAGTTTGTGATTGATTGGGTACCTAAGTTGTGGATTCAAGGAGGTGTAGTTCGTAATCTTGTCTGATAGCGTTGAAAGGTAAGAACGTTGACTCTCATAAGCTTGAGCTTCATTTCCTATCATGGTAATCTTTTACGTTCATCCTTGTTTCGATTCATTGCTCATATCCTCTATTTTGACTATCTTTTGACTATTGATATCGATTCACTATTTTGACCATCTATTGAGCATCTATTGATTCCCTACATTGACTATCTTGTTGATCATCTATTGATATTCTTGTTTCGGCTTTGGCCGTTTATAAATCAAGCTACTATGCGCGAATAACGGATTAAAAATATATCTAAATATATACAACTATACATGTATTGTGATGTTTAAACCACCTAGAGCGATTAGCCTCTGATCAAGGTATATGTAGCTAGGCCGGAGATCAGCTACCGGTCTCCTAAATTACTTCCTCTTAGGAACTGTGCGTCCTACCGTCCCCCTAGGAGGGGTGCGCACACTCGGGTCTTTAGGATCGTCTTATTCTCGATGCTCTAGTGTTGGATCGGCTTGGGGTAGGACCCTTGCGCAATAAATTATATAAAGAATGCTAAATAAGATTAATGTGGTGATGAATACCACCGTGCGCGCTCTACACGACTCGTGCTTTAAGCACGCGAGTCGTGCCTCTCGTTTCTATCGAATTCTTGTCAGCTACGCGCCATTAAGGCGCGTATCTTACTCTTTTGATGTTCATTTTCTTACTCAGCCTGTGCTGACGTTCTCTATGTTTGGGTTTGTTCCCTACCCTATTTTGGGGCCTACGTCCTTCTCGATGGCGTAGTTGACAGGACTTGAAGGTGATTGTTTGTCTGCTTGGATTTCGACTGCATGGCATGGGATTTTCCACAATAATTTCGTCATACATTTGGATTTTATGTACGGTTGTAATTTATTTCATTTGGTTTGATTTTGGTTTGTAAACTTAGCTATAAGTCTTCCGCTGACATTTTGTTGTTCCTTTTATGAACTTCGATTTAATAAGCCTTGCCGTTGACTTGGTAGTCCACGGCGGCATAACGGTCCTTAATTTTCTTATTTAAAACTGTCGAAAATTTAGGATTGTTACATTATTAACAATAAACGACTCTCGACAACGGATATCTCGGCTCTCGCATTGATGAAGAAGGTAGTGAAATGAGATACTTGGTGTGAATTGCAGAATCCCGTGAATCATCGAGTCTATGAACGCAAGTTGCGCCCGAAGCCCTCGAGCCTAGGGCACGTCTGCCTGGGCGTCATGCATTGCGTCTCGCCCACACCAATCTTGCTTAGCCAAAGTAATCTGGGTGAACCCGTTCATATCATCTCCACGAATCTTTGAATCTGCTTAATTCTGGTTGCGTGATGGTCTTCTTGCTGGCCAACGACTCAACATTCAAGCACTGCACATTGAATGAGACAATTTAATTGTCATCAACTGTCTCCAGGGTACATTCTGCTGTCCATGTCTTATCGACATTCTTATCCGGGATGCAACTTAGCTGTTACACCGTTTTCAACACCTTACAATCTCGCATATTTACCGTGAAACCAACCAAACGGTTGACTGAGTGGCTTAATAGGGTCTCAACATCCTAAAGACTCAGGATATACTCTTTCCACTTCCTTAGGCTCTGTTTGATAGGACTACATCTTTTTGATCTGATCTGATCTAATTTGATCTGATCTGATTTGAGTGACTCTGAATTGATCTGATCTGATCTGCATTAGTTGAAAAATTGATTGAATTTGAACGAATTAATATCAATAATGGACCAAATCATTGATCGTTATTTGAGCAATTCAGATCAAATCTGATTTGAATGACCCTGATCTGAATTGATCTGATTTAAATAACTATGATCTGAACTGATTTGATTTGAATGACTCTTAACTGATCTGAGAACTACTTTTGCTAAGTCCCATCAAAGTCTTACCTCCTCTGTTGCATTTTTTCGTTTGACATAATAGGTGATACCGTGGCTAGAATAGTTAACTCATCGGGTGAAAAAAAAAAAAAAAGGTACTCCACATGACATGCGAAACCGCAAAATACAAGAATACCACGTTAATTTTCCGGAAAATAAAATATTTACCGGGAAGTTAATATCGGCATGTTATCATCGTCGCACAATCATTGCCCGAGGATCGACTCTCTGAAGATGCAGATCTTCTCGTTCACGCTTTAACGCTTGCCAATCCCACCTTTCATCCCTTCCATTAAAATTAAACCGACGTTTTCCCTAGATATATCAAATAAAACCCCCTTTTCTTCCACCGGCAACCACCGTTCGCCTCCGAACCAACCACCGCCGGCGGCGCAGGGCAAAGAGTCCATGGCGCATCTACGAATGGACGACGCGGAATACATGGCAGATGAGTACGAAATCGAAGACATAGACGAAGATATGGACGAAGACTTTCGCGATAGAGGCGAAGGTGGATCAGATTCAGAAGTCGATGAATTTGATTTCACGGTGCGTCAATTTCAATTCCAATTCCAATTTTTATCATATAGTTTTCATAACATATTTTCTAATGTTTCCAAAGTATCGGGAGATGATTTGTGTTAGGGTTTGTTGATTGATGTAGGATAATAAATTTGCCGACACTTCCTCTGCTCAAGCAAGAAGAGGAAGAGATATACAAGGAATTCCTTGGGAAAGGCTTAGTATATCGCGGGACAAGTATCGGCAGACGCGTATAGAACAATATAAGAACTATGAGAATATCCCCAACTCCGGTGAGGGGACAGAGAAGGTATAATTGTAAAGAATTGATTGGACATTGTTGTTATTTGCTTGTAATCTTTGTGTTTCGATTGTCGTTGGTCGGGGTTTTTACTGTAATTTGTTCGATTCGTCTACTAGGTGTGCAAGAAAACTAGGAAAACAGGGAACTTTTACGAGTTTAGACATAATTCGAGGTCGGTCAAGTCTACGATCCTCCACTTTCAGGTTAGCTGATTTCATACTGATGGTGTTTTCCTTTGGTGCTTTTGTTTTTGTGGCTGCTTGCTTTTGGCTGAATTTTGCGAGTGGATGCTTGTTGAACTTTGTGTTTGTCAAACTTGTTGTGTATCTTTTTCGCTATGGTAGACAAGCAAGTTGTGCAAGTAAGTGTGGGAGAAAATGAATTTCATATTCTGATACTGCTTGAATATAATTGTTGTTTGTGTCACCTTCTTCCTATCTTAAATGAGCAAATTCGAGGTCTTTTTCTCTGTGAGTGAGTGACTTGCTTTCTGACCCTACACACTAGCATGTTAGGAATTGATTACCTTTAATTCGGACTGGTGAGACATCATCAATGAATTGATTCCGTATTTGTCAAAGTAGCATTGGTCACTAGGTACTTGCTACAGGATCAAACTGATGTTTATCTTTGCAAATTCATTGGAAGAAAGACTAATTTAAATAGATGTTCATAAAGCAGGCTCTAGGGACAGGAAAATTAAAATTGTTTTATGTTTCTCTTTGAATTGATACTTTGTGGTGTGGTGTTGTATGACTTGCGGTTGTAAGCAATACAATGAGGCTTGTATAGTTGTATACCCAATGGTGACCCGCTTCTTGTAAGTTATATTGAAGTAGGTTTGCAAATGAAATTTGCCATGCCTTGTACTTGTATCTATTTGATTCTTTTTCCTCTTCCCTTTTTTTCCCCTGTGTTTTACTAGTCCATGCTAATTAGTGCCCCTTCATCTTCTAAGAATAAATAACCAAATTTAAATGCAAAATAAGCGCTTAAGGAGGATTCAAATGATCATTCAGGTTCTGAAATCAGGAATTAATTAGAAATCCAATGCTCTAATCACTGGCCATAATACTCGACAATATTACATTGTTCTGTTTATTTATTTATTAAAGAGCAGCAGACAGGTTGCAGAATGTTTCCTTAGATATCTTGTGCAAACAAGATTGACATTTGGCCATCTAGTATAGATCCACATTGACCACATGGTTGATCTTAATTAATCGGAACACATAATGGTTTTTGAAGTACTCATATCTCATATCCTTGTGCTTGATAAGAGGGAATTCTGTACAAGCATTTTTCTGAATGTTTTAGTTACACTTGGCTAAGAGACTTATAGGACGAAGCGCATCTGTCGAAGTCACAACGAACAACCTCTATATCAAGTTTGGAGTACACATAGAAAGACTGCCACGAGTAGGATTTTAACTTTGAGAACTAAACGTCTAAACGCGTAACTTTTTGAAGGGTAATTTTTTTTCATTAATAAAGAGCCATACGGTATCTTCAATTGACATTAAGACTAGAATAATACAACCCTAATATGATAAAATAAATCTTTATCTCCCTGCGGAAACTAAGATCTTTGTTTAAATATGACGCTTCTGAATGCCCTCCATCACATCGTTGTTTATAGATACAACCTTTCACGAGGGGGTGTATCGATGTGTCACAGTTTTGTGGAGGATATGATTCGCATGACCCAAAAGATTGTTTACGTTGATCTGACGTTGCTTGTGTAGCTATGTAGGCGTAGTACCCCATCAAAGAAACAATCTTGAACTAACGAGGAAAAAACATACTCAAAGCTCTCCTAACGAGTGATGAAACCCTCCAATAAATGGGAAGAACGCTCTCATATAGAGATAATTGAGCTTTATTATGCTTACCATGCCTATTCATCGAAAATATGATGAAAAGATTGGGGCTTACCACAGCCAAATTGGCTAAAGGTTGCCCCTAGATCGTTTTTAGGGTTTAGGGGTTTCGAGAGAGAGAAAAGAGCGAGAGTGGGGATATAGTGATAAACTCATATAGAAGGTTATTTATAATTTTTACTAAACACGTAACCTAGACCATTATAAGTTGTGGTCCTTTTTGTTAGGAGTGTGCGATCAACGAATGTAAAAACGAGGTGCTAGTAAATTTACGAATAGTGTGAATTTGGGATAAAATTGAAAATTACATTGTTTTGGCTACGAAGAATATAGCTATGCTCATCATGCTTAGGAAGCATGGTATAAGGAAGCCTCGTGAGACTTAGAGTAACTATAGGCTCCCTCAATTATTTCGAGAATTGTGATAGCAAAATCCTTAAAACATCCGCACACTTAGCTAAAAGGTAGCAATGTGAACAATCCGAACCAAATGTAATGAAGAGAGTGAGAAACTTTCTCTAAAGTGTACCTTATATTTATTCTTTGAAAATTGCAGGAATGCCTTTTCAAGTAAAGGCACAAAGGATTGCCATAACAGCACACTTCCATAAAATTTTATGATCCTTTTGATTTCCTAGGTCCAGCATAATGGAACTGCAAACAACCTTTTCGAGGATACCACTTGTCTCCTCTCACACCATAAGACATCTCCCTATATGTTAAGGAAACTCACAAATCTATAGGAGAGGAAGATTTAACGTAATTTGTTTGGAGATTAATAGGGCGAGAAAGGTTGTCCTGGGATCAAAGTTCTTTCGATATTTGGGATCGATTCTTCAAAAGGACGAAGATGTGACCCATAGGATGAGGTTGGTTGAAGTGGAAGAATGCCACGAAGTTTCTGTGTGATCGAGGGATGCCTAATACGTTGAAGGATAAATTTTATCGAACGGCAATCAGGCCGGCACTGTTATATGGCACAGAATGTTTGGCCGTGAAACAGTGTCATGTTCATAAGATGAGTGTGGCCGAGATGCGCATGTTACGGTGGATGTGTGGACATACAAGACGTGATCGGTTAAGAAATGAAGTTATTAGGGAGAAAGTAGGGGTTGCACCCATTGAGGACAAGATGAGGGAGAACCGACTAAGGTGGTATGACCATGTGAGAAGGAGGCCTACTGACACGCTAGTTTGAAGAGTAGAAGGGTGGGGAAGTGATAATATTATTAGGGGTCGGGGAAGGCCCAAGATGACTTGGATGAGGGTGATTAGAAGGGATATGAGCGTCCGAGGGCTTGAAGAGAAGATGTTGTTGGATAGAACGGTGTGGAGGGACTCTATCCATGCGGAGGACTTAATTTGACTCTTTTTTCTTTGTTTGGTTTTCCCTAACTTCTTTTGATTTTTAAAACTCCTTTTGAAAGTATTTCAATATTTCGAAATGGTCCACAAGGTTTTTGAAATTTTATGGCATACACAAGACGGTTACAAGATGACTATTCATGTTAGCCGACCCCAATCATTTTGGGAATAAGGCTTGGTCGTCGTTGTTGTTGTTGTATCAATAGGGCGAGAAAGGAGGGGGAGGGAGGAGGGAGGAATCGGGGGGAGGGGGGGGGGAAGTCGGGAGGAATCGGGGGGGGGGGGGAAGTCGGGAGGAATCATATTCCTCTGTTTTGAAACAAATTCCTCCGAAGTAGATGAGATTTGAAAGGAAAAATTGTCTCTGTTGGGTATTGACATGTAGCAATAAGCATAAGAAAACAATGAATTGATTGGATGAACCGTGATTAGCCTAATAGTATTATAGTCTCGTAAAGAGAAGTTGAACCACTCGTACAACAGAGAAAGAATATTTATAGAAGCAATCAAGTGGAGTTGCTTTAAACTAAGGTTTGCTGATAGTGCTAAATTTCAGGAAGCGTGATAGTGCTTGAGCTGCAGTAGGCACCAATAGTGGGATTTCCTTCCTTCTCCCCACCCTTCGCACGAATTATCCGAACTATGGATATTGCACCCCTCCCTCACTAAATGAGGAAGGAGAGTAGCTCTTTGATTAGTCTTTTGTCAGATGAGTTCTCTCTTCTTTTTTTTTTTTTTTTTTCTTTCTCGTTCTTTCATAATTAAATATTTTTTAATATCTAACATTCTAATGACTTGAGTTTTTGCCATGAGAAGTTATGTATAGTAGCTTTTACAGAACGGATACCCCCTTAATGTGACGTATGTTTTTCCTGAATAGTTTCATTAATGTTAATATATCTCTGTGCAGTTAAGGAACCTGGTTTGGGCTACTTCGAAGCATGATGTATATCTTATGTCTAATTCCTGCATCATCCACTGGTCTGCATTGTCTCACAGCAAGTCTGAGGTTCTTAATGTGTCAGGGCACATAGCACCAACAGAAGTGAGTGTAGATCCTACGGTGAAGTTTTCTATTTCTTACACTACTTTCAGACTTCCATTTCTGTTACCAAGATGTTATTCTTCTTGTGATCCGCTGTGATCTGTGTCATTGTATTCTTATCATTGAATTTCTTTCATTGCACATCTTGGACACATTATTCCCTTCAACAATATTATTGTTGTCATTTCCCCCTGAATATTCATAATATTTTCTAGTTTGATAAATCATGACACTCCATATAATACAGTTATGTGTGCTCTCATTGTCCTCTTTAAGTATGATCCTGGATCAGATAGGTCAAGTTTTAACATGGAGGAAGTACTAATAGCTATATTGTCACTCCAAATCAATACATCTCTCAAAATCAATGTACACAACTTGGATAAATTATGCTTTGCATGTTGTGAATGTAGTTGTGCTGCATACCTAATTTAAAACTATATATATTCTTCCACCATTACATCATACTGTTATTCAGTAAATTTTGGGGCTGTCTATTTATTATTAGTTAGGTATTTTGATGAAATTATTCCACGGCTCAACATCGATTCACGATGTGTGTTGTTTTTATTTCTGTTTTGTGCAACGTAGTTATGGATTTCGAACTGTAAAGTTTGTAATACTTTATAATGGTGTTCCATAGGTAAGTGTTTTTTTAACTCTTTCTCCTGGATGCTATGCAGAATTTAGATGTATGTTAATAGACTTATTATTGTTTTGAGTTATACCCTGGACCCCTGGTAGACGGAACAATAGTTTTTGGGTGTAAGAAAGTAAGAAGTTGGGTTCGTCCATGCAGAAACATCCTGGAAGTCTTTTAGAAGGATTCTCTCAGACCCAAGTTAGCACGCTTGCTGTTAAAGATAATTTGTTAGTTGCTGGAGGGTTTCAGGGGGAACTTATTTGCAAGGTAAGTCTTGCATTTACATGCTATATCTCTTTAATTTCTATTTCTCTTCTATTAGTATCTTTTTGTTGTTCCCAGAAAACTGGGATCGCCATGAATATTCGCGTAGGACACTTGCACAGTTTGGTTAAGCATGTTGTACGATGGTAAGGATACAGCGTCGTACAACATCAGAGGTAATTATGAAGCAATGCTTGAAAAAAGTACTTAAAAGTTTTTTCTTTCAAAAAACTATCGACCTTGCAGAATTTGGATAGACCTGGAGTGAGCTTCTGCACACGGACTACGTATGACGATAATGCCATCACTAATGCTGTAGACATTTATGCCTCCTCCAGGTATTGGTTTTCCTGTATAGTTTTTGTTTAATAGATAATTAAAGGCGTAGCTGAACTGAGTTATCTCTCGTATATTTTAACTTGTGCAGCGGTGCTACTCACTTTATTGCCTCAAATAATGATTGTGGAGTCAGAGACTTCGACATGGAGAAGTTTCAGCTCTCAAAGCATTTTCAGTTTCCTTGGCCAATTAATGTAAGTTACTTTTAGCCTTCCAGTTTGGTGGTGACTTGGGAGTATTTGGCATCTTGAACTTTCCTATCTTTCCTACATTCATTTTCTGATGGAAACTACGTCTCTGGATGACATCACATTAGTTATCCTTGTAATCTTGTGTGCATAGAACAATTACATATTAAACGGGATATTGAGAAACTGCAATTTTAGTATACTACTCCCTCCGTCCCAGCTCAAATGCCCCATATTCCATTTTGGGACGTCCCACCTCAAACACCCCATCTATTTTGAGACATATTTCTCTCTCCTACTTTTATTAAATTATCACATTCTCTCTCACATTATCTCTCCTATTAATATTAATCCCCACCTTCTCTCTCCTCTCTTTTCCTAATATTACCCCACTCAACTTATTATATCAATTTTTCTTATTCCACTACAAATAACCCCCGGGGCGTTTGAGCTGGGACGGAAGGAGTATTGTACAAACTAGGACACAAAAATAGTAATCCAGCAGGAGGTCGGGTAGGTATGTAACAGTAGATGTACTTAACCAGACTAGTCTAAATGCTAAGACCTTGGATTTAGCGGTGAAGTTGGTAGGTTATTATTATTATCTGGTTTGCATAAACTTTTAGTTGTATTTGACATTTTAGTAGAAACAATATCAGGACCTCTCTCATTAAGTGTGAACACCTCAACATGGCTGTCCAGCTCCAGCGCTCCACCATGGCCCTATCTTAACTTCACCACATATTTGTGAACCAGTAAGAGAGAAGCAGTGGAACTTAAACCCTTTATTATTAGAGTGGACTATAGAAGTTACGTCCTGGTTTATTACTTGTAGATGAAGAGAATACTTTTAGCTGTAAGTGCGTTTTGCCTTGCTTGACTTGATTGCTTTGTTGATTTTCAAAATAGGCTTAAATTCCCCTCTCTCATTTACTCCCTTTATCCACAAAACTTGTTCTTCAGGGTCTTGTTGCCTTTTTGTCATTTACTCCCTGTCCACTGAGTCTTATTTAACCATCGCTTCACACTTTCAATGAACTACAACTTTTTGTTGTCATATTTTATTCTATTCTCTAGGATAGTGCAATGAATTACTTTTTACAGATTAAGGACAGGGAATAAGTTATTCTTTCTGAGAGCTTTGATTGTCTGGCCAAACAATACCTTGGGAGTGTACTTATCTGTCATATGTGATTTCAGAATGGGAATTCGACTCGTAGTATGTTATCTTGCCTTTTTCCTTTGGTTGCCATAGTGGATAGCTGATGCATTTTTAATACCATTGAAGAGTTTGCTCTGCTAAATAGCTTTGCTGGAATAGTAAAATGTCCCTTCTTTTAGAATGTTTTGGCTGGGAATTTTGGAGGGAGAGGGAGAGGGAGAGAAGGGAGAAGGGAAGGGGAAGGGATGAAGGTGTGCGATGGGTTGGAGCAACAGTGGTTTTTGGATAGGAAAGGAGAGGGGAAACAGCTGCAGATCATTCACAAAAATGACATGCGGATTAGAATGATTCAGCATAGTGAGAAGAGAGATTATCCACCAGCTGACATGATTTTTCAGATCATTTACTTAATTGAAGAGCATATTGGTCTTTCCAGAAGCCAAGTTAGCTTTGTTCCAAATCTCTCCCAAATGGAAGTGAAATTACTATGAAGGAAAATGAACCCTTGAAATCCCTTTGTCTACTTTATTCAGACAGTGGAAGTTGGATCCCTCTCCTCCCTTCTCTCTTTTCCTCCATTTCTTGCTATCCAAATACACTGTTAGCCTGTTAAACCTTACTCTCGTTGGCAAGTAATTTTTTTTTTCTTTGTATGAATCAGCTTGATTAATACAAATCAAAAGGAGGGGGGAACAAGAACCCCTCCGAGACTTACAAAAAGGAAACCGCTAAAGTTTAAAGCTAATGACAACCACGAGCATCTACAACTTTCTCTTCATGACAATTACTACTGCAAGCATACTCTCTTACACTAACCACACGCTGAACAAATTGATAAGTTGATCCTCCTTTCTCTAAGTATTCCCAAAAATACGGAAGTTTCTCTCTGCCTATATAGCATAAAAAGTGGTAATGAGGCTGCAGGGGTCCCACTTGTTCCTTCATGTCCCTCCCCTAGTATGATTCCGGTGCCTTTCAATTTCTTCCCTAAGGAAGAGCAGCCCTGGTCAAGCCGTTCCAAAGGAGAATACCCTGCATCTTGTATATGAGCATTGAAAATTGAGATGCTTCATGGTCTCTGTAGCTTTCCAAGCATAGAGTGCATCTATTTAGTAGACACATGCCACGGGCATTGATATTGTCTATGGTGGCCAAAGCATACTGAAGAGAGTTGTGGTAATAGTATGCCTAGCCATTGAGATTCCATCACATACAACTTTCGTCCATCCCTTCCTGCCATCACTGATCCTTAGAGCATCACAAGTCTTGCTCACCTGCATCTTACCATCACAAGTCCACTTCTCAAGGATACTTTAAGCTGCATCACAACTACCAGCTTTAGTAATCAACTCACCCTGACTCGCAACATACTCGTCCAGAGCCAATAATTATTTTGGTGATAAATTTCACTCCAGATGTCAGATGTTTTAGACTTCTGCATCCAGTGAGTCCATATAATAGATGGGGTGTTGCAATTTTGTTACAGTTTCTCTGAAGCTTTTGGCATAGTCTAAACGGGCTGTGTGATATGGGAAGGTGGATTAGTTTGGGATCACTCTTTTGGGTTGTTCCAGAGCGTTTTTAGAACACGATGTCAGTAGAAAATAGACATTTTCTTTTGCTAATGTTGGTGTTTTGGAAGTTACCTTTTATTTCGGCCTTTTGCTAAAGACTCGTCCACAAAATTATGATCCTCCTCCTGCCGCTTATAATAATGTTTTTTGAGTCAGTACTGCTTTGTTCGGATATTCTTGGTTCAGAATGAATTGTAGCTTTATCATTAATTCTTAGGTGGGGAGAGTATGTTGTATCCTTCAACTCTAGAATCCACATGTCTACTGCAATGGTTGTTTAGAGTTCTTTGCATTTTGAGCTTTGACTAAATTATGGATCTTGGAAAACAGTGTTGGGAATGGCCTATTGTGGTTCTCTGTCTATCATGGCCTGGGTCTACCCCTGGCTTTACTTGGTAGTGATTAACTTGTATTGGTTCTGAAGTTAAATGGAGGAAGACGGGTCATCTTACATTTCTTTCACTGATTTACTGAGTTTTAGGATAAAGTTCTTTAGTTGCCCGATTCTAGTCATCCATCGTTTCTGTCGTATTTTCCTTTCTTATTGCTTACGCGTTGGGGTTTCAGATGAAGCTATATGTTAGCTGACCCCATACAATCTTGGAACTAAGGCTTGTTGCTGTTGTTGTGATCCCTCCTTGTCGCCATTTTCTTAATCAAGAGAGACACCTGCTTTTTGTATGACATCATTACTTGACGTCAAAGCGTTGTATTCTCAACTTACCTTTATTGAACTGGCATCTAACATTACTCATCCTGCTCTTTGCTTCGCAGCATACATCCTTGAGTCCTGATGGTAGGATGCTTGTCATTGTTGGGGATAATCCTGGTGGTATATTGGTGGATTCTCGAACTGGAAAGGTATGTGTTGGAACTTGCGACCTTGTGGTTGGTTTGTTTCTGGCAATGTTGGTCAATCGATACTGTTATCTCTATTCGTGAGCTTACTGATATATCTCTATGTGTAGACTATTATGCCTTTGGATGGGCATTTGGATTTCTCTTTTGCGACAGCTTGGAACCCCGATGGTGTCACCTTTGCCACTGGAAACCAAGACAAGACTTGTCGCATTTGGGATGTCAGGAACTTGTCGAAATCTGTGGCAGTTCTTAAAGGCAACCTGGGAGCTATTCGGTCTATACGCTACTCATCTGATGGCCGCTTCATGGCTATGGCAGAGCCTGCAGATTTTGTGCATGTATATGATGTCAAGAACGGATATGAAGAAGAACAGGAAATCGATTTTTTTGGTGAAATATCTGGCCTCTCATTCAGTCCCGACACTGAGTCTCTCTTCGTTGGAATCTGGGACCGCACATATGGCAGTCTATTGGAGTATAGTCGTCGTAGGAACTATTTTTATTTGGATTCCTTGCTTTAAGGGTGAATCATCCATCAGGGCACTGGCGTGGTGCATACAAGCCTTAGATCGTCTTTGTAAATGTAGATGATGGTCAAGTAGCTGCAGCTTTAATGTCGTTTGAGATGTAATTTGTTGCTGTCCTTGCGATTGCGATAAATACTTGTGAAGCACTGGGAGGGTTGTACAGAACACTAGATATAGCATATATCTCTTCCAACCCAAGATAAACGAGGACTCTTTTGTACCGATCTGGACACTTCTTTCAGTAAGAATTGAAACTTTCAAGTCTTTCTTATCTCTCACGCAGCGAGGGTCAAGGGTCAAGGGGCAAGTGTCTGCCTCTTAGCCTTTGAAGGGTTGTTTACAGTGTTCACCTATCAAATCCAGGGATGCCAAGACGGAGGCTCCTGCTTATCCATGTTTTTACTCTACGCACCCGTCATCTGTGAGACTTCTCACCCGCATCTGATCCATCCGGCACCCGTTAGTGAAACAGTCAAACAGGCAAGACAATGGTCATTGTAGAAGGCTTAAAATGATCAGCCAATTAAAATGTGCCACGTAAGAGTTGAAAAGTCAGAGTTGACTATTTGACTGACCAATCATAATGAGCTTACGTCATTTACAAGTGGTCAATCAGAAAACGCCACGTGTCTCATGTGACTCATCGTTGGAGATGGACAACTCGGTGTTGATTCTCAATTACGGGGATTAAATAATAATTATCTTTTGTTTAGATAGTTATTAAATTGTAATTATCCTTTAAAGATGACATTCTCCCAGCGAAACTCTGAGAGATAGAGTTTTGAATTGGCTACACCTCCAGGAGATGTACTCCATCTGACTCTCTCACCTCTCCACTATAAATAGAGGAGATCAGGAAGTCCACAGATGATCACAAAAATTTCACAGAAGATCATCAGAAAACCCTGAAGTCCACCCAAAACCTCTACTAAGAGAAATCAAGTTTTCAGAGTCGTCTGAAGAATACGAGTGGAGATCTACGAAGACCTTCAAGTCCAAATCTCAAAAGTCAAGTCAAATCCATATTCGAGACCAAGCTACAACAAGCCCTCGAAGTCAAATCAAGTGGAGGATTAATCAAAGGAGTCAATTCTATTTCATAGAATTACCCCAGAGACTGTACACGATTAAATTTTAAACTAATAAAATATTACTTTGTTTTCCTATTTTGTCGCAAGTACAAAATTTGTGTCAAAATACAAAGATTTCCTACCTATCTAAAACACCTAAAATAATAAAATTTTGGTGTCTACAAATGCCCCCTCGAGACTTGTTGTGGAGACTTCCACGTCGGCCGCAACTTGGTCTCGAAACTTGATGTAGAATTAACAGAGACAAACTTGATATGCCCCCATGACTTCTACGGTCTTGATCCTTGAAGTATGGAGATGAAGAGCGAAAATTTTCACGTCGGGGTCACCAATTTGTAAACCATAAAAATTTAAATACGAAAATAAATATGGAATACAAGAATTTTATTGTCGAAAGATTGCGTGTTACAACTTCCGTGACTCTCTTGATGCCATCTCCAAGGATTTTAGGGTTTTCAGTTCGAGGGTCTTATTGACTTATTCTCGAATTGATTTGCGTTGGTTAGGTGACGGGGCCGTTTGTGGCTTGATCCATCTGACCTAGTTTTGTGGAGGAGACGAGGCCTTTGTGGCTTGTTTCATCTTGGCTCCCCTTTTAACCCTAGGAGGAGGGTCCTATTTATAGTCGTAAAACGACTTGGTGGGCAAGACAGATAAAACCCTAGATCTATGAGATATTATCTTTTGGATAATATGTCAAAATACAAAGATTTCCTACCTATCTAAAACACCTAAAATAATAAAATTTTGGTGTCTACAGTCATTAACTAGAAATCCTTCTTTTAGGGGTGTTTAATGGTTAAAATAAACGTTTTACTCATCAAAACGGAGTTTGAATTAGCCGGTGATGGGTCTGATGTTTAGTGAGATTTACTATCCCAAACCCAACCTAATCCTTCACTCGCCTTGCACCCGGCACCCGTCTATATTGGGTTTCGTCCGTTACATCGAGTGGGGAAGGTCGTTAGTCGTTTATTCATGACTCAGACGGTCTGCCGTCCTCGGCTTGTTCGGGAGAACTGCGACGGCACCGTAGGGGTTTTGCCCAATGTAGTGAACTAAGTCAAGGTAATATAAGTAACACCAACTCACCAAGTAGGTTAGTACAAGAAACAATATGAACAAGGCGTTCCTTAGACAATCAGTAATCGCTGTCACTGGGAAACATATACATGCAGTCTCTCTCCTACTCATCTCTTTTAAACTCTCAAACTTGACTCTTTTCTCTCTCTTTACCAGACTTGTTTAATTAAATGAAGATCCCAAAAATGCTTCGTTGTTAAAGAAGGGAACACCAAAAAGAATCTGTATGTGTGAGAAAGAGTAACTCCCTCTTACATGTAGTTGTCCATTTAAAAAAAAAAAAAAAAAAACTCCTTGGCTCAGAAGCTGACGCACACCTCCCCACACCAATTTTTCCACATTTTGTTTTTCTCCGAGGAGAGAGAAATTACATTAACATTAAAAACAAACACAGACAAACATTAGTAAAAACAATGCTTGATTCAGATCAAGTACTAGTTGTTGTTTCACTAGTTTTTCAGATCATAAACAACAACAACAACAACTACTGCAACTTCTATTGCTTCTTATTATTCTCCCTCCTTCATCCACAAGCTTCCTCTTGAAGTTTCGCCTTCCCTTTCGCCTCGCCTGCTTTCGCAATGCCAGTGTTATAGCAGTCATACTACCACTGGTTTTTGCAATCAGATATGTTTACTTTGTTACTTTTTTTTTAATATTTTAATTCTTTTACTGTCCATTTTGAAGTTTTTCTGATTTTGGGATAAAATCCAATGGTGGTAGGAAAATGCTAATGTGGGGCTACATAGTCGAGTCTCTCATTTTTCAAGTTCACTTTTAAAATCCATGCAAACTTTGTAAAGCTTATTTATACTCCCATTTAATGGTTTACTGTTGTATTTTATCTCACTTTTTGATTGGATTATAAATGGAAATATAGATGTCTTAGTCATGTGTCTATGATGATAGTGATTGATGAGATAAGACACATAAACGTTTCTGTATGTTCAATTTAATTGCATTATTGTCACCCAAAGTGTAATTAATTACACTATCATGTAAAGTGACGGAGTTAGGGTTTAACTTCCGGGATTGCGGAAATTTTCAAAATTATTGAAATGCGTGTTAGGAGAAGGTAGTAATAATCACACTACCCTTCTCTATGTAATTGCTAATTAATGGGTTTTTCTTCTAAGTGTTAATGTGACTTCTTCTTCTTGATCAATAGAGAAGCAGATGGCAATACTACATAAACTCAACAAATTGGTCTGTAAAAGGGGGTGGGGGTGGGGATGCCAATGTCATTCACATATTGTTAGGATATAAAAAGTAGGGAAGGGGAGGGAGGGACTAGGGAGAGAAGAAAAGTGGAGGGATTAATGTAATGATGTTTAATGTTTTTCTCAGTAATAATGGTGTACTGGTGGTGATGCTGGGTTTGTATTTAGTCTGGTACATTGAAGCAGCTAATGTTGCGGGGGTGTGGATATGAGGATTTGGGACAACCTTCTTAACCACTGGCTAACCTTGATTATATCGGGTCATCTATGAGTTGCTATGTTTTGGGTCCATTCGGGTTGGGTTGAATAGGCTATTGTCGAGTTATATGGAGTAATGGTTAACCATTGGGTTGGGTCGGTTCAGTTTTGGCTGTCCTCATTTTCGGATTTCTACAGTTCAGTGTGGGTTAATTTTCTCGAGGCAGGTTCGGGTTTCCCTCACTCTCTCAGTCTCTCTGTCCTCCCACCACCACCACATACTCTAATCCTCTCCTTGACTATAAATAATGACATCTTTTGGCCCTTATTAGTTTCAACATTTTGGGAAGACAACAATCAACTTGGATAAAAGAACAAAAACACTTTATGGAAAATTTAACATGGCAAAACAAAACATTGTAGAGTTAGGGCCATTTTGGGAAGACATGCTCAATGCTTTGTATTATTAAGAAATGATCTGGCCGTGAGATTGTTCGCGCATAACAACTAAATATTAAACTAACCTAATTCCAAACACCATGTTTCAAAGCTGAACATTATATCAACATCTCAATGTTTTATATTAAGAGATTGAACATTCCTATTTACAACAAGGTTCTGATCGAATGAAACTCAAACAACCTGAGGTAAAGTTAAAAGCCGTAAACGTTTAATTGTAGTTTGATAGCCAAAAAAATCTACTTTTGTGTTTTTGGATTGTTTTGGGTTGCACATCTCTTATTAGGCTGTCTCATCACAAGTTATGTTGAGGCTTTCTCATATAAGACCATGATAACCAACTCCCATTTGGCCTGTTAGTTGAAAGGTGCTTTACCTTCAACTATAGGTTGGGTGTTCGAGACTTGGCACCACCAACAACAACATATAAGACCATGATACGAGTAATATACTAGATTCTGACCCGCGCAATCAGGAACATGAATTATAAAAAGTGGCAAGACTTGATAATGTATGCATACAATAGCATCCTCAGATTACTCTTTTATACTCTCTTTATTTGTATGTCCATAAGTATAAAAACGCAATGCACATCTTAAACCATAATACGTGGTTAGGGGGAGTGTTGTACAAAGAGGTAGGTAGAGTGGGTTTGTAAAAAAGCTGAATTAGGTAAGAGACATGAAGAGCTTGGTTATATTAATGTATATTACCATTTTAAGGCTAAGTTACACTCTTTTATTGTAAACTCACGTTTCCCTTGATAGCTCACTTTTTTGGTGAAAGATCACAACTCCCTATCACAACATAATTTCTTAGTTAAATCATTAGAAATTGCTTGTACACCTTCAAATAAAGGGCATTTGGCTTTTCTAGTGATGTTTCAGATGCAATTTGTGACCCCTTTGTCAATGAGGGCATGGAAGTTGGGCTGTAATAAAATCATTATGGTTTCAACTTGTCATCGACTTGTCTCGCTGTTACAAAATCTCTGCAGATTTGATGTCAATGCACAAAATCATTATGTACAACTGTACAAGTTATACTAAATTATGATCAGTTGCAAAATTTCAGGAATCCTATAGACGGAAATTATAAGTAAAGTTAAATAAGACTGAATTATGCCTTTTGAAGTTTGTCAAATCAGTATGATATGTAATTTAGGTTGCTATAGATTGTTATGGTAAGATTCATGTCAGCATTAGACAATGACCAAATTCTAATAAACCAAATTCATAGTGAGAAGTCATTATGTTTGTAAGAATGTAGTTTCACTTTTGTTAGCTGGTACAATAATCTACCTTATGTTCATAATCTACAGTCGATATCAAGTTATCAACCAACAGAATTGCAAGTGCGACTTGAGTCTCGCAACTGCATCTAGCAAAGTGAAATTTTAAACAACAATTACTGTGTAGGTGCAGAGTGTCTCAACCATTACAGTGTGGCTTACACCTAAATGGGTTCGACTTTTATTCTCTCAAAACTAACCTTAAGCGTGCACATGTATCTCAGATCTGCTTCTTTGCCATCAATAAGTACTTGCCCTACTAATACCCATCTGGAGTTACCTAGGTTAAATGCAAGAAGGGGTGTGAGGGTGTTTTTATTTCCCTGTGCAAATAACAAACACTACAAAATAATATTGAGAGACCCTACAAAACAAATGTCTTAACCAGCTTATGGTACATTATTTGATTCTTACAGGCATTAGCTGGGCCTTAGAGTGTACAAACATCCAAATGCAAGAGAATCCGCCTCGAATGTTGTGCGAGAGCAGGAGCAGCAAAGATTAAAGATCCAGAAATGATCACCCAAGAAGAGCATCATCGAGAAACAGGCGCTTCGCAGCTGAAGAAACATCAGCAGATTCATCAGTAGACTGCTGCTCTGGTGAGCACTGTAGATCTTGTGCAGCTGCCCTAATTGCCGACTGTGTGGCAGTATGTTGCTTCCCTTTGGCACTTGTGAGTCTATTAGCTCTGGCATTCGTCAAGGTACCTTACTTGGTTGGTAGGAGGTGTTGGCGAAGAAGGAAGAAGCAAAAGGGAAAATGCAAGAAAATCGAGTCTAGCAACATCGAGCACGACATTGTAATGAGTAGTACTAGTAGTAGGGATATTAATCTAATAACAGGGAGGCTAAGTCAACGGAAATCAGACATTATTTTCGAATTCGGAGACGAGGTAGAGTTGGAAGAAAGGAGAAGCTTTTGTGCTGCCTATGAAGCTGATAAAGTTTTAATGGAGATGTACCAAATTGGTCATCTGGGTTTTGGTGGGGTATCTTTTACTGGAATTCAATCTTTTTCTAAGGAGAACTTCCATTAGTGGTACAGAAATGTTCTCTTTTTCACCTTTGCACACAAAAGAACAAGTGAAATTGGCGGGGTTGAGTGTAGTGGGCTAGCAAATCTCGCTTTTCACTCAGAGGTGAAAAATCTTTCTGGTACTTCTCACCCTAGGAATTTCAGTAACAACTTCGACATGTTTATTGCAATATTGACTTTCTTAACTTCTAGTAGAGGACCAGTCAGTAAGATTTCTTTTTCCTTTTTTTTTTTTTTTGGATGCATGGCTTTTGTGCATGTAGCAATTGGTGGATTGTGGGGGTGTTACAGGTTGAGGAAAAAAATAATTTGTAGTGTTCATAATTGTAATTCTATGATCATGATAACTTTTATGTAAAATTTCTTAGATATATTTGTAGGTTCTTTAGTTTTTGGTCTCATGAAGGGGAAGGTTAGTGACTTATACACTCTTATGTAACCTATGAACTTCTGATTGATTTTTACTGTTTACACTATTTCATACGAGTCACAGTTCTCGATATTTCTCTCGCATGTAAGGAGTGTAAACATCAATTGGAGGAGTGTAAAAATCACCCTCGGAAAGGAGCTTAGAATGGAAATAATAAACTTGTAACATACTCGTCTTTAATTTGTTATTTGTAATCAGGTCAAGAGACATGATATCGAGTTAGAGTACAAACAAACATATGAATTTTGATTGAATAGCAAAGTGCAATGACGGCAAGATAACAAATCGACACTAAATAAGTGTGAGATCGTCTCACACGAGACTTGTTTTTCTCATACGTTGATATTCTCGCTTGACTTATCAAGAAAATTAGAAATAAATAAGAGTGACTGACCCTAAATCCATAGTTCCATACTCTCCGTCCAAGAACAAATTTCTTCATAGGTCATGCTGGTGATGACTTTTGATATGCATCTCTCTTCCGTTTGTCACACTGTCTTTGAGAAGGCATACCAGATTGAAAAGCATTTCTCACTCTAACACTACTCTGAAAAGTAAGCAGAACATCAAATTAAAATGTGAAATAGTAAAGAAAAATCGCAACCAGAAAATTGCCACCAGAGATTAAACAGTGGACATGTACAATCACATATTGTTATCTTTCGACTACTAATGCAATGCGAATCCTCAATCGCAAAAGAGTTTAAGATCATAACATCGAAAAGACACACACGAGCATGGAGTGGGTTTACTAAGTTCTAATTGGCGTGGTGCTTACAAGTTACAATAGGACAAATGATCCGCCCTTGCTATTTTGGCTATATCAAAAGTCATTTCTTATCTCCCAACAAGAACGGAGAAAAAGTGAGTGTTACTTACTAATGACTAATCCCAACATCCCACATTTCTACAACGACTCTAGCTTAAACTACAAGAGGAGGCTAACCCCAACCTTACGATGTATGCAACCCTGGCAGCGATTTCTGAGCTGGTCTTGATCTCACCATTGCACAAAACTTGCCTAGTTCGTAGTTGTCATTAATCATCATGAAACCAAGACATTCATTCTAAATTTGATCATAAGTAATCACTCTAGTTTTTTGCTTTTGTTAGCGTTTGATTCGAATCTGCGAGAGATTTAAACATGGAAAAAAATCGGAGGGAGTATACGCAAACATAGAGTTTTCTATAAACTTCCAAACAAAGAACTTTACGCTCAGTTCTTAATCAAACCAATATATATAATAGCAACAACCACCTCATTATCAAACTAATCTCTTCATATTCAAGTTAATCACGATTAAAGAAATAGAAAAAAACAAAATTTGAGAGATGGAAAAGCAGAGAGACCTCTTGAGACTTGCGACAAGTACGTCGCTTCAATTCTTCTTCACATTGTTGCAACTCAAGCTTAAGCTTTACGCCGTTATCTTCCAAATTCGGACTCAAAGCTTGAATTTGAACCTTTAGCCTCTTAAGCTTCGCTTTCAAGTCAGCGTTCGACATTCGCAAGAGCAATACTTCCTCACAGAGTTGCAACTCAAGCTTAAGGCTTGTGCCGTTATCACCCAAAATCCGACTCAAAGCCAGAATTCGATGGTTGAGACTCGTAATTTTCGCTTTCAAGTCGGTGTCTGACATTCGTGACAACATCTCTTTTTGACATTGCCTCGACTCGAGCCTTATGCGTGCGTCGTTATCTCCCATAATTATGCTCAAATAAGCGATTCGGTCCTCGAGACTCAAAAAACTAGCATTTAACTCACCGTCCGACATTCGAGAGAATTTCTTATCCAGGTGTGACGAAGAAGCTTCCGCCACCACGACCGCTTGAGGGCTAGAATAACGGCGCTTAAATTCTTCCTTACAGAGCTCCAACTCAAGCTTAGCCCTTTCAAATCTCGATTTTAGGTCACCGTCCGTCATTTGCGAGAATTCTGACGAAGAAGCATATGCCGCGTCAATGCGACGAAAGCGGCGCATCAACTCTTCCTCACAATTCTCCAACTCATGCTTATCCCTCTTAAATTTCGCTCTTAGGTCACCGTCCGACATTTACGAGAATGACTTGTCTTCGAAGCGTGATGAAGAATCATTATCTGCCGCCGAGGACGACGTTCTAAGTCTCTTAGTCGGAGGATGATTACGGTTGTCTTCAATGGTGGTGGAGGTGGTTATCGGTGACGCAAAGGTTTTGAGCATTTGGGAAACACTCGCTAAACACTCTTTAACTTTGTCCAACATTGGAGGATTGGGAAAATTTTCTTTAGGTTTACGTATGGCTTCTTCTTATACTGTTTGAAGTGAGTCTGAAGAGTAGACTATTGACTCCCCGCTTGCGCCGCCACAGCCGTCCAGCTCGGTTTTTTTGCTGTTCGTTTCTTTCGGATACTTACGAGCATCTAGGTTCAATATGTAAAGACCATTTTCTCCATAATTGTAGATTCTATTCCTATTTCAGTTTCTAGACTAATTTCAAAAGCTCGTGCGTTGCAAAAGTCATATAATATATCATACGAATTGTATCAGGCTAGAAGTAGTCTTATGTCAAAAGGTCAAAAGTAATCTGAGCGACACGTCTTGATGCTCCACTAGCTAACTCTCATAACTTCAGTTGCTCCGTAACTCCAGTCAATTATTATACCGTGGAGCCTGGAGCATGAATTACCATGCTCTCGGATGTCCAGTATAAGAAATTCTTAGGTCTGTTAAACATCAATTAGATGTTGCAGCCCAGTTGGCCAACTTTGCACTTGTTTTCGCGGCCCACCTGGGCTCGAATGCCGATGGAGACAATTTTTTGTGTTTGGTTTCCTTTTTGTGGCCAAACCAATTTCCTCTCCCCTCAAGAGTCATTTGGTGAATTTAACATTTAGTTAATTTTTTTTTCAGTTTTTTTTTTTTCTTGGCAAATCTCTATTTTCCCTCTCCTCAGAAGCTCATATGACGAATATAATAGTTAATTTGACGAATTTAAGAAAATGTTTTGATGAATAAATTATCTCTTTATCAATGGATAATGTAGTTAGTGTTTCCATATTCATCAATTCATAATGAAATTGACCACAAAAAACTTATTTGATGAATATAAGGATTCATTTGATAAATATAAAAATTATTATGGTGAATCAAAGCAATATTTTGAAGAAATCATCGTTTTTATAGAATGATTATAAAATAGTGATATTTTTCCATACATCTTTTATTGAGCAAATTGACACATTGATTTATATTAAAACAAGAATACATATTCATCAAAAGAGTTGTCATATACATCAAAATACGCTAACATATTCATCAGCAACCTACTACTAATATTTATCAACAATTTATCACTAGAATTACATATAAATTGCTACTAACCACTAAATGTACAGAAACATCTCCTTGTTGCCTTATTTCTTGGCACAACCGAAATCCAAGCTTGAACTTGTGTCTTATATCTAATGCGAAGATCATGTCATACAACCTCCAGAAATATTAAAATGATGAACATCAGTTTTGAAATGATGAATATATAGCTCTATTTAATGAATTTAATAATATATAATTCTATATAATGAATAGAAGCACTGAATAAGACATAATCTCCACACAATTAAAAGAACACACGATCCCCCAAAATGGTGAATATGCGCATAAAAATGATGAATATAGGCATTTTAATGATGAATATAGGCATTTTAATGATGAATATGAGCATTAAAAGTAAAACAACATTTTAATTAATATTGAAATCATGAATATAAGCACTCAATTGAACAAGATCACAACACTAACATTTAAGAATATAACCCTGTCTACAATGAATATGAGCATCAAAATGATGAATATGTGCATTAAACTGATGAATATAAAAAACTGAATCCCCAACAAGATGTGTTTTTACTTTTAATGCTCAAATTCATTACTTGAATATTATGATTAGAATGACGAATATAACATTCAACATGTTGAATATAGCACTCAAAGTGAAAGAGTACACAAAATATGTACACTGTATATGATGAATATAACGTCCAATATGATATGATATATATATATATATATATATATATATATATATATATATATATATATATATATATATATATATATATATATATATGATGAATGTAAGTGTAACACTCCCAAATTTCTTTTCCTTTTTAAAAACATTTTAAAACGAATCAAAATACCAATTAAGGAAATTCAGAGGTGTCACTCCGCACTCGAGTCAAAGACCCGAATGCAAGGAGATTTCAAAAGCCGATCTACAAATGTCTAATGATCTAAAATAGTCTATTAAAATTCATTAATTAAATTACAACAATCCGAGATATGAAATATGAAATAGTCTAAGTATTATTGATGGTCTAACAACTGGAAGTCTAAATTTGCTTAATCCAACTAATATCTAATGAGTCGTCGATTCCCGCATGCATCAAATACTCCAAATCTGTGGTGGATTTAAAACACAAAAACCACAGTTGAAAAAGTCAGTGAAATTGAGTAAGCTAACACCTCAACTCGTAGAAAACCAAAACCCTTACCTGGATTTTGAAAACGTTTTTAGGTTTTATTTTCGAAAACACACTTAGCACATATTCCATATCAACCAAATGAGTTCAATCAACAACACAAGATCAAATTCCACAAATCTACAATCATTATCCAAGTTTTATTAAATGAGGAATCCACTTCGAGTCTCCAATCCACTCCAACGTATTACTTCACCATTTTGGTAATTCATTCCAATATATATATCAAACCAAAGACTACTAGACCTTAAGTGTGCACACCCCCTATTAAGTATTTTTA